>JAJPUD010001752.1:229250-393220 GCA_023553655.1 Myrmecobius fasciatus
GTCCTGTGCTCCTAGAAATGAATCAGATGTGGCTTAGGGGAGAGAGTATTGGACTTGGAGTTATAAACATTGGATCCCATCTATGACTTTTAATAGTTTGTATGACCATAGACAAGTCACTTAATATTAATTAGCCTACTTTTTATCCATAAAAAGAAGAATTAATATCTGTAGTATCCAACCATAGAGTTATTTTCAAATGAGATAATTATCTGAAAATCCCTGTGTAACCTGGTTTCCACTTATACTAAAGCATTGCAGTTCTCAAAGTTTACCAGGGACTGCCTAATAAGAAAATCAATAGCCTTTATTCAATCTTTTTTTTTTCCTCAACCTTTTTACAAGTCTAGATACTTCATCAACCATCCTATTGGCTACTTTCATGTGGCTTTTGAGACGCTGTATTCCCCTGTTCTTCCTTCTATCGCTCTGCCTTCTCCTTCTACTGGCTCCTCAAACTGTTCTGAACTCTATAAATGCAGCTACTCTCTAAAGCAATATCACAGGAATCTATCTTTTATAAATATTCTATCCCTTGGCAATCTCATTTACTTCCAACTTCATTTAAATGAGGGAAGCTAATTGACACAGTAGATAGAATACTGGGCTTGTAGTCTGGAAAAGTTGCTCCTTACACTTACTAGTTTTGTGTCCCTGGCCAATTCGTTTAAATTCCATTTGTTTTGGTTTTCCTCATCCGTAAAAAGGGAATAATAATAGCACCTACCTCCCCCTATTGTTAAAAGTATTACATGAGATAATGATTGTTGACACTTAACATATGCTTGGCACAAAGTGCTATTTAAATTTTAGCTATTTGCTATTATTATTATTATTATTTTCATTGTTTTGAGTTCAAAATCCTTTTCTATATGTGTTCTTCCAGATGGCCATAGAGACCCCTTCCCAAATGTCAGATGTTATTATTTTGGTAAAACCTGTGTTTAAACTATGGTATATGAACGTCATGGAATATTATTGTTCTGTAAGAAACGACCAGCAGGATGATTTCAGAGAGGCCTGGAGAGACTTGCATGAACTGATGCTGAGTGAAATGAGCAGGACCAGGAGATCATTGTGCACAGCAACAAGACTATAAGATGATCAATTCTGAAGGACATGGTTCTCTTCAACAATGAGATGCTTCAAACCAGTTCCAATTGTTCAGTGATGAAGAAAGCCACATACACCCAGAGAGAGGCCTATGGGATCTGAGTCTGGAGCACAACATAACATTTTCATGCTCTCTACTGATGCTTGTTGCATTTTGTTTTCCTTCTCAGGTTTTTTTTTTCTTATAGATCCAATTTTTCTTGTACAGCAAGATTACTGTATAAATCTGTATTCACATATTCAATTTGTCAAATATTTTAATATAATTAATATGTATTAGACTTCCTGCCATCTAGGGGCGGGGGTGGAGGGAAGGAGGGAAAAATTTGTAACAGAAAGCTTTGTAAGGATCAATGTTGAAATTACCCATGCATATGTTTTGCAAATAAAAAGATTTAATAATAATAAAAACAAAAACAAAAACAAAAAGAAAATGTGTTTACAGTTCTGATCTAAGAACCTCACAACTCTAATGTAATGCCTCACTGTCCCCTCAAATTTAACAGATCTAAAAATAAGTTCAGTCCATCTCTTTCTCTATATCTGTTTTCTGCTTCTACCATTTATGCCTTTGGTATTTTATCCAGGTTCCCATGTTTGAATTGTTAGTTTTATCAATGATTCTCTCATTTCTCAATTCTCTTATCTGTTCAAGTCCTAAGTCTAATCAATTCTATATCTTCAGCATCTCTGGAATCCATGTTCTAATTTCTATTCCTACTACTACCACCCTAGTATAGGCCATCACATAAGTATGTACAACATTCTTATATTTTCTTTGCAGGTAATTTCTCTTCTACTTTCTCCCTCCTTTCCCTATCCTCCCCCATCTATCCTGTTAGTGCCAGATTAATTACTTACATATACATTTCATTATGTTACTTCTTTGCTCAAATATTTTCAGCATCTCCCTGTTGGCAATCTACCTAACGTTCAGGGATGCCCTTTTTTCCTCCACTGAATTTCTATTCTTCTTTTAAAGACTAAATTAAATGCTGCATCTTCCAGGAATTATTTCCTAATTTCCCTATACTATTTTCTCACCATTAGTAATAACCCACTCCCTCAGACCTCTCACAGACCTTTTTCTTTTGTAATTGTATACATTATGGTCATTTGCCTAATATCTTCCATTATAATCTAGGTTCTCTATAAGCAGAATCCATGTCCAAAATGAACTTGACTTCTTCTCAGAACTTAGTACAGTGTTCTTTAAATAGTAGATACTTAACAAATATTCATTATTTTGCTCTCTGTGTCTCTGTCCATCTGTCTGCCTGTCTGTCTGTCTCTTATATACACACACACACAAACACACCCAAACAAACATTTGAATAGGTATTCACTTTTAAAACATTTTAGAAGAGAAAAAGATGTCTCCCAAGTTGAAGGGTATACGCAGAAAAGTAATTAGAATGGCAAAGGGACTTCGAAGCTCCTGATATGATACCAAGGGACATATAGGACCATGTTCTCATATAACTCATTCTAGAAGTGGAAAATAAATACATTGTTCTCTATTCTCTATACATCTATTCTCCAGTGTGAAGGAAGGAAGAGGGGAAAGGGGGAAGTAAGGGAGAGAAAGAGGGCAGGGAGGGAGAATAGGCAGAGAAGACTTGCTATATAGTTTTTTCTTCTGCAAAATGGGAGGTGTAACCACCCATGGTTGATTTTTGTCTTTCATGATCAAAGAGGACCAAAATGAAATTACTATGTCAGGGTCAAGGTGCATCATGTCCAACTGTGGCTAATTAGACTAAAATTAATTCAGAAGGTTCTGCCACCGGTCAAGCACAAATAAATCATATGAACATTTGCAGTGGAGGTGTCTCTAAATTTGTACATCTCGTGTTTCTTTTGAGCTACCACATTTCTGCTTTGCTCCTATTTCAGAAGGCTGTTGAGACAATTAGGTAATAGATGTGAAGTACTTCAAACATTTCAAAGTTCTATATAAAAGCTAACTAGTATTAGCAGGAGATGGTATGCTATAGTATGGAGGTGTCAAATACACAGCCCTTGTCAAAACCAGATTAAAATGTAATTGGAAAGTGTTTAACAAAATAAACAGAAATATAATACAACACAGGTAATGTTCATTTGTGCTTTTTAAGTCAATTCATGGCCCATAGGGATTCATTTCTAGTTGAGTTTCATACTAGTACTGTAATGGGCTAAAAGTCTTAGAATTAGGCAGAACTGAATTCAAGTCCTGACACATGCTAGTTTTGTGACCATAGGTAAATCACTTAATCTCAGTGCCCTGGGAATCTCTCTAAGACTTAAAGTTAGGTCTGCATCAGGGGAACTATTTCCACATAGAGATTTCTCCAAACTAAGGAAAGCACAAGTCCAGACCCTCACCCCCAAATTTAACAAGTTTATATGCTCAACAAATCAATAAATGTTAAGATAATATCAATAAATATCTTTCAAAGAACAGAAAAAAGAATCCCAAATGCTTTACTGTGCTACAATATTTGCTGATTACCAGTTTTTTTGTGTTTTTTTTTTTGTTTTTGTTTTTTGGCTGAGGCAATTGAGGTTAAATGACTTGCCTAGGGTCACACAGCTAGGAAATGTTAAGTGTCTGAGACCAATTTTGAACTCAGGTCCTCCTAACTTCATGGCTGGTGCTCTATCCACTGCACCACCTAGCTGGCCCATGACCAGTTTTAAGAAACCAACCAGGTAAAATCTGAAGTTCCATCCAAAATCTTATCTATGAGGCAGTTAGGTGGCATGATAGATAGAGCACCAGCCCTGAAGTCAGGATGACCTGTTAAATCTGATCTCAGACAGTTAACATTTCATAGCTATATGTCCCTGGGCAAGTCACTTAACCCCAATTGCCTCATCAAAAAATAATAATAATAATAAAATAATAAAACAAAATAAATAAAATAAAAATAAAATTCTTTTTTAAAAAAAATCCTATTATCCTATTTTAAGACTAATAAAAATATTGTGATTCTATTTCTTACAAGAAATATTTTGTTTCTTTGTCAAACTAGATTCAAAATTCAAATGTAAAGATAGCAGATGTTAACCTACCGGTCATACCGCAAATTCTGAGGTGAATGGTTGCCATTAAATTTGATACTGCCTCTAGAAAGTGTGCTTCCTGGCGATATATTATGGATACGCTGTGGGGGGAAAGCCATTTATTAATCAGGCAAGTTTTTGCAAAATATCAAAGAAAAACTTATGTGTTGATTCACTCTTCTGTTTCCTTCTTGTTGTTCAGTTGTTTCAGTCTTGTCCAACTCATCAGACCCTATTTGGGGTGCAGTAATTCCAAATAGTTCAAATAGGATGATCTGTCTTTTTTGGTATAAATGAATTTTAAATTCCATAATTCTATTTCTAGTCACATTCAGTTTTGAAATTTGACATGACCTTTTATTCCAACTTTCTAACTCCTTCCTTTTAGGCCTTAATAGGTTTTGGAGAGTTGTTTTTTTTTTCCAAACCCCAAAACACGATATGTGGCAGAGAAAAGCTATTCTAGAGAAGAGATAGACTCAAAATGCTTTTCTATTAAAATTAATGCTTGATTTGATCTGATCAAGTAGCAGTAAAGATTTCTTAATAATAGAATGCTAAAGCCCCAAAAAAGACCTTGTGATCATAAAGTTTAACACAATCTTTTTACCAGATGGCTAAGTGAGGAGTCCTCAGTTACATGGCTAGTTAGACAACTGAGATCAGAAAATAATCTAGGATTATTTCTCAATTCTCAAATGTTTGCTTGCTTTACACAAATCCATAGAATTGCTCAAAAACAGAATTTCTCCCTATAATAAATATTGATTTACAGAGAATAATAATTAACATCTGAAATATCAAAAACACAGTAAACAAAAAAGACAATGGGCAGCCAGGTGGTGCAGTGGATAGAGTGTCAGGGCTGGAGGACCTGAATTCAAATCCAACCTTCAGACAGTTACTACCTGGATTACTCTTGGCAAATAACTTTGCCTCAGTTTCCTTATCTGTAAAATGAGTTGGAGAGGGAAATGGCAGTTATCTTTGCCTAGAAAATTTCAAATGGGATCATCAAGAGTCCAACATGCCTGAAAACAAATGAACAACAACAAAAGAAAACAATGTCCAATAGTGTTGGCAGGAAAAAAGCACCCTTTTTTAAGGGTTAGCCTCTTTCTTTCTTTTGGTAAAAGTATGTCACTGTTATATATTGGTAAAGATGAGAGTCTTCTCCTAAAAAGATAGTCCTTTAGAATACTGTAGCACTAGACAAGTGGAAAGTAGATTATAAAAATATAATACATACCAAGGATCTGTTGTTGTATTTACTAAAGGTGTTTTCCAGTGCACTTCTTAATCCATCATTACTGTCATGTAGTTTTCTGTTGGCTGTTCTACAGTTTTTTAAAAAATTAATTTAATTAATTTGCTTTGATTAAATTAGAATGAAAAAGGTCTAAAAGTAAAAGCTTGACTTTTCAAATAACGAGGTACAAAATATTGCATGGTATTTCACAAAGCCCTCATTTTTTGTCATACTGAATCACTGAATATCGGGAGATGAAAGACATCTTAAAACCATATAGTTTAATCACATTATTTTAAAGAAAGAAACTGGAAGTGAGAAGCTAAATAGCTTAGCTAAAATCACAAAATTTGTGAGAGGCAGAGCTGGAATTCCAATGTAGTTCTCCAAATTTAAATACAATGCCCTTTCAACTAGACCAGTCTTTTAGGAAGATTCTAAATATTTCAGAAAGCCCTGGTATTACCAATGTTTTTGCTGATATAACTAGAACACTGGCAGTGTTAAAAACTGACAAGCTCGGTAGCACATCTAGTCTAAATTACCTCTGTTCATCAAGACTTAAATAGTTATCTTTGGAATAGTAAAACAACTAAATATCTATCATAGCCAAAAACTGTGATTAGAGGAACGCACTTAACTATTTTCCCTCTTTTCTATGTTTAATTCCCCATTTAGATGAGATAAGTACTAATGTATGCCTCCAAAAGTAGATTGTCCTTACAGATCCTTTAGATAAAAGTAATTATTAAAATCACTGAAAAAACAGAGATGCAGCCAAAAGGAATCCAAAGAAAAACTCCTTACATGTACCTGACTTAATATATATATATACTTCAACACTTAGATAATCTAAATAATTGGCTATAAATTCTTCATAAACTATCATTTGCTGTCTAGTTTATTGAAACATGGAGAGTGAGCACTATTTTTTGGAGAAAAGGAATCAGCAGAGAATTCTTTAATAACCTTAAAGGTACATTAAAACTTTGGGAACACCCTGTGTGTGCCACCAAAAAACAAATCCCAGAATCACTTTTGGAGACCCATCCTCTGCTTATTGAAAAACCAATGCTTGATTTGCAATTCTCTTATCTCAAGGAGCCAAGTGATTGTGCTAAATAAAATGTAATGATGAGAAATACATATTTACCTGCATTTCCATCCTTAGGATTCAGTCTATTGTTCTGCTGTACATACAACATAACATTTATGAAAAAAAAGAACAGTGAAAATTGCATATAATGAAGATAATTTATAGGAACTTACTGAAGCATTTCAATTTGCCTCTCAAGGCAATCTCTATCTTCAGTATATTCTCTGATTATTTCCAAGTCCCTGTAAAATTACATTTTGCATTTAAATGAGAATTTTTGGATAAGCTCTCTATTTCCAGTGATTTCCATTCCCACCCCGTAGGACCTTCTCCACCTCCTTCATGATTTCACTTCCTGCATCCATATTTCTCCTCCTCTTTTTTTCATCCTCATCAACTTCAAAAGTCAATTTCATTATCCATCTGATACCTAACATCAAAGTGCTTTCTCTATTCTAGATTTGAAAGACCTTCATTTCCATTCCATACCTGGCATCTATAAGGAGAGTCACACTTTGTAACTATCATATGCTTTACCTCTGGAATACATACATATAAAACTGTAAAAGATCTTAGAGGTCAGAATGTGAAGGATTAAGTGACTACTCCAAAGTTACACTGTTCATATGTATCTCAGGTAGAGTTTGAATTCAGGTCTTTCTGCCTCCAATAGCATTCTATACACCAGGCTAACAAGTTGTCTCTGTGTTCTCCAACTAAAATCTTCATTCTTAAAAACGCATTTACTTTCCTTTTCACACTCTTATTGGATGGAAAGGGAAAACATCTAACCTCTTCACCAGTTTCCATGAACATTAATTGCCTCACAGCTACACTTGATGCAATAATTAATCTGTAATACATTACCAGTCAACATTGCTCTCACTCTACCTCTCTTCACCCTCTTAATTGTGTCCTTAACTGCAATAATCCCAATTCTCTTATTACACATTTCCTCCAAAGCTGTATCCTCTATCCTTGCTCCAAGGTCACAAAGCATTGATAGAAGAAAGCATATTAAATAAACTGACTACAAAAAAATATGTTAACAGATTCACACACATTTATCAGATTGGTTCTTGTTTTCTTTTTATATCCCACCATGAAATCTCCCAAAGTTTCTCCATTATTTTCAAACATCACACTCTTTAATCTCTGTGTGAACATAATCAAATTCTCCTCCTACAGACTATGATACAGTTGATCAACATAAGTTCCTTTCTCATCCCTTCTTCCCATCTCTCGATCTCTTTTCCTCTTCCCTCTTTTCTCTCACTCTCTCTCACTATTTCTCCCCTTTCCAAATCCCAATTTCTTTCATTTGCCCCTCAATTATGACTTTATATCTTCCAATTACAGAATAAAAAATTTTCATTGCCTTCCCTAGACAATTTCTCCAAATTTCTCAATCCTGTGTCATCTTCCCTTCCTCTAAGACCTTGCTTCTTCTGTAATCCCTCCCTCTCTTTAGCATTATCTGTTCTTTCTCCCAAGGTTTGAAACAGATATCAGTCTACTTTATACAAAAGGGGGAAAAATTTTTACATGACCCTGTTGATCTTTTGTGACATTTTTCCCTCCCTAATTTCTCCTTTTCCCACTCTATCCAAATTCTATACAGAGTTCTACAGTGCTACTCTACACAAACCCTTTAAGAACAACTTTATCATTAGGACTGATAATTTAATTTCATGAGGCAACCACAACACTGATAGAGACCTGGCTTCTGAGTTGGGAAGACCTGGGTTCAAATCCCATCTATAGCATGTAAACACTACCTGAGTGACCCTAGGTAAGTCACTTAAACTATTTCAATGCCTCAGGATCTGCTTTGATAATAGAGTTTACTCAACAGGAGCCCCAATGTAATCACAATTTCAGTAAAAAAAAAATCTGTTTCAAAACATTACAAAAAGTTATACTTTGAATGTAGTTATCTCTGCTCAAATCTTTTAATCTCCCTACAATTTAGTTTCCTTTTTTGGGCTAAGTTAATGCATCTTGTGTCTGACTTGATAAATACAGGGGGGAAAAAAAACAAAAATAGAAAACACTGAATTTTTCAGAGAAAATACTTGACACATTGTTGCTTTGTGGAAAGTAACTATCAACATGAACACAGCCTAATTTGTTTTTCTAAATTTGATTCTTTATAATAATTCCATTGAGACCTTTTTATGTAAAATTTATGCCATTGTTAAGCTTCAGAATGGAAATAAATCAGCAACTATTTATTGAACATCTTAACAGCCATCCAGATAGGACATCATGCTACCACTATTACCACATTTGGCATAGTTATCAGGAACTAAGCAGAAAAAAAGGCAGTACTTGGATGGGAAGAACAAGGACATCCTGATCCTTTGGGAAATGGTGTCAGTAACTCAGATGGTGGTATTGTTACTCTTAAAGCTTTACCATGAATTGTAGGGAAGATGAGCCAATTTATGTAGCATTTGAATATATGCAGCTAATAGCAACTAATCATAGGATAGAAGGAGAGAAATCACCATGACTTATAAAAATTGGACTTCTATATTAACTACTGATATACATAATAAAATTCATGTAACATATGTGATTTCCAAAAGCTGTATGCAAATCCAATTTAGTAAGTTAAATTGTACTTTCTTAGTGAACTACATTATAATTTCAAGGAAAAACCTATCTTCAATTAAACAAAATATTTTTGAGCAGAAAGAGCTACAGTAAAGTATTATATTAGCTGCTGAGGAAAGTAGAAGAAATACAAAGATGATGTCCTTGTCTTCAAAGAAGCTGCAGTTTTAAGTGGCTAATATTTTATTCTATTTCTCAGCTGCTAGTTTATTATAAATCTGTTTTTTTTAAAGTCAGACATGTTGCTACATGTACATCTAGGATTGCTGCTCCTGAGTAGGCTGAGGCTGGTGGAGTGCTTAAGTTTGGGAATTCTAAACTACAGTGGACTAAAGGCATTTGGAGGTCCTCTCCAAGTTGAGTACTAACATGGTGAGCCCTGCTTGAGGATCAGGATTTATACCAGGTTGCCTAAAGAAGGACAAAACTGTCTCAGTTCAAAAGCAAAGCAGATCAAGGCTTCTGCCTTGACCTTCAATGTACTCAAGCTCATGAAAGCCAGATGTACTTCCAGCCTGGGAAAGATAGAGAGACATAGCTTCTAAAACAGAAAAAAGAAGAAACTCATACATGCTAAGGATATAGTTATTTAAAGAGTCCTTTTTGGAAAGTTAAAATTATTTTTATTTTAAAAAATAAAAAATGACTAGATTCCTCCTTAAATTTGTCTTTAAATTCATTCTTTTACATTTTAGTTCCTTAAAGAAATGACAATGTTACAATTCTAACTGGTCACTTATCAAGTCAGAAAGCAAAATATTTGCAGACACATTTGAACACACATCCATCTATAGGAACACTAAAGTACATGCTAAATTTTCCCAATTAAAAAAATAACATGTGAAATTTCATACCTTTCTGAATTCAGACTTTGATCAGCATAGTCACTTTTCAAGGCATCTAATTCACTCTGAAGAAAGGCTATATTTGTTTGTGCTTCTAAGAGATCTTTTTTAACTTTCTGATTTTCCTAAAAGGAAAAGAAAAGTTTATTTGTGGCTATGCTTTTCAACCAAGGAAAAAAAATAGGGAAAAGACATCTCTGAAGAATCATGCAACACATTAAAGGAATATGGATAAAGGTCTTTTTTTTTATATGCCCTTGTAAAAAAATACTTTTCAAAATCTGAACTGAGTCATCACATAAATTTCAGACTATACAAACTCAAAAGTACTACATAACTCAAATGTTTTAAACTATACAAACCCCATATTCCTGAAGTGCCTTCTCCATTTCTATTGTCTTCCTTGTTCCAGAGCTACACACACACACACACACACACGCACACACACACACACACACACACACACACACACACACACACATACTTATATTGATACTGGTGGAAAGGAACAAAAGGTATACTTTAAAAAAAATACTCCCTGGTAAAATGAAAATCTCCTTCAGAAATTTAAAAAATATATTAAATTTAAAATAAAATTTTAAAAAATATTTAATAAAAATAGATCACTATCACCAAATACTCAATTAAGTATTTCAAATATATAACTGCTATGTAGACTATCCAGTGCTTGGAGATTATTTATGTTGAATATTGTCACAATCAAGTGATTAGTGATAATATTTTTATACAAAAGTAAAGCTATTATTGAGCAGATAGGCAATCATGGCCCAGAGGATAAAGATTTGTCTTTGAAGCCAAGAAGACCTAGATTCAAAGTCCACTTCAGACATATATGGACTAGATGATCCTGAGCAAGTCACTTATTAAACCTCTTAATGCTCTAGTCAACTTTTTAGGACTTAAGTCGCAGAAAAGGTGTCTACCTAGAACAACAGGGATTCCTCATAGCAAGGAAATTAAAATTCCGGGCCCCTTTTCCTATGAAGAATTTACTACTTCTCCTTAAAAGTGTCTGTAACAAGGGAACCTCCTGACATAAAAAGCATTTTTGTCCAAAGGCACCTTGGAGCAATTTTTAAATGAGTGCTGTATGTATTTTCTTTTAAGTCTGTATTTCTATAATCTTGAAATAACAATAACAGTGTTGTGTTTTGAAAAGGATCATCCCCCATGAAACATCTTTCCTTAAACAGGAAAGGTTATTCTTACTGTTGACAAATCATAAATTCTTTTCTTTAATGCAGCCACATCTTCTTTTTGACTTAAGGTCTTTGATTGTTCTTCCAGCTGAAAGAGAAAAAAAATATATCTTTGTATCAACTGAGTTGAGATTGAGCTATTTAAGGTTCACATCTTTGCATACAATAATGTCATTTCAGAATACAATACCATATAGAGAATTTAAAAAAAAAATTAAGAATTCAGGGCAGCTAGGTGGCGCAGTGGATAGAGCACCAGCCCTGAAGTCAGGAGAACCTGAGTTCAAATCTGGCCTCAGACACTTAATATTCCCTAGCTGTGTGACCCTGGGCAAGTCACTTAACCCCAAATGCCTCAGCAAAAAGCAAAAAAAAAAAAAAAATTAAGAATTCATGGCTAACAACTAGCTGAAATTTTTATTTTTATTCATATCCATGTCTACTACAACCAAGGCTTTATGTTCTTTACCTCAGGGATATGAGACACTATAGAAACTTGTTGAGGAGAAGAGGAAAGAAGGAAGTAAAGAGAAATAAAGAAGAAAATGAGGAAGAAAGAAGAAAAAATAAGTAGCATATGTGAAAGTTTAAGGCTTTCCCTAAGACCATTAGGGAATCCTGTACATGTATTTGGTTGTTGTTGTGGTTCAATTTCAGTCATGCCCAATTCTTTGTGACTCCACTTTGGGGGTTTTCTTGACAAAGAAAAGGTTTTCATTTCCTTTTCTAGCTCATTTTACAGAGAAGGAAACTAAGCAAACAAGATTAAGTGACTTGCCCAGGGTCACACAGCTAGTTAAGTGTGTCTGAGGCTAAATTTGAACTCATGATGATGTATCTTTCTGATTCCCAGCCCAGTGCCACCCAGCTGCCCACATTTGATGTAAAAAATATTTATGGAGAATATAAATATTACACAGTACATCCACTCACAAAAGTAGATATCTATAGATGTCAGTAGAAATAAGTTCTACACATTTTGTATCTCAAGATGCACATAGCCTGTTTTATGCTTGAGGCAGCAAAGTGACAATGACAGTTTTGGAGTAAAGACCTGGGTTCAAGATCTTTGACTTACATTCTGTCTTAGAAAAGTCACTATCTTTCAGTAACTCAGACAATTCTTTAGTCTTAAAGTTATATCTGTGATGTCCCCATACACGTAGGGAAGGATTTTCTGTACCAGAAATTCCCAAATCTGATGAAGTCAAATGTCTAGAACAAAATAAACTTCTTCCTCCTTTTTGAGGAATGAGCTACCCTAGAGCAGAGATTATGCAACTTGTACATTCTCCACTAGAGAAGGAAATGGCAAACCATTCCAACATCTTTGCTAAGAAAACCCCAAATGGAGTCACAAGAAGTTAGACATAACTCAACAACAACATGAAGTCTCCATGCTTTAAAAACCTCTAGATCACTTCAGTAAAGGAGTCCAAATAAGCTACAAATTTAGTCATCTTATAGGTATAGGTTCCTAAAGAAATTATATAGATTATATGTTTCATATATATCAAATTGCTTACCATCTTACATAGGACAGAGCAAGGAAAAGAGCAAAGGAGGAAGGGAGAAAGGAAGAAAATATAAAAAACAATTTTCATTACATGTTATTTAAAACTACCATTAAAAATAAAATGGAAAAAAGTGGGGAAAAAATTAGTGGATGGGCTTAATAACACACTTTGCCTTTGCCTCATGTTTTAAATTTTTTAATGCCTGGTTCTACAAAGGGAAGTTTATATTCCCTCCAGGCAAACATTCAGATTCCCCATCACTGAGGAGAGTTAAAGAAAGTAAAGCTCAAAAGCTATGGAAGCATGGCTGCTCACCTTTTTTAGCTTTTTGATGGTCACCTGAAGATCTCCTACTTCTGTTTCATACTGACGTTTGAGATCATTTAGTGCCTCTTCAGCTTTTCGTTTTTCCTAAAAGAAAAGGCATTTCATTATAAAATCAAATGCTCATTCATCCAACAAATATTTAGTCAGCTCCTCTTCTGTGAAGGGGCTTGTGTTAGATGCTGGGCAACATAAAAAGCTTAAATAATAATAGCTAGCATCTGCCAAACATGAAGGTTGATAGAACAAAGTGCATGCATTATCTCATTTGATCCATATAACCATGCTGTGAGGTAGGGTCTATTATTATTCTAGTATCCATTACTAATTTTACAGATGAGAAAATAGAGGCAGAGAAAAGGTAAATAATTTTCCTAATCACTGAGGAGAGATCGGGCTTCCTGATTCAATGGTCTTCACTATTTCTTCCAGTTTACTGCTTCAATAAGACATGATCACTGTCCTCATGAAACTTATAATCTAATAGAAGACAGAAATAATAAAATATGACAATATTTTGGTCAAATAGGTACAAAATGAACTACTATGTGGGGTCTAAAAGGAAGCTAAGTAGCATAATGGATAGTGTGTTCACCCTAGAGTCAGAAAGACTCCTTTTCATGAGTTCAAAAATGGTAACCCTGGACAAGTCACTTAATCCTGTTTGCCTCAGTTTCCTCGTCTATAAAGTGAACTGGAGGAGGAAATGGTAAACCATTCCAACATCTATGTTGAGAAAACCTGAAATGGGGTCACAAAGAGTTGGACTTGACTGAAAAATGAATGAACAACAATGAGGTCCCCCACAGCTCCACATCTGTAATATGATAGCCCCTGTGATATTTAAACTCTTATTTTCTCTGATGGCTATAAAGATTTTCCTCCCTAGGACACTCCTTAAATTGGACAAGAACAAAAGGGCCATTATGGCTTGAGCCATCAATTGCCTACATGACATTTCAGTTTCAGAAAGCAAAGACAGCCCCTTGAAGAAAAAAAAAATTCCAATATCCAGCTTCTTATTCCAATTACTTCAGTTATGTTTATTAAAAAAAAAGTATCTTGCAAATGGGGGGGAGGACACACAGTTCTTAGCTGAGCTACAAATAATGAACCACGGTGGAATCCCAAAGAAAGCTATGTAAACACCTTTTTTGCAGGGCTGACATATATCTACATTCAAACAAAATTATGCAACCCAATAGCCAGCACCTATCACCATGATAGCAAATCACTCTGAAGCCAAGTTGCTCTGACAAAGGCATTGTGTTACCATGAGCAATACAGCAGGGGAAGACATTTTTAAGAAATGTTAAACCCCAGTTGTTCTCAAATCAGAACTGTGGAACATGTCAGTTCAATGCAGGAGGAGTTGAATGTGAAGGTCAGATTTGACAGACAGGAAGTGTGAACAAGTGAACCTAAATAACAGCAAAAGGGGAAAAAAGGATGATGATGTGCAAGGTTTTAAAGGGCTCTCAAAATGAAAAGAAGTGAAATGTCAAACAAGAGGGCAGCAAAGGAAGTAAGGGAGATTTGTGCACATCTAAGTAAAGTTGTTAAATTATATTTCAAAATCTCTTGAGGCAGCCCATTAAATAATAAGCTATGACTTTGGAGAGCAATGAGCCATAACTTCAGGCCCAGCACCCATCCCTTCTGACAAAACCTGCAAGTATTGTCCATATGATATTTTCATTTCCTTAATTCTAGTGTTTTCCTGACTCTTAATAATATACTGATGGCTAGGGATAGAAGAGAAGTTCATGCTTTATTGAAATTTGCTCTTTATGTGATTTCAAATTTTCTACCAGAATAGAGCCAGGTGGTACGGTGCAGAAAGGGCCAGACCTGGAATCAGGAAAACTTCAGTTCAAAACTGGCCTCAGACAATTTCTATGTAAGTGATTCTGAGACAATGACTTTACTTCTCTTCCTCAGTTTCCTCAACTGTCAAATGAGGACAATAATAATAGTACCTTCCACCAAGTTGTGACTTGTTGTAAGAGATGAAATAATATTGTAAAGTGCTTAGCCCAATGCCCATGGTAGGTGCTTAATAAATGCTTCTTTCCTTACTTCCTTTGTGACTCTGGGCAAATCACCTAATTTCTGCCTCCCTCAGTTTCTTCATTTATAAAATAAGGATAATAATGACATCTCCTTTCCCAGGTTGCTGTGAGTTTAAAATAATAAATTATTTGTGAAGTACTTTGAGAGTCTAAAAGCAGTATTATTGTTTATGGTTACTATTATTGTTGTTGTTAGTTCTCCAAAGTATTCTGTCAAAAGATACTTTAAGCTGCCCTCACTTCCCTCCTTTCTCCTTTTGTAACTTGTATTACTTATTAATTAGTGAATACAAGTACTTGCATTCACTAATTAGTTTTAAAAAAAAGTTTCCTCCCAACTTCCCCCAAGTCACAGGGATCATAGGGATTTTACATCTGAAACAAAAATGGACCTCAGATCATCCAGTCCAACACCCTCAATTTTACAGGTGGTAGAACTGAGTCCCAGGTTTATTTAAATGATTTCTTCATTGTCAAACAGGTAATACTCCCACTGGCAAATTTTGAACTTGCATCTTCTGACACTAGAGCCTGCACCATACTGTTTGAGATTTCCTTCCAAAAAATATAATCAGGTTTTAAGAAAAAATAAAATAAGGAAAAAAGCAGGTCTTAATAAAAATACAAAGGGTCACCCAGAATTTTTTTTCCCTTGGGCCTAGATATCTCAACAGTAATTCCATTCTTTTTTTTTTTTTTTTTTTGCTTAGGCAATTGGGGTTAAGTGACTTGCCCAGGGTCACACAGCTAGGAAGTATTAAGTGTCTGAGACCAGATTTGAACTCAGGTCCTCCTGACTTCAGGGCTAGTGCTCTATTTGCTGGGTCACCTAGCTGCCCCTACTGATTCCATTCTTGAGAAAGAACACTGTCTCTTAAGTTATAGGATCTAGGTTCAAATTCTGGGCAGCTTTGGCATTTACATTTCCTCAGTCAGTCTCATTTTTCTCTTCTCTTCTTTCTTTTCTTCTCTCTATCTCTGTCTGTTTCTCTCTGTGTTTCTCTAATTCTGTCTGTCTGTATGTCTGTCTGTCTCCCTTTCTGTCTTTGTGTATATGTCTCTGTATGTATCTCTCTTTGTCTATTTCTGTCTGCTCCTCTCCCTCTCTCCCCCGCTCTGTCTCTCTCTTTCTCTGTCTCTCCCTCTCTCTCTCTCTGTCTCTCTCTCTCTCTCTCACTGTCTCTCTCTCTCTGTCTCTCTCTCTCTTTCTCTGTCTCTGTCTCTCGCTCTCTTTCTACTTCTGTCTGTCCTTCTGTCTATCTCTGTCTGATTCTCTCCATATGTGTGTCAGTATATGTTTGACTAAAGCAGGGATTATTAACTTTTTCTGTGTCACAGAACCCTTTGGGAAGCTGGCAAAATTCATGATCCCTTCTCATAAACTCTTTTTTAAACTTTTTTTTATTAAAGCTTTTTATTTGTATAACATATGTATGGGTAGTTCCCCAGCATTGATCTTTAGAAAGCTTTCCATTACAAATTTTACCCCCAGTCCCCTCCCTTCCCCTAGATGGCAGGAAGTCCACTACATGTTAATAATGTTGAAATGTTTGACAAGTTATGCAAGAAAAATCCTATCTACAAGAAAAAAAAAAGAAAATCAGAGAAAGGCAACACAATGCAAGCAAACCTCAATAGAGATCATGAAAATGTTACATTTTGATCCATATTTCATATCCCTCTCTCTGGGTGTATATGGTTTTCTTCCGTGAACAATTGGAACTGGTTTGAGACAATTCTTTGTAGCAGAGAGCCATGTCCATCAGAATTGATCATCATGTAATACTGTTGTTGCTGTGTATGATGATCTCCTGGTTCTGCTCGTTTCACTCAGCATCAGTTCATGCAAGTCCCTCCAGGCCTCTCTGAAATCATCCTGCTGGCCGTTTCTTACAGAGCAATAATATTCCATAACATTCATATACCATAATTTATTCAGCCACTCTCCAATTGATGGGCATCCCTTCAGTTTCCAGTTTCTAGCCACTACAAAAAGGGCTGCCACAAACATTATTGAACATGTGGGTCCCTTTCCCTCCTCTAAGATCTCTTTGGGATATAGGCCCAGTAGAAACACTACTGGGTCAAAGGGTATGCACAGTTTGATAACTTTTTGAGCATAGCTCCAAATTGCTCTCCAGAATGGTTAGATCCGTTCACAGTTCCAACAACAATGTATTAGTGTCCCAGTTTTTCCACATCCCCTCCAACATTCATCCTTATCTTTTCCTGTCATTTTAGCCAATCTGACAGGTGTGTAGTGGTACCTCAGAGTTGTCTTAATTTGCATTTCTCTGATCAATAGTGATTTGGAGCAACTTTTCATATGATTAGAGATGGTTTTAATTTCATCATCTGAAAATTGTCTGTTCATATCCCTTGACCACTTATCTATTGAAGAGTGGCTTGAATTCTTATATATATATGACACAATTCTCTATATATTTTAGAAATGAGGCCTTTATCAGAACCATTAAATGTAAAGATGGTTTCCCAATTTGATGCTTCCCTCCTAATCTCGTCTGCATTTGTTTTATTTGTACAGAAACTTTTTAACTTAATACAATCAAAATTATCCATCTGGTGTTCAATTAGGAGTTCCAGGTCTTCTTTGGACATAAATTTATTCCATCTCCACAGGTCTGAGAGATAAACTATATTACGTTCCTCTAACTTGCTTACAAAGTCCCTCTTTATATCTAGATCATGAACCCATTTAGATCTTATCTTGGTATGTGGTGTTAGGTATGGCTCAAGGCCTAATTTCTTCCACACTAGTTTCCAATTTTCCTAGCAGTTTTTGCCGAATACTGAGTATTTATCCCAAAAGCTGGGGTCTTTGGGTTTATCAAACACTAGATTGTTAAGGTTATTGCCTAGGTTGTCCTGATAGCCTATCCTGTGCCACTGATCGACTGCTCTATTTCTTAGCCAGTACCAAACGGTTTTGATGACCGCTGCTTTATAATATAGTTTTAGATCTGGTACAGCAAGGCCACCTTCATCTGCCTTTTTTTTCATTAATCCCCTTGAAATCCTTGACCTTTTGTTCTTCCAAATGAACTTTGCTACTATTTTTTCTAGATCTGTAAAATAATTTCTTGGGAGTTTGATTGGTATGGCACTAAATAAGTAGATTAGTTTGGGTAGTATTGTCATTTTTATTATGTTCGCTCTGCCTACCCATGCGCACTTAATATTTTTCCAATTGATTAGGTCTGATTTTATTTGTGTGGAAAGTGTTTTGTAGTTTAGTACGTATAGTTTCTGACTTTTCCTTGGCAGATAGATTCCCAAATATTTTATCCTATCATCTGCTATTTGGAATGGAATTTCTTTTTGTATCTCTTGCTGCTGAACTTTGTTAGTAATATATAAAAATGCTGATGATTTAGGTGGATTAATTTTGAATCCTGCCACTTTGCTAAAGTTGTGAATTGTTTCTAGTAGTTTTTTAGTTGAGTCTCTAGGGTTCTCTAAGTATACCATCATGTCATCTGCAAAGAGTGATAATTTGGTTTCTTCATTACCTACTCTGATTCCTTTTATCTCTTTTTCTTCTCTTATTGCTAAAGCTAACATTTCTAATACAATATTAAATAGTAATGGTGACAGTGGGCAGCCTTGTTTCACTCCTGATCTTATTGGGAATGGTTTTAGTTTGTCTCCATTACATATGATGCTTGCTGATGGTTTTAAATAGATGCTATTGATCATTTTTTTTTTGCTTTTTGCTGAGGCAATTGGGGTTAAGTGATTTGCCCAGGGTCACACAGCTAGGAATTGTCTGAGACCAGATTTGAACTCAGGTCTTCCTGACTTCAGGGCTGGTGCTCTAACCACTGCACCACCTAGCTGCCCCATGCTATTGATCATTTTAAGGAAAAGCCCATTTATTCCTATACTCTCTAATGTTTTTAATAGGAAAGGGTGTTGGATTTTATCAAAGGCTTTTTATGCATCTATTGGATAATCATATTGTTTTTGTTAGTTTGGTTATTAATATAATTAATTATGCTGATAGTTTTCCTAATATTGAACCAGCCCTGCATCCCTGGTATAAATCCTACTTGGTCATAGTGTACTATCCTGGGGATGACTTTCTGTAATCTCATTGCTAATATCTTATTTAAAATTTTTGCACCAATATTCATTAGGGAAATTGGTCTATAGTTTTCTTTCTCTGTTTTCACCCTCCCTGGTTTAGCTATCAGCACTATATCGGTCTCATAGAAGGATTCTGGCAGTATACCTTCTGTCCCTATTTTCTCAAATAGTTTGTGTAGTATTGGAATTAATTGTTCTTTGAATGTTTGGTAGAATTCACATGTAAATCCATCTGGCCCTGGAGATTTTTTCTTAGGGAGTTGGTTAATAGCTTGTTCTATTTCTTTTTCTAATATGGGGCTATTTAAATAATTTATATCCTCTTCCGTTAACCTGGGCAATCTATATTTTTGTAGATATTCTTTATTTCATTTAGATTATCAAACTTGCTGGCATAAAGTTGGGCAAAGTAACTCCTAATTATTGCTCTAATTTCCTCTTCATTGGAGGAAAGGTCTCCCTTATCATTTTTGAGACTAACAATTTGATTTTCCTCTTATCTTTTTCTTATCAAATTAACTAAAGGCTTATCTATTTTGTTGGTTTTTTCATAGAACCAACTCTTAGTTTTATTTATTAACTCAATAGTTTTCTTATTTTCAATTTTATTAATTTCACCTTTTATTTTTAGAATTTCCAATTTGGTATTTAATTGAGGGTTTTTAATTTGTTCTCTTTTTAGTTTTTTTTTTAATAATAAGCCCAATTCATTGATGTTTTCTTTCTCTATTTTATGCAAGTAAGCATCTAGAGATATAAAATTGCCCCTTATAACCGCTTTGGCCGTATCCCACAAATTTTGGTATGTTGTCTCCTTATTGTCATTCTCCTGGATGAAATTATTGATTGTGTCTATGATTTGCTCTTTCACCCATTCATTCTTCAGGATTAGATTATTTAATTTCCAATTAACTTTTGGTTTATTTTCTCCTGGCTTTATATTGCATGTGATTTTTATTGCATCATGATCTGAAAAAGATGCATTTACTATTTCTGCCTTTCTGCATTTGATTTTGAGGTTTTTATGCCCTAACACATGGTCAATTTTTGTATAGGTTCCATGGACTGCTGAGAAAAAAGTAAACTCCCTACTGTCTCCATTCAACTTTCTCCATAGATCCATCATACCTAGCTTTTCTAACAATTGGTTTATCTCCCTAGTTTCTTTCTTGTTAATTTTGTGGTTTGATTTATCTAATTCTGAGAGAGCAAGGTTGAGATCCCCCACTAGTATCGTTTGGCTGTCTATTTCTTCTTGCATCTCTCTTAATTTCTCCCCTAGGAATTTGGATGCTATTGCACTTGGTGCATATATATTTAGTATTGATATTGCTACATTATCTATGGTACCCTTTAATAAAATATAGTTTCCTTCCTTATCTCTTTTGATTAGATCTATCTTGGCTTTTACTTGATCTGAAATAAGGATTGCTACCCCTGCTTTTTTTTGTTCACCTGAAGCATAATAGGTCCTGCTCCAGCCTTTTACCTTCATCCTATATGTGTCACTATGTTTTAGATGTGTTTCTTATAGACAACATATTGTGGGATTCTGGTTTTTAATCCAGTCTGATATCCGCTTCTGCTTTATGGGAGAGTTCATCCCATTCACATTCACAGTTAGAATAACTAATTCTTTATTTCCTGTCATCTTATTTACCCAAGTTATGTTTTCCCCTTTCCTTTCCCCTTTCTCCCTTCCCCCCTCCTCAGTACTTTGCTTTTGATGACCCCCTCCCCCAAACAATACTCCACCCTTTAGATCCCCTCCCCCTGTTTTTACTCCTTTCCCCTGATTCTTCTATTTTCCCTTCTAATAGTTTATCCCTTACTTTTCCTCCTTTCCCTCCCACTTCCCTCTAGCAACACACAAGTTTCTATGTGAAATCAAATGTCTGATATACACTTTTAGATCCCAACCTGATGAGAGTAAGATTTACACAATGCTCATCTCCCTCCCCTCTTTCTCTCAATTATATTAGGTTTCTTTGCCTCTTCAAGTGATTTTACCTTGTTTTTACCCCTTTTTTTAAGATCTTATTTTACCACTTTTTCCCTCTTTTCCCCAGTATGACATTTTCCCCCTCTAGTTCTCTTTTTCATATTATCAAATATCTAGTTAATTATACCCCCAAACTTTAAGTATCCCCCTAGTAAAAATAAAGTTCTCAAGAGTCCTTTCCTTTTTACCTTTTTATGCATCTCTTGAGTTCTGTGTTTGGATGTCGAATTTTTTGTTCAGATCTGGTCTTTTCATTAGAAATAGGTGAAATTCACCTATATCATTGAATGACCATCTTTTTCCATGGAGGATAATGCTCATTCTAGCTGGATAAGTTATTCTTGGCTGTAATCCAAGTTCCTTTGCCCTTCGGAATATCTGGTTCCAGGCCCTTCAATCCTTCAGTGTGGAGGCTGACAGATCCTGTGTGATTCTAATTATTGATCCTCAGTATTTGAATTGTTTCTTTCTAGCTGCTAGCAGAATCTGTTTCTTGGTGCTATAGTCCTGAAATTTAGCCACGATATTCCTTGGGGTTTTAATTTTGGGGTCTCTTTCAGGAGGTGATCGGTGAATTCTTTCAATGGTGATTTTGCCTTTTGATTCTACAATCTCAGGGCAGTTTTCTTTCAGGATTTCCTGGAAGATAGTGTTTAGATTCTTTTTTTCATCATGGCTTTCAGGAAGTCCAATAATCCTTAGATTGTCTCTCCTAGATCTATTTTCCAAGTCAGTTGTTTTTCCTAGGAGATATTTCATATTTTCTTCTAATTTTTCATTTTTTTGTTTTTGTTTGACTGATTCTTCAAGTCTTAGTGAGTCATTCACTTGCATTTGTTCAATTCTTATTTTTAAAATGTTGTTTTCTTCAGTTACCTTTTTAAGCTCCTTTTGTAACTGGCCAATTGAATTTTTTGTTCATTTCACTCTTTTTCCACTTCACTAATTTTATTTTTCAATAAATTGGTGGCTTTTTCATCTCTCTTTTGCAGGGCATCATATCCTTCTTGCAGTGATTTCCATTTATTTTCCCATTTATCCTCCAGCTCTCTTTTGGGGTTCTTTATGCAATCTTTCAGAAAGGCCTTTTGAAAAAGTGACCAGTGATGGTCTTTAATACCTTCTCCTGGTATTTTGTCTAAAGGAACCTCAGGATCTGGGGTCATGGCTTCTTTGTCTTGATAAAAGCTGTCTATGACCGGCGCCCTGATGGTGCGTTAGATTATAACCCGCAGGAATTTATGGCTAGTTCAAAGAGCCGGATTCCAAATGACACCTCGTCTAATAAAAGCTGTCTATGGTGAGAGCTCTCTTTTGCTTCTTCATTTTTTTTTAGACAGCGTGGATATCTCTTTAAGGTAGGGGGGAAAAAAACGGCATTTGAAAGGCGGCTGAAGATCTTTGCCCTGGGGCACTTCGTGGAATTAACTTAAGGTGCTGGGCCGGTGGGGGCTAGGACTAAGTCCGAATTACTCCTTAAACAAGGCAAGTCTGCCAGAACACCTGCCCCCAATCAGGGCAGAGTGTCCCAAGTGCCTCAGATAAACTCCAGGTGTTTGGAATTTGGAGTTTGGAATTTCTGCCATGATGAGCTGAGCTGAGTCCCACTCTCACTTCCGGCCTACACAGGAGTCCTCTATTTCTCTCTATGTCCGAGTTAGACAAACCTGATATGAAGTTCTTCAGCAAGCAGTGTCCAAATATTTCTGAGTTCGTTGACTTGAAGATCAGTTCAGAGGCTTATTTTATTGTTGATTTGAGAGAAGATCGGAGGAGAGGCAGAGAGTCACCTTTTCACTCCGCCATCTTGGCTCTGCCCCCCCTTTTTTTAAACTTAAAAATTAAATTCATAATTGAAATCTCTGCTTTCAAAAGCAACATTAAAAGGTGAAAGTAAAAAGTTCCATAGAATGAGTTACTCCAGTTGAGTATCCTCTCATGGAGAGTGCTTAGTGTTGTTTTTCAGTCATATCTGACTCTTCGTGATTCCACTTGGGTTTTTTTGACAGAGATACTGAAGTGATTTTGTCATTTCTTCCTCCAACTCTTTTTAAAGATGAGGAAACTGTTTCTGAATAGTGAACTTCTAAAAAACTATTTAATAATTGAAAAAAATTACTTTCTTTCATCCAATTCTCAAAACAGACTTGAGGCAGGGAATATGCTTATCCCATCTTTACCAATGGAGAAATGGGAGCTAACTGACTCTGCACACACAAGTTCTCACTTGGGACATGTTTGTGCTGGGATTCAAATTCAGATCTCATAATTAACACTAAGGGCAAGAAGAAACTTCATCACTCTAAACTTTTAAATATCATACCAAAAAAAAAAAGTAATGGATCATTCCCATTGGAAGGATTTCCTATAAACTATGCTAATTCTCACTTTCCCCTATTCCATATAGTCACCATTAATTTAACACATTCAAGCTACAGTAGCTGCATAAAGAAAATAAAAAGAAAGCTGAACTTGGAATAATCTGCAAGATGAGGACAATAGTATCTGCCTCCAAGATAGCTGCCATGAAGATCAAATGCAATAATATGCCTAAAGTACCTGATAAACTTTAAAGTGCTTGAGGAATATCAAGTATTTTATCATGACCTCCCATTTCTCCTGATTTACTTTTAATCTATCAAGATATATTGAAATTTAAAAGAAAGTCTAAACTTCCATTTTTAAAAGAAGGTCTATTTCCCAATTTTTCAGTTGATGTGTTATGCAAGCATCTATAAAGTAAGCATGTTAATAAAAGCAATGTATCCTAAGAATAATGAAATGATCTTTCAGTTGTATAGCACTAAGCATTGGGCTTAGAATCAGAAAGAACCAATTTCAAATCCTGCTTCTGTCACTTACCCTGGAGCAAGTCACTTTGTGGGCCTCAGTTTCCTCATCTGAAAAGTTAAGGGAATGGACTCAATGATCTCTTGCCCCAAATCTATGAGCTCATATTTTCTATTAATAGATTTTTTTCCACTTACTAAACTGCAGCTGCAGCAAGCATCTGCTATGCATTCTAGAGCAGAGTGAAACTGAGGTACATTAAGTAATGACTTCATCAAATCCCTTCAATAAACCGTATCTTAAACAGGCTTCCTCATTTCAAATGCAGAGTTTGGATCACTCAACCATAGCTACTTAATACATTACACATTTCACTGGTCATAAAAAAATGAAAATATCTTTCAAATAATTCATAAGGAGCAAATTAACCTGATCTATCCAAATGTATTTCCTTTTAGCTAGATAGAGGCAAACTAAGGTTTTTAAATGAGATGGGGATAACTATCAGCATGACAGAACCTAAATCTCTTAAGTGCTATGTTCACCAAGGTTAAGTATTTTACAGGGAATCACAGAATGCTTTTCCAAACATGAGTGCAATAGTCCCAAAGTACATAATCTCCATAAAACTAAGACAATAAAAACCAATTATACTATTTCCCTCCAGAAACATTTTATTTTCTTTGTCCCTAAGGCAAAATCAGGACGGGGTTTCATCTTCCTTGCTGCTTACCCAGAGAAAACAGCAACAGTAGGAGTCCTAAAGTCTAGGGCTAAGTACATTGTGAAACAAACAGGCAGTGGGGATCCAGGGCAACTGTCATCAGCCACTAATTTCAATACTTTATTCTAAAGACATATAATGTCTTTTATCCACTCTCAGAAATCTCAGTGTAAGATGCTAGGTTCTGACATCACAGGAGGCAGTGAGGGGGTTGTCTCCCGCATTTATATTTGGAAGAGAAGGCAATACTATATACACTTACATCTTTCCTTGTTTTATGTTCTGTGGCTTGGATCCTCTGGTCCATCTCTTCTTCTAGCTCACTCAGCTGAATGGCTGCTTTGTCCTGAGCTCTGAAAATTTAAAAGGGCACACACTCCGATTCACATTTGTTATTTGGAAACACAATAATGAGAGAGAATTTCTTCATTCCCTTCACACACACACACACACACACACACAGATTCTGAAGTGATTTTGAACTCTAACAATCCCCTAGAGATAATGTCACCAAACATCAAACCATGGTGCTAACAGTTAATTTTGACAATATTTGTTAAATCATGTCACCACCAAAGCACCAATCATGAAAAGCTCACATTTCATTGGCACTAGGAGTGCCATTGGCACAAGGCATTTCTCTTCAAAATTAGCCTCTGAGGGAGGCAAAAAGGTATTGTTATCCTCATTTAACAAAGGACAAACTGAGGGCTGAAGGGATGAAGTGGTCTGCCCAGTGTCACAAAGCTTTTCATCTGGGAGTCACACTCCAAGTCTAGCAAGTTTTGCTGGGAGAACAGTAAAGGTAAGGGTTAAGTACATAGCACTAACTATATGCCAGTCTCCAGGCTAAGTGTTTTACAGAGTATCTCATTTGATCCTGACAGCAACCCTGAAAGGTAGATGCTGTTAGTGTTTGGGTTTTACACTTGAAGAAACTGCAGCAAGCAGAGATTAACTGACTTTGGCCCAGGGTCTAGGCTGGAGTTGAATCCAGATCTTATTGATTCCAGACCCAGAGAACTAACAACTGCATCCAACTACCTGTAAAGGTAACAAAGGTATATCCAGGATGACTTATTATTTCAGAACTTAATAACAGCTACCATACCAAGTAATCCAATCTGGCCCCATGCTAATGTTCCAGGCTTCTTACCATTTAATTTATTTATCTAATTATTTTAATTTAATTAATGTAGGTGATGAGTCAACTATACTAGTCCTATTTGCACAGCATGATCTCCAAGCTTTTGTACCTGCTATCCACCATACCTATAATGTTGCTCTTCCCTTCCCTTATCTCCTGGTTTACTGTTAAGTCTCAGATCAGATACCACCTTCTTTTGCAGGAGGACTTTCCTGGTCTCTTCTCAACACCGGTGTCCTGGCAGGTACTTTTTCTCTGAGGTTACCTTCCATTTACATTAGATCTATATTATCTACAAATATGATTATTTGTATGTTGTATCCCCTATTAGAAGACTGCCTTCTCTTTTTATGTTCAATGCTTAGGAGAATCTGGTACACATTGTGGTATTTTTGTTGTTCAGCAATGTTGGATTCTTCCTTGACCCTATGGTCCATAGCATACCAATACTGTTCTTGGGATTCTCTTGGCAAAAATACAGGAATGGATTGCCACTATTAAGTGTTAAGGTCAAATATGAACTCAGGTTTTTCTGACTCCACGCCCAGTGCTCTATTCACTGAGTCACCAAACTGCCTCTGTCTGGTACAAAGTAAGGATTTAACAAACACTTACTGACTGACTACAGCATTTCTACCAAGTGATCATCCACGCTCTGCCTGTATAACTCCAGCAAGGGCTATCTTCAAAGGCAGCACAATTTCTGACTATATTCTCCCAGTTTAAACCATCTGTCTAAACATCTGCTTTTAAATTTTAGCATCATCCATCTCCAGAGAAAGGACTAATAGAATCTCAATGTAGATCAAAGCATAGTATTTCTCATTTTATTTTTTTCATGTTTTTTTTGTCCTGTGTTTTCTTTTACAACATGACTAATACAGACATTTTTTACGTGATTGCAAATGTATGTTATATGAAATGTGTTACCGTCACAGAAAGGGGAAAGAAGAAAGAGGAAGAAAATTTGCAACTCAAAATTAAAAAAAAAAACTAATGTTTTTACATGTAGTTGGAAAAAAATAAAATATTTTTTAAAAAATAAATTAATTTTAGCATCTATTCTTAGTTGTCTTAATTGTAAGTCAAAGCTACTTTTTCAAAGAATTGTGATTGTCAGTCCCAACTACTTCTAATTTCCCCACCAGAACCACTTTCCTCAAAGTTTTTAAAGAGTCCAGAACCTTATTCTTTCTCCAGAGTTTGAAAAAAGCCTGTGTATTTAGAAGACCATTCATTTCTTCATAAGACCATTATTCTTTCAAAATCATTATTGATCCTCACAAGAATTGCATGAATTATGTAGGAAAGATATTAATCAACTAATCAATAAGCATTTATTAAGCATCTACTACTTTCCTGGCATTGAGCTAAGATTCATTTCACAGATGAGGAAACAGGAAGTGAAACCATTTCCCAGTCTTGTAATTAATAAGCAACATATTACAGATGATGAAACTGCAAAGGGGGATTCCTTTCATTAATATTCCACTAACAAAATTGTCTTTAGTTATTTCAGAAATTTAAATTTTGTTAATAAAATGAATTTTTTAAAATAAAAGCAAGTGATATGTATCACAATTTTAACATTATTTCAGAGAGACAGAAGTTATGAATATGGATTCCACAAACCCCAGTGGGAGGAAAAGTGGGCCTTAATATTTTTTCAGGTGATCAACAAAGTGAAAATTATTTTCACAATAATGCTAAGATATTTTCATTTCTAACATGATAAATATTGACAGAAATAAATTATATAAACAAAAACTCTCTGGGATCTTTCATAATCTAAGATTGTAAGGGAAGTCCTGAAACCCCAAAGTATGACAATTGTTGGCATAGAAAATGGATAGCCAACTTGGGGATCAGAAAGATTTGAGTATAAATCTCACATATAACAGACATACACAGGCTGTGTGATCCTAGGCAAGTCACCAAGATCCTTCGACCAAGAAGTTCTCTAAGTCTCTAAGTGGCAAAGCAGTTGCTAATTAATATGAATTGGGTGAAAGGGTTTCCTGAGTATTCCTTAAATCAATGAAATTTGAGGAAATACATATACAAATAAATATATACACATATAAGTGTGTGTTATGTGCTTATATACAAACATAAATTATACAATTTTTTTTCCACTACCTTTTCACTGCAATAGCCAGGTTTTCTATTTCGGTGCTCTGAAGTCTGATCTCTCGGATAAAGTTCTTGATAACATGTTCATAAGGTTGAATTAATCTTGGTTCCAAAATGTTGATGTTCTGATACAGAATGCTAACTTGTTCTTTTCTGCCAAAGGAAAAGAAAGAAAAAAATTGAGTGCCCATTTGCAGAAATTTTACAGAAAAAGGGAACAAAGCATAAAAGTATCAATGAAAGTGGCATATGGAACAGTAATGGTGTCTATAATAGAGAGTAATAGGAAATATGATCCAGGGGGAGGGCAGATCTAATTCTGGACAGTTTCCCTATTTTGATAGAGGTATTTACAGGGAAAGGATGTTTTCTTAATGGATTATACATAGAAGGCTTTGAGCAGAGATAATACCTTTCACCTTTTTCACATCTTTTTTTCTTCATTAGCATATTGTTTCATTTTTCTATCCCGGACATCTATTACTGGACTGCTTACTTACTCAAAAAATGAATATGTTTTTCTTTCTTTGATCTTTTGTAGGAAGTCAACCTTGATATCGTCTAACAACGTTAACTTATTTTTTTTTTTTTTTTTTTGCTTTTTGCTGAGGCAATTGGGGTTAAGTGACTTGCCCAAGATCACACAGCTAGGAAGTATTAAGTGTCTGAGACCACATTTGAACTCAGGTCTTCCTGACTTCAGGGCTGGTGCTCTATTCACTGCGCCACCTAGCTGCCCCTACAATATTAACTTATGATTCTATTTTCTACACTTCCTAAAATGAAAGATATTTTGTCATGGGAGGGGAGGGGGAAATTAGTTTTCCAGAAAAAAAAAAAATTAACAATTTTGAGGCCTAAAAGAACAAAAGTAAAAGTCACATTCAACTAACAGCTACTTATCATCGAATTTCAAGCTGTATTTAAAGGAGACTTTAGCACAACCACTTCACCTTGAAGAGGTGGAAAATGAAAGTAACAAAAGAGAAGTAATTTCTAATAAAACAATGAAGAAGAGGAATGGAGGGGGAAAGAGTAGGAAAAAAAACAGGAGGAGAGATAAGGAAAAGGCAAGAGGAGGAGGGAGAAGGAAAGAAAAGAGGAAGAAGGAAAGAATAAGACAAGGAAGAAGAAAAGAGGAGGAGAGGAAGGGGAGAAAGGAGACAAAGAAAGGAGAAAGTGAAAGAAAAAGGGAGAGAAAAGGGGGGAAAGAGGGGAAGGAACAAGGAAAAGGATAAGGGAATTGTTTAAAAATAAATTAAGGAAATACTTGTAAAGCACTTCAAAAATCTTAAGTTAAATCTGTATGAAATGTCAATTGTGATTTTTTTTTTTTTGGCTGATGCAATTGGGGTTAAGTGACTTGCCCAGAGTCACACAGCCAGGAAATGTTAAGTGTCTGAGGCCAAATTTGAACTCAGATCCTTCTGACTTCAGGGATGGTTCTCTATCCACTGCGCCACCTAGATGTCCCCTGTGATTTTTTTTAAATTAAAATGTGTCATACCTTAAAGGGTACTTTTCAATGACATAGATGCTGTGCCCAGCCCTGAACATACTAGAAGGCCTTTCCTTTCTATGACTTAGTTACAGAGGGGGACTTCTTGCCCTATGTCACAATCTCTCTTATAAACTTTCAAGCTCTGCACTCCTGACATCTACCACTTTTTAAATATTTCAAAACATTAGAGATCCTGTCCACTAGCATCAAAATGATGGTCCAAACTTCTTTCTGCATTCATATGGGGCCACACAAGCATTAAGTCTGTGCCATGCTGTCTGGCAGACTACCCAGAACACAATAATTTATGAGATGTGGTTAATTGCTCCAGTCTTATGATGGTTTCTACCTGGTTAATTTTCTAACCTCTATAACATTTTCTCCCACATGAATTGCTCTAGGTTACTGAGAGTGCATTTCACAGGTTCTGAGCAAACAATAAATTAGAAATCAAATCAACAGTTCAGTTTCTGCTACATTCCAAGCACTGTAAGACATTTGAAATATAGGCTATTGTATTTCCTCATACACTTTATTTATATTTAGTAACTAGTTAAAGAATTCTAATATAAGAGAAATAGAGGACCTATCAAAAACTACCATTTCATTCATGAAATGGAAGGCTCCTCTAGTGATACATTGGGTAGTTCATAAGGGTTAATACTACATTACGCCTTTGGGGAAACTCTATCTGTGAACTGGATTAAGACCAGAAATATTTTTATATATTTGTTTGCTTATTGGTTTCTCCATTACACTAAGAGTTCCATGAGGATGAGACTTTATTTTGCCAGTTTTTGTATCTTAAGCACATTGTTGTCATTCAGTTATGTCCAACTTTTCATGATCCTTTGAACTACAGCATAATACTGTCCAGGGGTTTGCTTTTTTTTTTTTTCCTTTTTTTGGCAAAATGATTTACCATTTTCTTCTTTAGCATATTGTGGCAAACAGAAATTAAGTGATTTGCTCAGGGCTACACAGTAAGTGTCTTAAGGTCACATTCAAATTCAGGTCTTCCCACTGGGCCACCTAGCAGCCTCTGCTGTCACATAGCAGATGATGTATAAAGCAGATGTATAAATTGCTGAGGCAATTGGGGTTAAGTGACTTGCCCATGGTCACACAGCTAAGGAATGTTAAGTGTCTGAAACCAGATTTGAACTCAGGTCCTCCTGACTTCAGAGCTGGTGCTCTATCCACTGAGCCACCTAGCTGCCCCCAGAATTGATTTTTAAATTAATTTATTTTTTACACTGGCATAGGACTGCCCAGCATGGCATGGCCTCATCAGAGTGGGTGCTGTGCTCTATAAACAAAGCAGAATCAGAAGAAATGTAGAATGTTCAGAGTTAGAGAAGTCATCCCAAAGGGCCATAGGGACTATTTATGTCCAACTTGTGGCAGAGCACTCCGAGCTTGTATTGATCTGATCAGCCACAATCAGGCACACTGTAATTCGATTAACATAGTGATGTCATTTTGGTCCTCTTCAAGAACTAAGGGCAACAACCAACCAACCAGATGAGGGTTGAAACCATCTCTTCACTTAAGACAGTTTAAAAGCAGAAGTTTTGAACCTGTAGCCAGTGGACTTTAAAATTCTATCTGGAGCTACATTAAAATTTAATTGGGAAATGTTCAACAAAATGAATACAAATATAATGCAACATATATAATGTTAACTTGAGGTTTTCTAAGTCAATATGCAGTCCACCAGGATTTGTTTCTTTTTGCCTTTGGCACCATTAGTCTAGAGGCGTAAGAGGTTAAGCCCAGAGTTATAGAACGTTATATATATATATATTTCATAGGCAGAATTTGAATCTATGTCTTCCTGGTTTCAATATCTATTCTCTAGGTAAGCTGCCTCCCTGATATACTGGGTGTGTTCTTATATTTTGGCAGATCTTATGAAGTTGAAAAAGTATAGAAAGCATCATTGTATCTTCCATGAAAAGCTAAACTTAGCTAAATTCAAAATTTGGCTATCAAGTAATGGAGGTTTTGTAGCCCTGGTTTCTACTAAACCCACCTTCTAAAGGCTAGAATGATCTCAATCGAAATCAGAACCCACACTGAAATTAGCTATCTTTCAATTTATTGAATTGCAAGTCAACAGTGAGAAAAAGGAAAAGTTCTGACTTAAGAACCCAGTCTGAACGCCTCCCTGCCTCACTGCCTCTGTCTCTCTCTCTCTCTGTCTCTCTCTGTATCTGTCTGTCTCTCTCTGTTCTGTCTCTTTCTCTCCTCTCTCTCTCTTCTCTATGTTCTGTCTCTATCTGTCTCTGTCTCTATCTCTGTATTTCTCCCCCTCCCTCTCATTATTTCTCTTTATCTTCTCCCTCTGTCTCTTTCTCTTGTCTGTTTCTGTCTCTCCCTCTATCTTATCTCTCTGTCTGTCTTTCTCTTTCTGTCTCTCCCTCTCACTGTTTCTCTTTATCTGTCTCCCTCTCTGTCTCTTTCTCTTGTCTCTCTCTCTGTCTCTGTCTCTCTCCCTCTCTCTGTCTCTTTCTTTTGTTTCTCTGTCTGTCTGTCTGTCTGTCTGTCTCTCTCTCTCTCTCTCTCTCACACACACACACACACACACACACACACACACACACACACACACAAGACAATCCCTAAGGGAAATATCATAGAGTCATGCATTTGGGAGTTAGAATAACAGATTTAAAGCTGGGGGGAGCCTTAGTGACCACCTATTCAAACCTTTTCAGACAAGTTAAGTGCCTCGATTAGTGTTAGAGGAAGAATCTGAACTCAAGTATTCCTGACTCCAAATCTAGGCGCTATCCAATGGACCAAAAGATGATACACCTGGCGACAAGGAATTCTGAGATGAGGAAATTCCCTCTAAACATATTTCTACATTTGTAATTTAATCTGGATATTCATAGATTATTTTTGGCTGTGAATAAGATATTATTAATCACTTTCAGTCCTATCTGATTGTTCCTGACCATTTGGAGTTTTCATAGCTAAGAGACTGGAGGAGTTCACCATTTCCTTTTCTAGCTCTTTTTACAGATGAGGAAAATGAGGCAAACTGAGTTAAATGACTTGCCCAGGATCACACAGCTAATAAATGTTTCAGGTCAGATTTGAATTCAATTCTTGACTTCAGTTCTAGCACGCTACTAATCTACTGTGCAATTTACCTGCCTCCAAATAAGGTTCAATCAGTTTTAATTAATCAGTTCACCTTCTTTCTTCATTCAGCAGTAGACCAAGATCTCCCCAGATCCCTGTTCTCCAATTCCCTTTCCATTGTCCAAATATCAACTTCAAACTCTATTTCTCCTCCTACAATCAAGCAGAACATAATTCAAGATTCCCTTGATGCTAAAATGCTGAGGGTAAATAGGTAGAAAAATCCAACATTTTATAAAGATCCATCAGCTTGCATTAAATCACAAATGAAGTGCACAGTTCAAATAGGAAGTTAATTAAGGATGGCCCCAGGGTGTCCACATGGCTACAAACTCTGGCCAGTTTCCCCAACTATAGAACCAACTTAATTTTGCCTGGGGCGAATCACCAAGTCAACTGAACTGCACAAATAAAGCATTTTTTTAAAAATAGCTGAGGCAAATAGTAACTTCAGAACTACTTAAATAGGGAGCTCTGGCCCTTCCTATGAATTCTAATGCCCATGATAAAATATTAAGAGTTATTGTCACCAACACAAATAATATTTATAGATAGCAAAAGAAACCCAAATTCCTAGACTGTGCTGAATTTCAAAACACATTATCATTGCTTGGTTATTTATCCCTTATTTAACAGCAACAATGTGCTAGGCATAACAAAGCTATCTGTCAATGCTGACCTCTCAGATAACACAACAAAAAATGCCTCCAAGTACAGGAAGGGCCTTCATGTGGAAGTTTGAGCCCAAAACCAAGAGGCAGGGGGTAAGAAGCAATAAAGAAGAGAATGAGGGCTTTATGTCAAGGAAACACTTCCTAACAGTTATAATGACTGCCTCAAAATAGAATGGGTTACTTTGAGAGATGGTAGATTCCTTCTTATTAGAGATCTTTAAACAGAAGCTGAATAAGCATTAGTCAGTTATGCTATAATAGGGATTCCTTTTCTATCTAGGTTGATCACAGAACCCCCTTTCAACTCTCAAAATATTCCAAAAAAAAAAAAAGAGAGAGAGAGAGAGAGAAGAGGAAGAATAACAAGAAATCCATTACTATTCAACTGATTGAAGGAATAATAGCTAATAGTTATCTCAAGAGCGATAAAATAGGCAAAGGAGATCACAGTAATGATATAAATTTAAGGGGAAAGGGAAAATCCATTTCCTTTTTGTTCCTTTTCTATGCAATTTAGAAATTATATTTTATTGTTTTTGTTTTTGTTTTTTTTGTTTTTTTTATTAATACTTTTTATTTGCAAAACATATGTATGGGTAATCCCTAAACATTAACCCTTACAAAGCTTTCTATTACAAATTTTTCCCCCCTGCTCCCCACCCTTCCCCTAGATAGCAGGATATCCATTACATGATAATTATGTTAGAATACATAAATCGAATATATGTATAGTTATTGCCACACATCATTTTTTTGTTCAGGAGAAATCATATCTATAAGAGAGAATAATCCGATAAAGGAAATACAATGCAAGCAAACATCAATAGAGAACATGAAAATGATATGTTGTGGTCCACATTTCACATCCCTCTCTCTGGGTGCATAAGGCTCTCTTCACTGAACAATTGTAATTGGTTTGAAGCATTTCATTGTTGAAGAGAGTCATGTCCCTTAGAACTGATCCTCATATATTGTATAATGTATAATGATCTCCTGGTTCTGCTCATTTCACTCAGCATCAGTTCATGCAAGTCTCTCCAGGCCTCTTTGAAATCGTCCTGCTGGTCGTTTCTTACAGAGCAATAATATTCCATAACATTCATATACCATAATTTATTCAGCCATTCTCCAATTGATGGGCTTCCCTTCAGTTTCCAGTTTCTGGCCACTACAAAAAGGGCTGCCACAAACATTCTTGCACAGGTGGGTCCCTTTCCTTCTTTTATGATTTCTTTGGGATATAAGCCCAATAGAAACACTGCTGGGTCAAAGGGTATGCACAGTTTGATAACTTTTTGAGCATAGCTCCAAATTGCTCTCCAGAATGGTTGGATCCGTTCACAGTTCCACCAACAATGCATCAGTGTCCCAGCCCTCCCACATCCCCTCCAACATTCATTGTTATCTTTTCCTGTCATTTTAGCCAATCTGACAGGTGTGTAGTGGTACCTCAGAGTTGTCTTAATTTGCATTTCTCTGATCAATAGTGATTTGGAGCACCTTTTCATATGATTATAAATAGTTTTAATTTCATCATCTGAAAATTGTCTGTTCATATCCTTTGACCATTTATCAATTGGAGAATGGCTTGAATTTTTATAAATGTGAGACAATTCTCTATATATCTTAGAGATGAGACCTTTATCAGAACCCTTAAATGTAAAGATGATTTCCCAATTTGATGCTTCCCTCCTAATCTTGTCTGCATTAATTTTGTTAGTACAGAAACTTTTTAACTTAATATAATCAAAATTATCTATCTGGTGTTCAATTAAGAGTTCCAGATCTTCTTTGGATATAAATTTATTCCATCTCCACAGGTCTGAGAGGTAAACCATGTTCCTTTAATTTGGTTATAATATCACTCTTTATATCTAAATCATGAACCCATTTAGATCTTATCTTGGTATGCAGTGTTAGATGTGGGTCCACCCTTAATTTCTTCCACACTAGTTTCCAATTATTCCAGCAGTTTTTGCCAAATAGTGAGTACTTATCCCAAAAGCTGGGGTCTTTGGGTTTATCAAACACTAAATTGCTAATGTTATTACCTAGCTTGTCCTGATATCCTATTCTATGCCACTGATCAACTGCTCTATTTCTCAGCCAATACCAAATGGTTTTGATGACTGCTGCTTTATATAATATAGTTTTATATCTGGTACAGCAAGACCACCTTCATCTGTCTTTTTTATCATTAATTCCCTTGAAATCCTTGACCTTTTGTTCTTCCAAATGAACTACTATTTTTTCTAGATCTGTAAAATAATTTCTTGGGAATTTGATTGGTATGGCACTAAATAAGTAAATTAGTTTGGGTAGTATTGTCATTTTTATCATATTTGCTCAGCCTACCCATGAGCACTTAATATTTTTCCAATTGACTAGGTCTGATTTTATTTGTGTGGAAAGTGTTTTGTAGTTTAGTTCATATAGTTTCTGACATTTTTTTGGCAGATAGATTCCCAAATATTTTATGCTATCATCCGTTATTCTGAATGGAATTTCTTTTTTTATCTCTTGCTGCTGAACTTTGTTGGTAATACATAAAAATGCTGATGATTTAATGTGGATTTATTTTGAATCCTGCAACTTGAATAAAGTTGTGAATTGTTTCTAGTAGTTTTTTAGTTGAGTCTCTCGGGTTCTCTAAGTATACCATCATGTCATCTGCAAAGAGTGATAATTTGATTTCTTCATTATATTTTATTGTTTTTTGATAGCGATTTAGGAACACAAATAGCATAATTCTGAATTTATGGTATATTTTCAACTCCCTTTCCTGAAAGCAAAAGAAGAGAAAAACACCATAAACACAAGATCTGGAAACATAAATACAGAACCTGTTCTCGTTCTTACTTTCTCAGGGAGATCGCACATCTGAGTTCCATGGGTTCTACTATATGTCTCTTCATTTATTGGCTTGCTCACTTATGGAAGAAATGAGTAGGGGAATTAAGATTGAAATTGAGGCTCCCTGATTCCAATACAACATGCTGTGCTAGGAAAATTATTCTTCTTATTATTAAAGAATTTTCCAGTTTAGGAAGCATTCACTACAAGTTTTCCTTAAAAAAAAATCTATTACCTTGGTGCAATTAAAAAAAATTTGAATTACAAAAATTGAGGGTTAAAATTAACTCTTGTGGAAAATGAAGCACCCCAATATTGGCTTTTCTCAGTTATTTGATAGTTCACCTTCTTAATTCATCCATGAAATAAATAATGGAATAACTGTTTGAGTGAACCTGGAATCCATTTGCACTCCATGGAACACTATAGAAATTTGAAGATCTTAGATTAGAAGTTTAAGAAATAAGATCCTTCATGCATAAGATTTATATGCTCTACTTGTAAAAGTATCTGTTTTTCCCCTTCACATCCTCCCAAAAGCATCAACTTAAAAACCAAGATACTGTGGAATGAATAGTGGATCAGGAGACCAGTTTACAGTCTCAGCTCTACCACATCCAACCTATGTTGCTTTCCACCAGTCACTGAGACAATTAGTAGACTAGTAGACAGAGTCAGAATTATGAAACCCTGAGTTTAAATCCTGCCTCCAACTCTTATTTACTAGTGACTTTTGACAAATAACTTTCCCTGCCCCAGACTCAATTTATTCATCTATTAAAATGGGGATAACAGTAACATCCCATGACTGGTGTTAGGATTAAGTGAGATAAATACTTGTAAAGTGTTTTACAAATCTTAAAAGTATAATAGATATGTTAGCTGTTAGTAGTGGCAATGTTTTCTGCACTTCACTTTCCTAGTCTTTAGAAAGAGTTTTAGAATATACGACCTCTAAGACTTTTCCTGTTCTAAATTGTCATTTCTTTGATAACTTCACGTGGGCAGGGGAAAGGGTGGAAGAGAGAGAACGCAAATGGAAGAATTTTTTTTGTTCCATTTTCAAGAATGCTATAGTTACTGACCTCTCTTCTTGGTGTTTGTTTGGGGTTTTTTTTTTCCTGGCATCAAAGGTTAAACAAATAGATGCCAACACAACAACTGTACATTTGGCTCTCTTTCTGTCTGTGCCCAATATAATTAAGTTCACATCAGAGTTAGAGGAATAGATGCCAGCCAAACTGACTGCCCTGCCCTTGCTTCTTAAAGACTAGACAACAAATATCCTTCTATCCTTCTGAAGGTCTAGTTCAGTATACCTGGTCTGATGTAAGATCAAGTCTCATAAAGTCAGACAGAAAAGTCACCCAAGACTATTTTCCTCTATTAAGTAAGCCATTGTTCACTTGAAGAGTGACCTAAATTTGGACCTAAAACACATTTTTCATTGATTTTGCACATTAGTTTCCAAACTTCTGAAATATCTTGTCTACTCTAGAAGATGCTATAACTTTGGCAAAATATGTTATCCAATGGATTTCATACGTGTGTCATATGAACAGTGAATTGCTGATTTCTATCATTTGAGTTTCTTAAACCAGGTGTTCCCTACACTAATGAAATCATATACCATAGACATTATCCCTACTTCCAAAAAAAGAAAAGAAAGAAAAAGGAAGAGAAAAAGCAACTCCAAGTTCCTGTAAATTCAAACCAATAGTATGAGATTTCCATATCAATTATCAGTGGGCATTATTGGTTACCACTTCATTACCTTTGCCAAGAAAACCCCAAATGGAGTCACAAAGAATCAGACATGACTGAACAAAAATAATAACAAATTGATTCTTATATGAGCATATATTTCAGAGAAATAAGTAGTTAAATTCTACCAAAAAAAAGAAAAAAACAAGAACAACTTGATAACAACCTCTAAATTAATTCTACATGAGCTTAAATACTAAATGACTTTAAGACAGTGATACAACGCATAAAATAAAATGTTGAAAAGAGTTGGGAGAAAGAATGAGAAGAAATGAAAAAAAGTCAAAGATTTGCAGACTTATCCCACCTACATGGATAAATGAGTATGAATTTTCTGTATATACTTTGTTCAAGAAGAGTGGTAAGACACTAGACAGAGTAATCATTGAATAATACTCAGGGGAAAAAAATAAATTTATTTGATTCTAACAGGAAACAAAAATTTGTGAATCATTTCTAAAACAAAGAACAAAAATGAACCAGCATTATGAAAATGAGGCAACTTAAACTTGCTCTATCTTAGCAAGCTATTAATGGGCCAAACTGAGAAATATATAAATGAATAAACATTGACAGAGACTAGCACAGTTTCTTAACATTCTACCTCACCAAATCAATTGCCAAAAAGAGGAAAGACTAGTAATTTCCTTCATCAGCAAACTCTTGATCTGCTTGACAAGCACAGGAATATGGCAGGAATCTAAATGTATTTATACAACATTTTAAAGGAATGTGGTAAGGTATGAGCAGCATTGCTTCAAAAAGAACAGAAAGCTTTATTTAAGAGTCACTTAAGTTAGACAGTCCTGATATCATTTAAGGATAAAATTAAAAAGAAAAACAGAAGGAAAAAAAAAAGATCTGCCAAGATTTCTTTAAGAAACCTTTTCCTTATCAAAAGGCCTCAAAATCATCTTCCAATAATTCATTATGGTATAGAGATGACTCTAAGGTCACAAAATATCAAAGAATCTGTATTCTAAAAATTCTACTACGCTATAAATATTTTCAAGTATGATTCTACTCATACAGCAAGTCTATTTTCTGATCACCTAATCAAGCTATGTACTAAAAGGGAGATCACCAATAAGTTAGCCATTTAATAGTTATTTCCTTGAGCGTGTCAATCCATCAGAAATATACAAAATGCTCCCCATTTTTGTGTGACCATCCTCTTTTGCTTCTTTAGTGGTGGTGGCAGAAGGAGGAAAAGAACATAGATGATGTAAGAATCGCAGTTTTTTAGGCTATAAGTAAAATTGAATTAAAGTATTGGTACTCTAAATGTAAAATCCTACTCCAATGACCAATGACCATATTGCTGGCAGAAGCAATCCATATTGCTGGCAGAAGCAAATTATATTAATCTTGACATTTTTGCTGTAACCAAAACTCAAGATAAAAAGGAAGCTGCAAATAAAGAATGGAAATGAAAAAATAATTGAGGGCATGAACATCAGTTGCTAAGGATGAAGAGGTAAGGAAGTTCTTTGAAGAAATATTTGTAGCACAGTAGAATTTTTAAAATACAGATTCTTTGATATAGATTTTATGACTTTAGAGTCACCTTTATACCACAATGAATCAATGGAAGATGATTTTGTAAAGTCCTTTAATATGTGTATAAATTATTAAAAGATTTTCAGGGGGAACATAAGTAAGTATGGTACTAATAGTTTTTATTTGCCTTTTGCTGATATTAGTCCATGATTTCCAACCTTTTCAAATATTTAACATTCTCTCCTCTTGGATTGCTTGAGAATTGATCATTCTGTGCCTTTGGAATTTTGTCACCTTCAGCATGGATTTCCTCTGTGTATATTTGATTTAGTCCACTTGTTTTTCTTAATTTTGTTTAAATTTTATTTTTATCTCTTTTTATGAAAATTGGAACTATGAGATTAGAATACAAATCTATTGACATTGATAAAGAAAAGATTTCTTAAAGAAATCTTGGCAGACCTTTTTTGTTTCAGAAAGAATGAAAGTTCAGATAACATTAAAGGCATTGAAGATAACAATGATATTAACATCTTGAATATTTTCTTCAAAAAAAGAATTTGGAGACAGACAGTGCGGTAAGCACCAAACAACACTGCAATAAACAGAAAAGATTTTGTTTTAACACAAGGGAAAAGATTCATTATTATGTGAATCAACTATCTGTATACAATCAGACCATCAACATTTCAAAGCTAAGATGAGAATCAATAATAAGCAAAAAGTAATGTTGAAAAGATATTGTGCACAGTTGAAAACAAAACTTAATTCTTACTACTTAACAAATAATGACAATTAAACAGAAATAATGCCAATAATTGGTATTGATGATATAATTGTATAATAATTTCACAAAGTTTCACAATATATAAATTAACTTCTAAAGCACAGAGAACAAGTAAATCCAGAAAATGACAGCATCAATAAATTTTTGGCCTAGTTGCCTAAGACCATATCAATTTTAAAATCTCATTTTCAAAATATTGCAAAGCTGGATGATAAGACAATTATGTACAGTGTTGTCTCATAAAGCAGAGAGCAGAAGAGCAAAATCAGTTAAATGAAAGCCTAGTGAGATAACCAACTAAGCAAAATCATCCAAAGGGCATTTAAGGACAAAACTGTAAAAAGAACAATGTGCAGAAGAGGAACTTACTACACATGAATGATAACTTCACAGTTCAGGAAAATGCTTAGAAGAGAAAAAGAAATGACACTAAAGACAGGAAAAGAAGATAAAGTGTACCAAAAGTATATAGGGCTATACAGATTATAATTGTATCATCATTCAGGGATCAATATTCAAGGTATATCACCATGTGAAGGGAAGCAGATTTTATTGATACAAAAAAAAATACAGCCCATCAGTAACTACTGGCCTAAAATATGATAGAAAAGGAAAATTATAAGTGTTGGTGGGGATGTGGGAAAACTGGAACATTAATGTATGGTTGGTGGAATTGTAAAATAATCCATTTGGGAGAACATTTTGGAATTATGCTGAAAGGGCTATAAAACTACAATAACATTACTAGTTTTGTATCCCAAATAAGTTTTATTTTTTAAGTGAGGTAGGAGAAGGACTTATTTGCACAAAAATGTTCACAGCAACTCTTTTGTAGTGGCTAAAAATTAGAAATTTAGGAGATGCCCCATCAATAGCCTCTCACCTATACAAAATCTTTTTTATCTATATATTCATTAATATCATCTACCAATAATATCAACCACCAATGAAGATGTCAGGATTAAATGAGCTTTTTGCAAGTGATATTAAGTAACAGATCACAATTTTACCATTTCACAATTAAAGTAGACCAAATTTTTGTAGTCTCACAACTGAATGAAAGGGACAGAGAATATAAGATGCTTCTTATATTAGATGACAGTAAAAATTATTTCATCCAGCAGAATAAAATAAAGACTTAAAAAGTAACTCTTTTGCATATCAAAGTCATATGAGATAATTTGAAATATATAATAATAGGCATAACTGCTTGATGACCTTCTGATTATTAATAATATTTTAAAACAGAGAGGCATACACTTGCCCAAGGTGCTTGCCACTGCCAGAGCAGAGTTCAAAAGAAGGAATTCTCCACAAATGATAAGATTCTCCATATGTCAGGATCAACAAAGTATGTCCTACCATGGCTATAATTTGTTGCCTCCTGTCATATTGGTCACATAATCACTCAAAAGATGTTAGCCTAACTATTTGTATGGGAAATGCCTATTATTTACAGATTGTGATATGCAGCTGGATAAGGAATTTATAGAACTGGTCCATTCATTTCTGTGTTCTTAGACAGGCACTACAAAAATCTGGTCTGCTCAAATTGTCAATTGTGAAATGGTAAAATTAGGATCCATTCCTGAACATCACTTGCAAAGAATATAAGCTTCACCAAAAATTAAAGAGTTACAAAAGAAGTTAAATTAAATTTGAAGAAATTGTTCAGGGTTTTAAATGACCCCTAAAATCCCATTTTTTAATCCTGAGTATTCTTGTAGTACAGTAGTATGCTCCAAGCAAAAAATGAGTACATTGAAAAAGATGGTTTTCAAGGTCCTTACTAGCTCTAGATCCTTAAGTAATATAAGTTAACTCAAGGGATAGTTGGCTCCATTTTCACTTGTGGTCTTCAAATGTGATTACTTTTAAAAGAAGCAGTAATTAAGAGTCTTGGTCATATAACAATTTAGCATATGTAAATGTTTACATACATATACAAACATATACATATAAGTATATAAACCATATGTATATATGTAAATATATAAATACATATGCATATCTATATATGTACACATGTTTATGTGTTTTTTCACATACACATATATAGGGCCTTCCTTTCAACATACAGATTTTTTGTCCTCTTTTATCTTCATTCCCACCCATTGTGGGAAAAGTTATCAATCTTAATTCTGATAATGGAATCCTCTCATTCATTTTCACAAGCTAGAGAAATTTTAGTTCTTCTAGCTAGATTTTTTTTAAAAAGCATGCAAAAGTACACTTATTAATCTATCCTAATCAGTCAGCAGAACTTGAATTAAAATTAGACAAGGTGACTAAAAAAAAAAACTTTTTCTGTTCTGCTTTTCCAATACCAACACAGATGATGTTGACTAATGTTCTAAACCTTTTAGTGAACCCTTTGGGAACTAGTCTTCTTGATTTAAGGGGTTTCAAAAAGCCCTTTGCTACCAGAAACTGTCTGTTTCAGTTTGTCATTGGTTTTGATTCTTCCACTTAAGAGCATTTGGGTTAATGGCCTTCTATTAAAGGAACATACCTTGAGCTGAGAGGAATTAAAAAAAAAAAAAAAAGAAAGAAAGAAAAAAGAAGAAGAAGCCATTACTCAATCATTCTTTTTTTTTCTTTTTTGCTCAGGCAATTGGGGTCAAGTGACTCACCCAGGAAATGTTAAGTGTCTGAGACCAGATTTGAACTTAGGTCTTCCTGACTTCAGGGCTGGTGCTCTATTCACTGCCACCTAACTCCCTCAATACTAATTGCTTTAATTAGAACAGCTCTATTCTAACACTTCACTCAGAAGTGACAATGAAGAAATAGGAATTTTGGTGGGATTAGGGAAGTATCAGAAAATTTTTAATGTGATCCAATCCTTTACTTTTATGGCAAAGTGGCAAAATATTACAAATGTTATGGTAAGCAAACAGTGATGCTCTTCTATATAAAAATTCTAGGGATCCTACACCAAGTGGATCATGATTTGCTTTTCTCATGCCTCCATAGAAGGATCCCACCTTCTAATCTGCCAGTCATGTAGCAACCATAAAATATAACTGGCATCAGCTCTATTTTCTCCTGCAGAAGAAACTTGCCGAGCACTGAATATGGTGTTATTAAGCCAAAGTTCAAATCCCAGCTCTTTGGGATCTTGGGCCTAAAACTCAGTTTCATCATCTATAAAATAAGGGTTAGAACTAGATTAAGGTCCCTTCCAATTCTAGCTCTATGTTGCTATGAGCCCCTCTTTTGTCCTGTTCTATTTGTCTAATTCTTGCCTAGTCTTGACCCAAACACTTCATGGCTTCTTTTTCTTTCTATCTCAAGAGATCTTTCCTGCTTTTCTATCCAACATTCCTTCCTTGATAAACCCCATACCTGACACATCTCCACCATATAGCTTTCTCTCTATTATTTTTAAGTCAATGAATGATGCTGTTAAAACACACACACATGTGCGCGTGCTCACAGACACACACACAGAGTGTGTCTACATCTTTGAAATGTAATTTCAATTGAGTTCTTACAAGCTACATGGAAATTCTTTTAATCTTCCTTATCTACTCCTTATCAACCTTCTCAACAGTCAGTATTCCAACTTTCTCTACCTTTTTCAAATATATAGTTCTATCAACTCAACTCTTTAAGCAGTCAGATGATACAATTGAAAGAGTTCTGTGCCTAGAGTTAGAAAGACCAGAGTTCAAATATGGCCTCAGACTTTGGCTGTGTGGCCCTAGGCAAGTCATTTCACTTCTATCTGCCTCAGTTTCCTCCAGTAAAATGAGGATAATAATAGCATCTACCTCTCAGAGCTGTGGTAAGGATCAAATGAGATATCTGTAAAGTACTTAGCACAGTGCCAGGCCTACAGTAAATAGTAAATGCTTGTTCCCAACCTTCCTTCCTTCTTAATAAATAAACACTTCTTAGTCCTTTTAGCTTACAAAAAAAGATAAAAGACAAAAACTACTTCCTCTATCTTTCCACTTCTTAAAACCTGAATTTCACTTATCCTCTCCTTCTTTTCTTCTGTCTCAAAAAGATGAGGTATCCCACTACCATTTGCCAGAGCTAAAACTATCTCATTGATCTCGTATTACTTTGCTTCTAGGTCTTATTCCAACAACTATCACTTTTTTCATATTCACTCTTCTCAGTCTTCAAACATATTGAAACTTTATCCTTAACAAATAAATCACAACTTCTTAATGATTCTGTTAATCCTTCAAACTAGAAGATAGTGTGATATAGTAGAAAGAGACCAAGATCTGCAGTCAAAGAATGTGCCTTAAAATTCTGCTTCTGACATTCAACGTCCCTAGCCTTCAGCATCATCAACTGTCAAATAATAAGGTTGGAATAAATAAATGTCCTTTGAGGCCTTTCTGGTTCTAAATCAATGATCCTATGATCTATTTTCTTTCAATTTCTTGCAAATTTCTGGGTAAATAATACCAAAAGTAGGGAAAGAACTTTGCCTAAGGTTGCACAGGCAACTAGTAAAATGGAAAATTGAACTTTGTTACTCCTATTGTAAATTTGGTTTCCTTCCCTCTATAGTACATGTTCTCCATCATTAACTGCTATAGCTGGCTTCCATACTTAACAAAAGTCAATTGTCTCTTTTCAGTTTTATTTCCCCTAAGACCTCTGCAAAATGTGATACTGATGAAGATCCCTCTCCTCCCAAATATTTTGCAATACTGTGCACTCCCATTTTCTTCAAATCACTCAGAAACTGGAGTTTTAGCAAAATGCCTACATTTAGCCAAGGAGAGCAATATTATCCATTTCAAAGTCTTCAATCATCACCATGAATTAGAAGATGATAATCTCTCCATCTCTGCTTAGTTAATTTTTTCTTCTTTCCCAAAGCCCAGCTACTTTATTATGAAAACTTCCTTCATCTTGAAAATTTTTTTCTATCATTCTCTTTGAGCCTCTTCTATGTACTTATTCCATTTGTTTGTGTATATTTAATCTTTGCTACTTAGTAGGATTATAAACTTCATAAAAGTTAAGCACCATGGATTATTTTGTCATTGTATAACTGATAACTAATAAAATACAATGAATATTTAATGATGTCTTAAAATTATGCTGGCTTGAGATCCAGATTGGGTTTTCTAGCCATCATAGTTTTGCTACTACACAAAGGTTTCTGTTGTACCTAAACAGAATGAATTCTTGTATTCTCTTCTGCTTCCAAACTCTTATTTTGTGGTGCTAGGTAATGCAATGGACAGGGCACCAAACTTGAAGTTAAAAAGGACCAAGTTCAAATCAGATCTCAGATACTTATTAGGTGTGTGACCCTAAGCAAGTCATTTAACCCCAACTGCCTCCACAACAACAACAAAAGAAAAGAAAGAAAATAAGCCTCTCTCTGATATATTCTATAACCTAAGACAAATAACTAATCCCATTCTATTTCAATTCTGACATCTGAAATTTTCCATTAAAGATAGTTATTTTTAATTCCTGGAAACCCTTAATTCCTTAGTTTTGTTCTAACCTTCTTTGTCTTGTTGCCATTAAGGTAGATGACTTGGAAACACAAAATGAGTATCAGTTCAGAATAAATTTTAGAAACCGAAGAAGTTTAGCCTAAAGATCGTAAGTCTAAAAGAGGCCATGACAGTTATCAAAGGATTAGAAATCTAAATTTGGAAAGAGGCAAGTAGATGACACAGTATATAGAAAGCTAGATTTGGAATCTGAAAGACCTGTGTTCAAATCCTGTATCAACCATTTACTAACTGTGTAATCCCAGGTAAATCCTTTAATTTCTCTGTCTTAATTTCCTCATCTGTAAAATGGGGATAATAATAGCACCCATCTCACAGGGTTGTTGAGAGGATCAAATGAGGTTACATAGGCGAAGGGCTTTGAAAATTTTTAAGCTTTTATAAATGCTGGCTATCAATATCTGGAAAGTTAGCTATCGTGGAGTTTTTCATTTTGATTGCTAACTGGTTACAGCCAAGAAGCTCTAAGTGGTTTTCTCTTATGTAGACTGTGGCTCAAAATCTGAGTTTAATATTTGCAGTCTGAAAATGACTAAACTGTGGCCAGACTCTGCAGAATATTTGAAACTTTGGTTCATATTTCTAAGAGCTTTCTATGGCCTATGAAGTTCACAAACATTTCTCAAGGAAAAATGTTTAGGAGGTGAAAAAAGGAAAACAATAGAAGTAGTTTGCCATCAACTCCTCTCTTAGATTTTAATTCACAGCCCTACTTTCATCTCCCATTCAAGTCTTCAGGAAGAGGCAGCATTCCCAAACATTGCCCTCCTCCTTTCCTGGAAATCACTCACTTCCACAGCCACTCTCTGCAAAAGGTTCCCACAGTACCTGCCTCAGTTTCTCTGCCCATGGCCTCTCTTGGTCACTTTTGTTGATCATTTCCTGTTATAACCATCATACATAGTAATACATAATACATAGTAATAACATGTAATTGGATAGTAGGTATCTTTCCTCAAATTCCAATGTTCAAGCATTAGATCCAAAGAAAAAAATCTCAAGTGCATATAGTCCAAGTGAAGGCCCTACTAGAATTACCTCAGGTCACAAAGAACAAAAGAGCATCTTAACTTCTAGTTTTATCCTTCACACTCAGTTCCATCCTGGCAAATGTCATGCCTTAGTGTTAACCTTTATGCCTCCAAGATTACAATCCCAGTACACCTAGAAAAAGAACATCCTATTTGGCTCTATATATAGCCTTCACAGCTCAGAAGTAGATACAGACTCACAGGACACACACACACTCAGAAGCATGTGCATGGACAAACACAAAACATGATGGGATTACTTCAGTTCTCTCATTCCATAGCTTCCACAGAAATAAGAATTATGATTCAAAGCTTTTTTTGTTTGTTTTTTGGTTGTGGTTGTTTTTTGTTTGTTTGTTTGTTTGTTTTTTTGCCAAAATTAACAGGAACAGATACTGGTATGAAAGTTAACCATAGACATTTGGGAAATACTTTTTTCCACACTTTTATAATGATGATGACTACCACAAAAATAATATTCTAAATGAATATACAAGAATGATTTTTTAAAATCCAGCATCTTTGAGGAAAATTCTCTTCTTTTAAAGTCAGATTAGCAAATATCTATTAAGCGCCTACTGTGTGTAAAGCACCACATCAAGCACTATACCACTAATTTAAATATAAAGTTAAATTTAAACATAAATATAAAGTTATATTTGCCTTGTAAAAAAAAAAGTTTGATTTTTAGGGGAAAAATGAAATTAAAATATATTATATGATTCCTTGCATTAAGTAGCAAATGGTGAAGAAAATTTAACCTGTTCTGAATAACTCAGTGTCTTTCTCCATATTATTCTTTTATAGAACACAGTTTCCATATATTAAAATTTTCCTTTTTTTCTTCTTCACAATCTAATTGTTAATGCTCTTGTCCCTAGTAGTTGCCTCAACCCATGGATAGTCTGAAGTTTCCAATCTGTTAGGAAATGAGGAATGAGATAACCAAGCTTTTTAAGAACTATGAGCTAAAAAAAAATTTAGTAGCATTCTGAGTAGGGGCTTAAAGGCCTCAGTATTATTATCGGTAATTTTTAAGAGGGTCATTTTCATTCCAAGTTCAAGGTTCTTTTTAAGAGGACGACAGTTGTCAAATAGCCTCTTGGTCCAGAACACAAACTTTTTTTAATATATCTATATATCTATATACATTTGCAAATGTATCTTCAATTTATATCTATATATATTTTTAATTTTTTTTTACTTTTTTGTTTACAAAAAAGAAAAAACAAATAGGAAAAAGATAGAAAAAAGAAAATAAATGAAAACAAAACTTTATAATGTATGCAGTAGAAAATTAAGGATTCAAAATATGTAACAATAAATTTCCTCAAGAAAAAATATATAATAATAGAAGACATTATATTCACAACTAACCATTTTTTCTTTGCTTTATTGTAGGTTATTATTTTATTCTCTGCTGTGTACTTTTTACTCTACTCTTTTTTCCTCTTTGAATGGAAAATTTGATATTTCTTCAAAAGACATAAATTAATTAAGTTATGGGATCAGGTTCCTATTTTCTCCTGCCTTTCCTCAATGTCAAATGGTTTCCAGGATATGGGGAGAGGGAGCAATTCTGAGAGAGTGTAGATCAGACTGACTCAGCCCTTCCATTGGGCTCAAAAGTTGAAAGCACATGTCTCAGGGTCAGTAAAAGGAATGTCTTTGTTTAAATTTGAATCTATGTGCTGTTTCTCCATTCACCACAGTTTTTGCACTTAGACTGTAAGGTCACATTCTCAGTCAATAAGGATGAGCCAGAGGGAGGAAACAAGGGTTAATGTCATTTCAGGGAACCTGTATATTGCCCCTTCTGTCTGTGCTCAGGGCCCTCACTTTCACCAAATGGTGAGAGTGACTGTCTGCTCCTCATGAGAACCAATAAACTTTCTCCTTGCACCTAGAAAGATCTGAAATTTATTGGTTATCAAACACCTTTCTTCCCCCAAGCAGACTACAATTAATCATGAATACACACACACACACACACACACACACACACACACACATACACACAAACCCCCCTAATACAAATATCTATGTTCACAGACATACCCCTACATGCATACATATATGCCTGAACATACACATATACACACAAATATATACAATATGCATTTATACATAGACATGCATCTAAAATAATATTAATATGACTGAGATATAATGAAGATTTCTCTCTTAATTAAATCTTTGACTTTGAGATCAATGATTATTAGCCCTACATTTTTTAAATAAGTTTCACTATTGATCTTTGTTATTGTGTTTGTGTATAGCTATTATTTTCCATCCCTGCAAACTCTACTTTAATTCTGTTCTACTCCTTTACTTGCCTTGCTATTACTTCCTCTCACTCATGGATCTCTCTCTTATCTTCTCCCCCCATCTTTTCCCTTCCATTTGATTCCATTCCTATTAATACACATACTTTGTTCCACTTTCAATTATCTAAATATCACTTTGTACCCCACCTTATTTTATTCCCTCCCCAGTATTCCTTTTTCTTTTGCAAAGCAATTGGAGTTAAGTGACTTGCCCAGGGTCACACAGCTAGGAAGTATTAAGTGTCTGAGGACAGATTTGAACTCAGATCTTCATGACTTCAAGACCAATGTGATATCCATTGTACCATCCAGCTGCCCTCCCCCTTTATTTTTTAATAGAATTTGGAGGGTGTCTTATCCTATATAGGATGTGTGTGTGTGTGATTCCCTATATAATCCATTCCAGATGTAAATAGGTCTTCAGAACTACCAGCCTTCCTCCCCCATCTAATGTCTCTGTATCATTTCTTCCTCTACATCTCATTCATAGAAGATAATTACTATTTTTCCTTTTCCTAGACAGTTTGGCTTTTTAGTCAGGTCATACTCAGCTCTGCCCCAATCTTTCTTTTGAACTACTCAATTTATGATATCAATCTTAGAGATATCATTTATATTTCCACAAATAAAATATTAACAGTTTGTCATTGTTAAGTCCCTTGAAGTTAGACTTTGATATTAGCTCTTATAGGTTAAATTTTCTATTAAGTTCAGATTTGATTGAGACAAAATCCTGAAAATCTGTGAGTTTTATTAAATGTCCATATTTTGGAGGGGAAGAGATTTGTTGTTTTTCAATATTATGGCTATTTTTGCTGGATTTGATATGTTTAACTGCAGGCCTAGTCCTTTAGATTGACAATATATAATAGTCCAGGACCAGTGTATCTTTTATTGTAGCTGATGAAAGATCTTATACAATTCTAATTGTAACTCCAACATATCTGAACTGGTTGTTTGTTTTTTGTTTGTTTCTTGTAAAATTTTCTTTTTGATCTGGGAATGGAAGATAAACTTTTAACTTAAGGGGAAAAACAATTCTCCAGCACTCTTGATTACCACATCCCATAATTTTTATAGCTTACTTTTAGTGATAAAGTCATTTTTTTTTAAAGAAAAATTAAATATTTTCACCAGGTCACCATATGACAATGAGTACATAAGTCTTTACATCCAATTTGTAGTATGGGGGGAAAAAAAAACCTTTCTCTTTTTTTTCCCCAATTCCCAAAGAATTTCTTAAACTACACATTATTTTTAAACTACAAAGTAGTGAGGAACAGAACTTTAAGCAGTCCATCCTGCCTCCATTTTCAGAACTTTCCCATTGTCACATAGAAAAATAGGACAACTCTAGAGACTGTCTTGATTAGTATACCTGAGACAAGACCCAACCATCTCATGCAGCTGATCTCTCCATGTAGCTGCTCACATTGCACAACTGACTTTGTTTTTACTTGGTCCTCCCTAACTCCCTAGACCCTGCTTTTACTTCCCTCCCAGCTTCCCTCCAACTTTAAAAAGATATCTTCACCCAAAGCACCTTGTTTAATCATGTTTTATTTAGCCCATGTCCCTTTCACATCAATAAAGGGCATCCTTTATGATTCTGATAAATGTCTCTTGTGAATTCTTCACATTGCAAATCCCTCTCCACCTGGGCACTTTATTTAGCTCATATTTCTTCAGTAGAATTTAAGTCTAAAGGGGAAAAATATTTTCTGCACAGGTAGGAGCAATTAAGTCTTGCAACTAAATGATTTTTCCCAATGTATAGATATTTTGAATGTATGATAGATTTTAAAACATCAGTCATTTTATAAATGTCTAATATGTGCTAGATAATAAATGATCCATGATAAAATTTGACATTTTTTAGAATTTGCATTGCTCAGTGATGGCAACTAGATGCTAATGTTGTCACACTAGCTCGTTAATAATTAACTTGATATTGAATACTAGAGAAATTTGCAAAAAAAAAATCTATTGTATCCTATATAATTCTTCCATAAATATGGACGGTATATCAAATTAAATGCCATGTTGTTAGAAGCTGTCATAACCTTGACCTCTGAGTTTTTCCCTGTCCAAAATTAAGGCCCTTTATAAGAGGCCATAAGAGCGCTTTCTTTCTATACTGAGAATAGAAAGAACCTCAGATCCCATCTGTTCTAAATCTCTGAACCTGAGGTCATTTGGGTTAAATGAACCGCCAAAATCAGAGGTGTCAAAGGCACGATTTGAACCTTTCTCAATGAACAAAAATTGATTCTTACATCCTCTTACATACTTCCTCAAGCACTGAAAATAAAAGTGAAAAACAATCACGTGTAACAAATGGACATAGCTGAACAAAATAAACTCCTGCAAAGGCCATGAATGGGGCTGATTGGGTGAAGTTTTCTCAGCTTGAGACAAAGTCACATGATCTTTATACCCAGAGTGGGAGGATCAGGTCTTGAACTCTGGATTGCAGGGAGTCACATGGCCTCTAAAGGTCAGACCCATAGGAAGCAGACAACATTGGTCAAGGATGGTTACATCCTTTTAGTCTATCCAATGAAAAGGCTCGGGTCTTTTGTTTTTTTAAGTCCTGGACAAGCCAGAAGCTGGTCAAGTTTACCAGTACGTGGCGGGAACTGGGATGGCTCCCAGGTGTGTGTCTGGGCCTCTCCCTACAGGGAGTAAAGAAATGCTTTCTCTCTGTACCTGAAGATGTCTCCGATTAGTTAATTTGGGAAAAGAGATTGAGCACCAGTCCCACAAGTCATGTCGAAAAATATATGTATCTAACCTTTTAGTCCATTACTTCCTTTTAGTCATTCTCCTTTTGAAGGAAAACATCACCGACATGAGTGAAATGGACAGATCCAAACCTTCCCCTCTTTAGGTCAAAGAGCCTAGGAATTCCTTAATGGTATTTGCTCAGTAAGGGTCCCAGGAATGTTTACCTCACACAATGAGAGAAATGGGTTTAATCCACAGTATGTTTGCCCAAACTTAATAAGAGAAGTAGGTAGTTTGCTCTGATCCAGGTGTATTGACCCAGATGATGTATCAGTATTTTACAATGTATACCTCAAATCCTGTTACTTCTTTATTATATTAGTAAGAAATCAATGTTTAACTGCAAATTTATGGGGGGAGAAGTGGTCAGTGCTCTTAAAAAAACCTGTGGCTACCAGGCTCAGCACTGAATCCTTCTAGCTCGTCTGGGGGTTCAGTCGCCGGCCCGGCAAATAAACGCTCTCTAATTTTTCAATTACTCATGACTGGGACTTCCTTCCGGGGGTGGAGCCATGGTGGCGGAGATCAGACAGGATTCTCTGTAACATCCTCTAACCTCCCCTCAAACCAACAAAATATGAAGCCTCTAGACTGATTCTGAAGCAAAAAAATCCACAATATCCGGAGAACAACACGATTCTAGAAGAAGATACTCTGGAAGAACCTCAAAACAGGTCTGTTTTAATGGGGCAGGGGGTGGCCTACTGAACCCAGACTGCAGCACAGGGAGACCGGGGCAGGGAGCTGGAGCAGGAAGCTGGAACAGGAGTCGGAACAGGAGTGGGAGCGTTGTGCTTTTCACACACCTGGGAGTCTTCTGCAGGCCTCTTGGAACAATTTGTCCTGATTGTGGGCAGGTGGTTTGGAGGGTCTGCCTTTTGAAGGGGATAGATTGTGAACCACTGAACCCCTGATGAGCATCGTAACTAGCTGCCATTACACAGCACCTTAAAGCAATCAATCAAACAACAGGTCTGATAAGCACCAGAAATAATTCAATCAGCAGAACTGCCCAGTTCCTGAAATAACTCAATCAGCAGAACTGCCCCAGGGCAAATTAAAGCAGCTGTCCCACCTTTGCCCTAAACAGACCTCACACCTTTAAAAAAAAAATGAATAAAAAACCAAAAAGAGCTCTCACCATAGACAACTTTTATGGAGAGAGGGAAGAACAGACCTCAAATCCTGAGGTCCCTAAAGGTAAAGCAACTCCAGAAAAAGTCCCAAAGAGAGACATAAATTGGTCTCCATGTCACAAGGCTTTCTTTGAAGATTGCATAAAAAATCTTAAAAGAGAGTTAGAAGAAACATGGGGAAATGAAATGAGATCACTGCAAAATAAAATAGAAAAAATGGAAAAAGAATGCAGTGAACAAAAAAATGTAATTGGTCAATTGCAAAAGGAACTAAAAACAGTAACTGAAGAAAATAAGACATTAAAAATTAGAATCGAACAATTGGAAATGAATGACTCATCAAGACTTCAAGAATCAGTTGAACAAAAACAAAAAAATGAAAAGATAGAGAAAAACATGAAATATCTCCTAGGAAAAACAACTGACCTGGAAAATAGATCTAGGAGAGACAATCTAAGGATTATAGGGCTTCCTGAAAGCCATGATGAAAAAAAGAACCTGGACACTATATTCCAGGAAATCATAAAAGAAAACTGCCCTGATATTTTACACCCAGAAGGCAAAATACTCCTTGAAACAATCCACCAATCACCTCCTGAAAGAAACCCAAAAATTAAGTCCCCCAGAAATATCGTGGCTAAATTCCAATTACTCATGACTGTCCAGTGATTTTTTTTTTTACCGTGGATATCTCACTGAGAACTGTCTCCAAAAAACTATGTACTACAGTACATAGATGAGACCATTCAGTATGTTCTGTAGCTCCTACACATAATAAGACTACTCTGCATAAAGCGGAAAAATTCTTAAGGCTCCCATGGAGTCTCTTACCTATTTTTACAGTATCCAGTGACCTGAAGTGAATTACTTTTTTTATTTGGCTATAGCATCAAAGGGTGATTGGCTTTGATTAAAATGAAGTAAGAAGGCCAAAAAATCCCATTAAAATCTGATTTTGCACATTATTCAGGGATCACTATATCTGCAGGTTCACTACACAATAGTACATTGAGCATAGTAAAAGCAAAAACAGCAAACAATCTCTGACTGGCAAACAATGTCTCCCAAAGCAACCTGAACCAGACCCTGGGGAGAAGGGTTAAAAGAAAAATCCTTCCTTTTTGAAAAGAGCCATCAATTCCATTCACAGGGCTCCCCTTCATCCCCAGTAAAAGCAATTTCAGTGAAACCCTTTATTTGCATTTATCTCAATTTACATTTTCCCACAATTGATGTCCTTTTCCATATCTTTTATATTTCCTACCTTGTCAGTGCTCTGGTTCCTGTAATTTGCATTTCCCTAAATGTACACTCATTTCCCACAAAGGCTTGTTAAATAGCACCATTGTTTGCTAAGAAATTGGTCCTGGAAAAGCACTCTAAGAGGCATAAATAAGGGCTTAAGACCTTCACAGATGCCTCTAGGGCTTATGCCCAAACTAACTAGAGGAGAAAGCTTTAATATCTGTGCCTTAGGGGTAAAAACTGTTCTGGTACAAAGAGAATCTGTTAAGGCCATCTTACTCAAAATGTACAAAACAGCTTTATTAAAATGTTATCCAAAGTACTATCAACAATAAAACAAAAATGCAGTATGCAAAATTTATTAATTTCTCTCCATTGATATTTCCCAAGTTCCTATACATTGGAACACTTTCATCAATAAGCAGTCAGAAAATAGAATGCAAAATAATTTTCAAAGTATTTAGGACATATCTTGGATGAGATATAGAACATAGAGATTAAAATTTTGCCTTTAAGTTTACATTTGCTGGAAGCAAAGAATAATTCAGTTAAATATGAAATATTTATCTTATATCTTATATGATAAAATCAATACATCAAAATTCAGAACAGACAATTAAGATTAAGTGGAGGTAAAACTGTGAAAAGGCTCAACTCAATCTCCAGAATCATTACCTCCTCCAGGACCCCTTTCACTCATGGAGGGAGACTATTTCCTCTCAGGTAACAAGATTCCTTTCCTTTAAAGAGTATTCATTATTTGGCTTACACTAAGGTTCAATTAATGTCAGTTATGCATGATTTTTCCCGGAGGCAATTAGATGAAATAGTGAATTGGGGTTTAGGAGTGGGGAGTCAGAGGGATGTCAGGAAGACCTAGTTCAAATCCTGTCTAGGACACTAGTTAGTAAACTATGTGATCTTGATCAGAGTCTCTGGATTTCCTGTCTGTAAAATGGGCATAATATCACCTATTTCCCAGGATTACCCTAAGGATCAAATTATATAATTTATGTAAACTGCTTTGCAAAGTAATATTAACTTAAATGAGGTTCCCGAGATTTTGGAAAAACAATCAGCTGAACATATAAATACTTAATGTTTGAAACCAATGGGATTCTGGAGTATCTAGGTAGTACTGATGGGGTACAGCTTCTAGGGGAAAGCACAGCAGTGATGAGGTCTTCAGACCTTAAGAGTGCTTATGTCTAACAATCTGTCCTTTAATGATTCTAAAGTCTTCTGGTTTTAGGATAGAACTACAAACATTGCTGGGTATCAGATAATCTGCTGATCAGTGATAACTAAATTCCTGATACAATAATGAATAGACCACTCCTCAATTATACCTCCAAGTCATAAAATTAGCATAGCAGGGACTTTGAAGAATTGGATAAATTTGTATCCTTGCTCCAGCTTCAATTGGTGTTACAATTACAATAAACTTTGTCCACTGACTTGGGCCAGCAAATTCTTTTGAGACACCTCAGATACCAGTCTGTGATCCCTCTTGGGGTCTCCTTCTGAACCTCAACAATACAAGGCATAAAGTGGCTGAATAGGGTACCCTGCCAAAAGTTAGGAAAACTCTTCTTCTGGAGTTCAAATCTAGCCTCAGTCACTTCCTAAGTATAACCTGGAGCATGTCACTTCATCCTGTTTGCCTCAGTTTCTTCATCTGTAAAATGAACTGGAGAAGGAAATGGCAAACCATTCTAGTATCTTAGTTAAGAATATGCCAAATGGGGTCACGAAGTATAGAGACATGCCTGGAAATAACCAAGAACAACAATGGGACTCTCTCTAGAGGATAATACCTTTGAATGGAAGTCTTTTCAAATCTCTTAAATCAAAACTCCTAAGGCAACAATCTACTGGTAAAATCAGACTTGAGGCAACAATTAGCAGTTGGGTGAAGAGCTCAGATAACTTGATAAAAAGTATCTGTTCTTATTCTGATTTCCCACTGTCACTAATTGAAGCTTTAGCCTTTTTTTGCACTGGTTCATTGATTTACTAACTAAATAAAGTAGAGATCTGGAAAAGTTGTTTCCATATTATCCATTTCTATCTCTTTAAAGCTAAGCTCCTTTGAAGAGTTGTTAAAATACTTATGTGGCACTTTCCCCCTATTGATAATGAATTTTAATATCTGCCTTTCTGATAAATATTTGGCCCATTTTTCACATCTGTCTATAAGAACAACTTTATCTAATCTACTGCAAACACTATTCAACATTTTATGATCTCAATTTGGAGAATCTCTGAAAAGACAGAATGAAAATATACAAGTTCTATGTCCTGGCATTTTATTTAGAGCAAAACCATGTCCTTTCTTGCTAAGGCAGAAGTTGGTCAGTATAACTTGGAAAAAAAATGGCAGCTGATGAAAAAAAAAATTGTTTTATCGAGAATGTCATTCACACCAACCAGCACAGTATTTTTTTTAAGAAAGCTATTAAATCACTACTATCAGTTCCACTTAGTTCAATATTTCAAGGATCTGTGATTTCAGTTCTGCCCCTAATGGAGTTGTTAAACCTCAGGAGATGGTCTTGATGAGTTACTAGACTTTAACCCATTTATCATTCAATGGGCAACCTTATGGTGATGAATCGCTCTAATATCGCTAGGCTGGTTCTAGGATGATGGACATTCAGTGCCATCACTGAACCTGTACATAGTTGAACCTTTTCCAGCTTTATAGGCTCCGAAAACTTATGCTTTCTTGGACCAGTTATCCATAATAACCTAAGTTTAACTCTATACCCTAGACAGCTAGGTGGCTCAGTAGATAAAATATAAATCCTAGAGGCAGGAAAACTTATTTTCCTAAATTCAAATCTGGCCTCAGACATTTACAAACTGGGCATCTCTGGGAAAGTCACTTAACCCTGTATGCCTCAGTTTTCTCATCTGTAAAATGAGCTAGAAAAAGAAAAAACAAACCACGCCAGTATCTTTGCCAAGAAAACACCAAATGGAGTCAAAAAGAATTAGACACAATTGAAATGACTAAACAACATTTCTACACCACAATGAGGAACTGGAGGATATTGTTGCACTATGATTTCATAATTCTAGACAAGACTCTAGATATGTATGATATAAATATTTACAGACTAACAGCTTTTAGAAAACTATTTGGCTGTGCATACCCTTTGATCCAGCAGTGTTTGTATCGGGCTTGTAACCTAAAGAGATCATAAAGGAGGGAAAAGGACCCACATACATAAAAAATGTTTGTGGCAGGCAAGAACCTGGAAACTGAGTGGATACCCATCAATTGGAGAATGGCTGAAGAAATTATGGTATATAAATGTCATGGAATATTATTGTTCTATAAGAAAAGACCTGCAGGATGATTTCAGAGAGGCCTGGAGAGACTTGCATGAACTGATGCTGAGTGAAATGAGCAGAACCAGATCATTGTACCCAGCAACAACAAGATTATACAACAATCAATTCTGATGAAAGTGACTCTTTCCAATAATGACATGACTGAGGCTAGTTCCAATGATCTTATGATGAAGAGAGCCTTCTACACCCAGAGAGAGAACTGTGGGAACTGAGTGTGGACCATAACATAGTATCTTCACTCTTTTTGTTGTTGTTTGCTTGCATTTTGTTTTCTTTCTCATTTTTTTCTTTTTGATCTGATTTTTCTTGTGCAGCAAGATAATTATGTAAATATGTATACATACATTGGATTTAACATATATTTTAAATTATTTAACATATATTGGATTACTTGCCATTTAGAGGAGGGAGTGGGAGAAGGAGGGGAAAATTTAAAACACAAGGATTTGCAAGGGTCAATGTTGAAAAATTATCCATGCATAGGTTTCTAAAATAAAAAAGCTTTAATTAAAAAAAAAAGAAAGAAAACCATTTGGTTCATCTAATTCACTCTGTTGGAAAAGAGCAAATGTAGAAAAATTCAGTCAATAAACCTGTCATTTGTCAGGCACTGTTCTAGGTCCTGTAAAACCTAACAATAGAAATAACTAATATTTATATAGAAGTTTAAGGTTTGCAAAGCACCTTTCCAATGCTATCTCATTCTATCCTCTCAAGAGTCCTGGATTGTAGATGCTGTTATTATCTCAATTTTAAAGATGAAGAAACTGAAGCAGAAAATGCTTAAATGACTTGTGGTCACACACTTTTGAACTCAGGTCTTCCAACTCCCACACTCTATCCACAAGACCACATGTACAAAGAATGAAATAAGTTTTACTTACAAGGACCTCACATAGTAATCCAATGAATAAACCCTTCAAAAATAGGCATTTAATTTTAGAATGATCAGAACTCCAATCAAATATTTAGCTAGTATTTGTTTCTGATGTAAAAGAATAGTGATGGCATATGCTAGAATATATCTATGGGTAATCCAGAGTTGACTGTATCTCCAGGCTGTTAAACTAGGTGCTACTTTTAGCAAGGAAAGAAAGAAAAAAGGGGGTGTTGGTATTATCCTCATTTCATAGATAAAATATCAGAGAAGTTAGACAACAAACCATTAATAAATTATATCATTAGAGTTCATATTTTTCTTTAGGTTTGAAGCAAACGTTCAAATTCACATCTTCTTAGTCTACTTCCAACATTGTCTTTTTTGTCTTCACTCCAAAATCACTGACTTTGGGTGTATACGTACCTTGCTTGAAGCAAGAAAGGAACAGCTAGTTGGTATAGACCTTATGAGGGATAAGGTCAGGAAAACCTGAAGTCAAATCTGGCCTCAGATACTTATTGAATGTGAAACTGAACAAATCACTTTACCCTGTTTGCCTCAATTTCCTCATCTGTAAAATGAGCTGGAGAAGGAAATGGCAAATCAGCCCAATATTTTTGCCAAGAAAACCCCAAATGGGGTCACAGAGAGTCAGATATGTCTGATAAATGACTGGAAATTTATCATTCCCCCCAAAAAATGCCTTGCTTGACAACAAATCTAGAACAGTAAAATAATCCACCCAAGAGCACTGGATATGGAAACAGAGATTCTGGGATCAAGTGTTAGGTCTTATCTACTTGGATGACTTTTAATAAATCACTTACTTTCTGTAGGGCTTCACCTCTTTCTCTATAAAATGACGTGTTTAGACAAAATGCTTCCTATAGTCTCTTCCTGATCTATAGCTATGAAATCACCCTTAGCAGTACAGTCAGCCAGAGGAGATGATCCAATATTATAGCCTGGTTGTAAATCCCTTTATCTTATATATAGGTCATTCCATTCCACTTAGTGTTTGCAGAGAGTTTTATTCCCATGGCATCCACCTACTTGACACATCAAAATTATTAGAGGGTATTGTAGGAAGAGAAAACAAGGATGTATGAGAGAGAAATCCAAAATAACTGATCTTTTCCATTGAAAACAATATTTCTGCTGCTAAAGAAGGCATTTCCTTTATGGTTAAACATCCTAGAAGAACAAAATGACACAGATTTATCCAAGGATGTCTGGTGTCTACAACACAGATGATGTAGAACACACTAAAACCCAGGAACAAGAATCATTGCCTGGGGCAGCCAGGACACTCACCCTGGAATGAGAAGGTCCAGAGTTCAAATTTAGCCTCAATCACTTATTAAATATGTGACCCTGAAAAGATTACTTAATCCTACTACCTCCCTAGAAAACAAAGATTTATTGCCTTAGGTCAATGCATTATACAAACAAGGCTCGGTTTTCCTTCTAATAGGGAAAAGAAATAAGCAGTAAGGTAAAAGTTATGTCAGTGCTAAATCTTGGCTGGTAAAAGATGCTGATTAAAAATAATGATCCTTCTCATCCTGTAACTATATTCAGTTTAGCAGGCCGCACCACTCCAAAATCATGGCAAAACCAGATTAAAATATAAATGGAATATATTTAACAAAAAAATATATATATATATATATATAATAAAACATAGATAATATTAGTATGTGGTTTTCTAAGTCAATGTATATTATGCAGGCTATTTAGGTACAATTTGGCAGCCCTGTTTCTGCTGAGCTACACTAGTTTAAGAGCTACAAAAAGAGGTTTCTTCTGCTATGTGGGGAGGTACTACATATAACTTGTCATTGGGAAGATGCTTTAACTTATTTAAACCTATCCTTCAGGAGAGGAATTGAAGCTGAGAAATTCGATCTGTGAAGTTACATAATTCATGTTACAGTGGGAATTTGAACACATACCTCCTGACTCCAAATACAATCCTCTCTACTACATTGGGTTCTTTCTATCTTGCTCTGCTCAGTCTTCTCTGCCTCATTCTAAATTACCATTCTGTGTTTACAAGACCTTTAATGCTAGAGGGCAACTAAGTGGCACAGTGGATAGAATGCTGACCTGGAGTCAGAAAGACTAGAGTTCAAATTCACCCTCAGGGTGCTATGTGACCCTGGACAAGTCACTTAACCCTGTTTGCTTCAGTTTTCTCACTCATAAAATGAGCTGGAGAAGGAAATGATAAACCACTCCAATATCTGTTAAAAAAAAAAAAAAAAACTCAAATGGGGTCACAGAGAGCCAGACACAACTGAAATGTCCTGCTTCTAAACAACAATTAACTTCATTATTTGGGAAGATGGACTAAGAGTAACATTAAAATGTCCAAGGAAGATAAGCACATGATGGTTCACATAGATACTCCTGATGTGATTGGAGGTTCAGCACCAAATGATGAGATTGAGGAGAACAACTGGCACCATTTGTTGGGATTCATCCATGTGAAGAATCCACAATGGCCATTCTCTTTGGCAAAATATAGGTTTATTTATTAGAAGAGGTTACAGACAAAATGAAGAGACAATAGACACCAGGAATGGTAAATATGAAATAGAATTGGAAGAGTGTGCAGTTAGCAAGAAAAGGGGTTTTAACAATTAACAATGGAAAGGACAAGTTCCCCAGGGGAACTCACAATTAACCAGGAAAAAGGAAATACTTTTTCCTAAGAGCATGAGGTGGGAGTATGCCTTTAGCTGGCACACTAAATCCATGGAGGAGTTTAGCACCCTAAAAGAGTTAGTTAAGGAGAAAGACACCATGGTGATGAGAACAAAGAGACCAGGAGGCAGAACTCCTTGGTGGGCTAATCCAAAAGGGATTCAGCAAAGATGGCATGACGGGCCATGGACAGATTTATAGGGGAAATTTAAACCTTGGGGTTTGCTCTAACTTGGTTTTCTGATTGGATCTGGTAAAGTGAGTTACCCCAGCCCTCCACAGGGGGTGAGAGCATAAGATTGGGCAGATCCTCATCAGTGCCCTTCCCTGCTTGCCTCAGGAAATAATCTTAGCAGTACTTCAAACTTTCTTCACCAATTATACTTAGTGACCCCAGGACCTCATCAATTCCACAGGTACAGATTTTAGGATAGTCATACTTACTCATTCTTTACAATTCTTATTCAAATCATTCCATAAATTCTCTAGCAAGAACTGAATTTGGAATCATGGAAAATAAGTTCAAATCCCAGTTTCAATATTTACTTATTTTGTGTAGCTTTGAATAAATCATTTAGCCTTTCTGGGTCATACTTTCTTTCATTGGTTGGTTGTTGTCCTTCTTTCTTGAAAAGGACCAAAATGTTAGAATCCAGTGACAGTTTATCAGAACAACACAAGTTTGGAATGCTCTACCGCAGATCAGACACAAATAGTCTATGAACATTTGGGGTAGATTCTCTAACTTTGCACATCTTACATTTCTTCTGAATTAATTCAATTCTGCTTTGCTCATAGAACATAGCACCTTCTCTAATGAGTGCCAGCCATGCTAGATGGTACTATGCCAGTGTCTCCTATGACATTTTATAAATAATACAAGGACACTCCCAAAGTCTCTCTTAAGAATTTTAAAATTGATTGTATGAGAGGAGTGGACAAGATAGTGTCCATGGCATCTTTAAGTTCTAAAATAATGGCTTCATCATCCATAAGGGAGCTGTAAACCTTGCCGTGTTCACTGAATATTCTGTGAGTATCAGAAATCAAACTATGTATGAGGAATTTCTCTTCTCTTCACTTCAGACTTCTCAGAAGATAAGTTCTGGCTAAATTTCAAAATACCATGACCTTATATTTAAATCAGACTTCATCAATGAAGCATATTTATATATTGATAATATTGCTAACACTTTAGTATTTTTAAATCACTTTCTCATCCTTTATTCATTTGATCCTGATACTAAGTCACAAGAGAAGTTTTCTCATCCTATTTTACAGGTGACAACAATAAAACCAAACTGAATTTATTTACTATTGTTGAATCATTTCAGTGTCCAATTCTTTGTGACCCCATTTGGGGTTTTCTTGCCAAAAAGACTAGAGTGGTTTGCCATTTCCTTCTCCATTTCATTTTACAGATATGTAAACAAACAGGATTAAATGACTTGTCCACAATCACAAAGCTACCAAGGCTCTGAGGTGGGATTTGAATTTGGGTTCTCTTGATTACAGGCCTGGCACTCTATCTATTGCAGCATCTGGCTGCCCAGAAGAGTTTAAGGTATTTCTATAAACTAATACCGAAGAAAGAAGAAGTAAGAGAATAATATACACAATGATGGTAAAAATCAAGAGTATTTAACCTGGAATCAATGGGACAACCAAGGATCTGTGGATGAATCAGGAGTGTCAGTGAAACTGGATTTAATTTTTTTTCTTAATTTTCACAAACTTTTAGTTTTTTTTTTTTATTTCTATGTAATATATTTTATGTACTTCAAAAGACATTATTCTCAGATGGGGTCCATTAGCTTTACCAGACTGTCAATGGAGTCCATCACACACACACACACATACACACACACATTAAGACCTCTAGTAGAAATGGAAATTGAATTAACTACCTCAGTTTCCTCATTTACAAAATGTGCTGGAGAAGGAAGTGGCAAACCACTCAAGTTTCTTTGGCAAGAAAACCCCAAATGGAGTCATAAAGAATTGGATACAAATGAAACAGTAACTTCTTGACTCCAGGCCCAGTGTGGTATCCATTGTACTGCCCTTAGTTCATTATTAGGAAACCAATGGAAGTCACTTTACCCAATTTTATGAAAAAAAAACTGACAATTTAAAAGAAATTAATGAATGTCTAGAAATAGATAAAATGTTACAATTAAAAGAACAAGAAACAGAAAATTTAAATAACAAACTTTCAGAAACCAACTACCAAAAGAAATGTGAAAAAAATCAGATCCAGTTGGACCAGAATTTATAAATAAATTCTATAAAATATTAAAAGAACAATTAATTCAAACTGTTTACAAACTATGTCAGCTGCAAGGGAGGTGGAGGAAAATGAAAGAAGAGGTTCATCTTTGACACATTCAGGACTTCCTGAATATTCTGGATCCAGTGTTGTTTGGAAAATAAGGCAATTCAAAAAGACAAGTTCAGAGGACTTCTTAAAATTCTTTAATACGGGACATACATGAGCAAGAATGTTTGTGGCAGCCCTTTTTATAGTGGCTAGAGACTGGAAACTGAATGGATGCCCATCAATTGGAGAATGGCTATATAAATTATGGTATATGAATGTTATGGAATATTATTGTTCTATAAGAAATGACCAGCAGGATGATTTCAGAGAGGCCTGGAGAGACTTGCATGAACTGATGCTGAGTGAAATGAGCAGAACCAGGAGATCATTATACATGGCAACAACAATACTATATGATGATCAATTCTGATGGACGTGGCTCTCTTCAACAATGAAATGTTTCAAACCAGTTCCAATTGTTCAGTAAAGAAGCCCATATACACCCAGGGAGAGGGATATGAAATGTGGACCACAACATAACATTTCCATGCTCTCTATTGATGTTTGTTTGCATTGGGTTTCCCTTCTCAGATTTTTTTTTTCTTGTAGATCTGACTTTTATTGCACAGCAAGATAACTGTAAAAATATGTATACACATATTCGATTTGTCAAGTATTTTAACATAATTAACAGGTTAGACTTCCTGCCATCTAAGGGAGGAGTGGGAACTAGGGGGGGAAATTTTGTAATGGAAAGCTTACAGAACAATAATATTCCATAACATTCATATACCATAATTTATTCAGCCACTCTCCAATTGATGGGCATCCATTCAGTCTCCAGTTTCTAGCCACTACAAAAAGGGCTACCACAAACATTCTTGCACATGTGGAGCCCTTTCCCTCCTCTAAGATCTCTTTGGGATATAGGCCCAATAGAAATGCTGCTGGGTCAAAGGGTATGCACAGTTTGATAACTTTTTGAGCATAGTTCCAAATTGCGAATTTTCTTGTAGATCTGACTTTAATTGCACAGCAAGATAACTGTAAAAATATGTATACATATATTTGATTTGTCAAGTATTTTGACATAATTAACATGTAGTGGATATCCTGCCATCTAGGGGAGGGGTGGGGAGTGGGGGGGAATTTGTAACAGAAAGCTTTGTAAGGGTCAATGTTGAAGAATTACCCTTACATGTTTTGCAAATAAAAAGCTTTAATAAAGAAAAAAAAATTCTGATCTAAAAAAAAAAAAGGAACATGCCAGATATTAGGGGCAGCTAGGTGGCACAGTGGATAGAGCACTAGCCCTGAAGTCAGGAGGATTTGAGTTCAAATATGATCTCAGACATTTAACATTTCCTAGCTGTGTGACCCTGGGCAAGTTACTTAACCCCAATTGCCTGAGGGGGGGAGGGGGAAGAATACATGAGAAGAAGGGAATTTGAGGGAAAGTATAGGAGTAACATGAACTATATTTATAGGAATAGGGGAAGAAGGATGAACCATTTGATGGAATGAGTCTCAGAAAAAAAAAAAGATAAAAGAATTACTCAGTTGACTCAACAATTTTAAGTTGAAAGAAACTATAAATATGACATAGAACAAAATAACCTCATTTTGCAGATAAAAAAAAACTAAGACTTAGACTTTTAGCTAAATACTCAACTCCACAATGTTCTTTCCATGATGTAAATTAATGTTCACAGGAAGAAGGAACATTCCTTGAGAATGGGAAGGAATGGCAAAGACAAAGAAATTTTGAGGCCTGGAGACAGGGAGATCTTAGGACAAATAAGTCATCTAATAAATTATCTAATATCCTGAACTCATAGTGTTTGACCTCCTCAGTTCCAAAGATCTTCACATTTCTATTTACAAAAACTCATTTTAAGGAGGAAATACTAAATTCTCTGTAGAGAATAGGGCCTCAACCTGTGAGTTCATCATTGTAGGAAGTTCCCACATGAAGAAATTCCCTCTATCATTCCAGGTTTTCTCTTTCATTTATAGTTTCAGAGAGTTGTCTAAAGCAGAGGTGTCAAAAGCATGGGCATCACTCCCCACTCTCATTAGCTTAAAATGTAATTGGGAAAAATTTTAAAAATAAAAAATTAAATAGAACATAGATGATATTAATATATGGTTTTCTAAATCAATATATAGGCCAGAGGTATTTTTATGTTCAATATAGTGTCCCTGCCCCCTTTCTATTTGAACTCAACACTCCTAGCCCTAAAACAATAAGTTCAGTGACTTGCCAAGGATCATATATTTAAGGGGTGGCACTGAAAGCTGAGTTTTCCTAGCTCTTAGGCCAGCTTTGTATAAAGCCACTCTATTCACTTCAAACTAGTCAAAAATTGATCTGCTCTCCCTTTTCTTATCTATCCTCAAACCAACTCCTCCTTCCAAATTTTCCTTTTTCTGTTCATGACAACACCATCCTCTCTGACAGACTCACGTAGAGGCAGTTTTGATGACTTTTTTCATCCATCATTTAGTATTTCTAAAGTATGCTATAATTCTACAATAACATCTGTGGTAGTTAGTACAAAAGCTTTACTGCCCCCATTTTACAGATGCAAATAATAATGTTAGCTCACATCTTAGAGGAGGGAAAGGGCCCCACATGTGCAAGAATGTTTGTGGCAGCCCTTTTTGTAGTGGCTAGAAACTGGAAACTGAAGGGATGCCCATCAATTGGAGAGTGGCTGAATAAATTATGGTATATGAATGTTATGGAATATTATTGCTCTGTAAGAAACGACCAGCAGGACGATTTCAGAGAGGCCTGGAGAGACTTGCATGAACTGATGCTGAGTGAAACGAGCAGAATCAGGAGATCATCATACACAGCAACAACAGTATTACATGATGATCAATTCTGATGGACATGGCTGTCTGCAACAAAGAATTGTCTCAAACCAGTTCCAATTGTTCACTGAAGAAAACCATATACACCCAGAGAGAGGGAAATGAAATATGGACCACAACGTAACATTTTCATGATCTCTATTGACATTTGCTTGCATTGTGTTGCCTTTCTCTGATTCTTTTTTTTTCTTGTAGATAGGATTTTTCTTGCATAACTTCTCAAGCATTTCAACATTATTAACATGTAGTGGACTTCCTGCCATCTAGGAGAGGGGAGGGGACTGAGGGTAAAATTTGTAATGGAAAGCTTTGTAAAGATCAATATTGGGGAACTACCCATACATATGTTATACAAATAAAAAGCTTTAATAAAAAAAAAAGGGCACTTTGTTAAAGCCCACGTCTTTCAGGTCCCCACATTTCTACAATTAAATCTTTATTAAGATTAAAAAAAATAATAATGTTAGCTCACGTTTATAGCATACTTCAAGGTTTACAAAGCACTTTCTTTTCAAAGCAGAAATAGCTTATCTAAGTTTGCATTGTTCAATGGCATCTCTGGAACTGAAATCCAAGTCTTCTTCCTTCCCATTCACCTTTATAGCCTTTATACCAAACTATCTTCAACAGTTCTTTTAATTCCATTCTCCTCCCATTTTCCTCAATCATCACTTTCCAGGTTCCCATTATCCATTTATTATCTCATTATCCAAACAAGAGTCTAATTTGTCCTCCCACTGCTTATCTCTAGCTTTCAGAGGGGCTGAAACTCTACTATCAAATTAACCTTCAAGATATTTAGCCATAAGTGAGCAGAATCAGGAAAACATTGTATATATTAACAAGACTACATGATGATCAGCTGTGATGGACTTGGCTCTTAGCAATTCGGTGCTTCAAGATAATTCCAATAGAGAAAGAACTATGGCGACTGAATGTGGATTGAAGAATACTATTTTCACCTTTTTGCTTTGCTTTGTTTGTTTGCTGGTTTGCTTTTTCTTCCTCATGTTTTTTTTTCCTTTTTGGTCTGATTTTTTTAAACAACAATGCAAAAATGAAAATATTTTTAAAAGGATTATATGTGTTTAACCTATATCAGGCTTGCTTGCTGTCTTGGGGAGAGGGGGAGAATGAAAAAAATTTGAAGCACAAAATCTTACAAAAATGAATGGTGGAAACTATCTTTATGTGTATTTGGAAAAATAAAATACTTTCGAGAAGAAAAGAAGACATTCAATCATGATTACTTCCTGTATAATAATCTTCAGTAGCTCCCCAAAGCTAACTAGATTGATTTGAGGCCAATGGATGTGGACTTTCAGACTCTCTTTATTTTAAACTACCTTACCTTATTTTACTTCATCTCCTAGATTCCCCATGTTCCAGACTTGGACTTGACTATTCATTATGTTCTGAACGTTTCCTATGCTTCTCTATGTCTTTCCATGGCTTTTAACCACTACTAGAAAAGACCTTTCTCTCACTACCAATCTCTGCCTAATAAAATTTTACAAGTCCTTTAAGATCCACTAAGAAAATTGCTTCCTCCTCTAAGTTACCATAAGACATCATAGACTTTGTACCTCTTATGTAATTATCATATTCTACCTACATCTCATTTTTTATAGAACTGAAAGGTCCTTGAAGGCAGACCACATACCACATGTATATATATATATATATATATATATATGTGTGTGTGTGTGTGTGTGTGTGTGTGTGTGTGTGTGTGTGTATCTGACAGTATTCAGCAGTAGGAGATATTAATAAGTAATAAAAAAGAATAATGGTAATAGTAATCATGATAGTATTTATACAGTCCTTTAAAGTTTGCAAAATGCTTTATAAAAATTATCTCATTTTTCCCTTGAAACAACCTTGGGAAGTAGATTTTCTTTATTATCCCCATTTTATAGATCAGGAACCTGAGACCCAGAGGAATTAAGTGCCTTGCTCAGGCTACACAGCTAGTAAGTGAATGAAGCTGGATTTGGGCTCAGGTCTTTTTTACTCTGGGTCCAGCACTCTCCCTTACTGCTTAAAGGAATACAAAAATGATATTGAATGAATCCATTTTGACAGGCCATAATTTTTAAATCACTGAGTGAAAAAAGGGCAGAGAGAAGAGAAGAAGGCTATTGAGTAAAGATTTTGTAGTGAAGTGGCATATATATTTTGCTTAAGCCCTCAAGGCTTCTATTAAGGACTCTTCTATTAAGGACTATGACTTAAAATTCCCTTCATAATGTCTCTCACAAATCTAAGGTACTGTTGGAAAAAAAAACTACTTTGTTTCAGGAAATCATTTTAAACTCTCTGTTGTAGACATTTGGGGTAAAGCAAACTACCCTTGCCACTTCCCTTTGGCAAAGTATTTCTTTTATCATTTTGCAATCTGTAAGATGGGTATTGTAGGAAGAAAGAAAACTTAGCTTTCTACAATTGAAATGAGAACACCTGGATCCAAGTCCCAGCTCTGTGTTTTATTAACGATGGATACTTGGACATTCACTTAACCCCTCCCAACCTCAATTTCAGTGGGAGGGAGAGGAGAGAATGTCATTGAGGCATTCAACAATCCTTTAGTGAGTGTGCATTGTGTGCTTAGCTGTATGATAAAATTAAATGACACATAGTTCTTAACTACATTGAGTTTACAATTGAATACAATTGTCCTGTGTGAACATAATCAAATGAGACACTGGGTTAAAATATTTTAAAATCAAGTACAGAAAGATTTACAGTCATTATTCTGGTATTGGTGGGTAGATTAAAACTTGTTTTAAAACAAGGTGTTAGACTATATGTAGACATCTGAAATTTTGTGATTTAAATTTTTATATCATAAATATGGTGAACAGAATTAAGCTCAATTAATTTAAATGAATCAAATTTTGCACCTCAGTACACAATTCATTAAGTACTTAGCACAGTACTTGGCACATAATAGGCATTTAATAAGTGTTTTATTGGCTGACTACAGAAACCAGTTACACCTAATTTAGCTCATGTTACCAAGAAGTAAAGGGGGTTTTATCAGGAAGTGCTGTTTCATCTTCAGGTTTAGTAAGGAGAAAGAAAGCACCAGGAAGTGAATTAGGTTTCCAATTTACCAAATACAACTGTTGGCTGCCATGGTTACAATCAGATGAAACAACTCAATTCAGTTCTTTTCCACTTGAACAAGTATAGGAAGGCAAATATTGTATTTGTTAATCTCAAATCTGAAAGGGGTGGTGCTTAAAAGACAAACTCAAGCAGGTGACATTGGAGCCCATTAAAGTTAAGAAAGTTTGAAGTTTGTGGAAAGGTACAATTTCTGTGGTACAATAATCACCCATTATAATGATTGCTTTGGAAACAAATAATTACAAATTTTCTTACATAGACACATTAGTGTTAATCATCTATTCATTTTAAAAGACATGAAAAATTTGAATAAAGGACACTCAGTAATCTGTAGCCTCTCAGTAATTTTAATACATTGATTTTCTTAAATTATTTACATATGTGATAAGAATTCACTCTGTCAATGTTAGGGTCTGTTCCCTTTATTTATTTTCTTTTTAACTATTGTTTTTCTCAACTAGCCAGGATCAAACTAAAGAGAAGAAACAATCCAAAGGAATGAGAGGTAAGACCTCATATTTTTTAAATACCAAGATAAAGCATCTTGAGATACATCACTTATCAACCTAGGCAAGCCTGACTCTTTTCAAGGTTTGGGATTTTAAAGTCAAACCCAACTGTATCTCTGTTTTACAAGATCACCAAGACTTTAAGCTGGAAAGAAACTCAGAAATTTATCCAGTCCCCCTACCTGATTTTTTTAAAGTAGTAGAACAATTTCTTCCCCTACACTCTCTCTGCCTAATTCTTCTGATACTGCAGTAAATCATTCCGCAAGAAGTTACACTGAGAACCACATTGGATCTAGCAGGGGAAGGAAAGGAAAGAAGGAAATGGGGTTTCTTCTCTCCTTAAAGACAAGTCCGAACCCTGGAACTTGGTGCTACAGACAGAGCCCACCCATTCATTACATGCTTTGTTTCCTCCCAGATATAGTTTCTTTTCACTGTTCTTTCAAACCACATATAAATTGCATCATGTGGTACATTTTTAGGGAGGGAGAAGAGCACTTAACCAACCAAAATGCTGGCTTTTCCATTTCACCATAAGGGAGAGAGATGGCTAATTTCATCTCACCAAACATCCAAACAAGAAAGCAGAAAAGTTTGCATTTCAGAAATTAAGAATTAATGGAGACATCCCGCAATACCTTGGAAAAGATTAAATTCTGAAAATGTTAGAGAGCACTCAAATTTCCTTAGGAAGGGGTTGTCTCCCTCCCCCCAAAAAGTGAAAAGCGTTCACGTCATACTCAACATGTTATGCTTTAAAATGAGGAAAAAACACCACAGATAGCATGGAAAAGGTTGGGGGGGGGGGGGAAGATGAAGAAGTAGTCAAAAATCACTGATCTTGAAGTTAAAATACCTGAATTTTAGACGCAGCTTCCACAACCTCCCTGAATCTCAGTTTCCTGATCCATGAATTGGAGGAAAGGGTTCCACTAAGGACCTCGCAGAGTGGGAGTGTGCTTTGTAGTTTTAAAGGACAATATGAAGATGAGTTATTAAAGTTCGCTTGTCCCTTCAGCATAATTAAGAATGCATCCTAATCAAAACATTCTCATACACAATTCTTACTCTTTGAACTTGCTTTCTCAGTTCAGTTCTACCAAATGACTGAAAAACTGAAATGGAAAGGATCTGGAACAGGGATGAAACTTTTAGGGTGAAAAGGTAGAGTTCCACCTGATACGTCTGGGGAGAGGAAGAAAAGACTGAAAGAAGAAAACCCAGAAGAAGAAGGAAAAAAAAAGAAAAAGACAGTTAACGCTTTCTCTACCCCGGGCCCTTACTTACCTAGGAATGAATTTGGCTTCCTCCCCGAGCCGGACTTGGAAGTCTTGCCACGCTTGGCCCAAGCTCTCCATGCCCCAAGGAGCAGCCAGAGTCTCTGACTCTCCCTCCTCGTCTTCCTTGTCCGTTTCCACCAAAGTTGCAACCTGTGCCAGCTCCAGCTGCTGCGGCCGCTCGCCCCAGCTCCGCCGCCGCCGCCGCCGCCGGCTGGCCCCTTGGAAGCCCCTGGCGAACTCCTGGAAGGTAATCGACCCATCGCAGTCAGCGTCCAAGCGCTGAAAAATCGCTTCGGCCTCTTCGGGCCGGACCTTCAGCTCCGCACATAAGGCACTGAACTCTTCCCGTTCGATGCGCCCAGAGCGATTCGCATCGCAAGCGTAGAAGAGGGAACGAAGCCGATTGATCTCCTCTGGCTGGCTGGCTGGCTCCATCACGCCTCGGTTCGGTCCGGTTCCGTCCCAGGAGGCTCGGCAGCTCCTGCAGGTAGCAAGCACCTGCTAGGGATCGTTGCCAATCCCGCCCCCTCCTCCCTCCTCCTGGTAGAAAGTCTGACGGAAGATCTTGGGGACACCTGCTGGGACTGCCGGCGAGTTTGGCTGGCCTGGCTAGTTGTGTCACTTGAGAAAAAGTCCCGTCAGGACAAAAGCGCTTCTGTAGCTGAACTTCCAATCAAAAACTCCTGCTGGTCGGTTAGCCCCTTGGAGTGGTATTCTGCAGACCAGAGTAGAACTACTCTTCTCAAACTCAGCAGACTCCCGAACTAATAGGAAGGAGATCCGCCCAAGTCTGGGCCCTGGTAGCAGCACCAGCCCAACTGAGTGAGAGCACAGCTGCTCCCAGATCAACTTTCCCGAGCGGCTCTGCAGCTCCTCCCCCTCTTAGGACTTCCCCAGTGACTAGGGCGGAGTGTGCAGTCTCGGATGCCCTAGCCTTCGGAAGCTTTCTTGGGCAGAGAAGGGCAGGAGGGACGGGGGAGAGAGAATGGCCGGGAATCCTCTTCTAGTGCCTACTGCTAAGAATTGGGAGTGGGGAAGGGCGAGGGGGAGCGGAAGCGACGAGATGGCAAGTGTAGAAAGTCTAGGAGGCAGCAGCTTCTCTCTGGGAGAGCCTCAGTTTCCTTTCACCCCAGCTCTCAGCCAGCTGTTGGGCTGTAGGTCAATGCGCACATTGTTATCCAACCCAGCCAAGTGCTTCCGTGCCAAGGCGCTCTGCTGGCAAGAGTGAGGGAAGGTACTGAGCCAGAAAGGAAAAGGAAGGAGGACAAAAATTATGTCCTTATCAGCAATTTCGTCGGCCTCATGACACTCAACTTTCTCTATCCCAACTCCTGTGATGCTACTTTGCCAGTCTTGCTTGTTTCAGATTTTTTATTTCTCTGCCTCACAGGAAAATCGAGGCAAAATTTTGCCCAATATCGGGTAATTTGCAAATGCATGAGATGTTGGTAAACTATAACACCTGAAAAAAACAAATTTATGGCTCTGTAGTGTCAGCCTTAGAAGTCCAATAGTTTAATTTGACAAGTATGTATTAGAAGGAAGGAAGGAAGGAAGGAAGGAAGGAAGGAAGGAAGGAAGGAAGGAGAGAGGGAGAGAGGGAGGAATGAAGGAAGGAAGAAATGGAAGGGAGGAAAAGGAGGGAGGAAGAAGGGAAGGAGAGAGGAAGGAAGGAGAGAGGGAAGAAAAGAGGGAAGGAGGAAGAAGGAAGGAATGAAGAAAGGAGAGGAAAGAGGGAAGGAAGGAAAGATGGATGGATTACTATTCACAAGATGCTTACATCAACATGATGACAAAATGAGAGATACTATAAGGTATAACATTCACTTTCAGAGTCTAAAAAGCAAAAGAATAAGGATACTCTTGTTGCCTATTGGGTAACTAGGTTTCTGGAATTTTAGTGATTACTTTCTATTGCTTCCTTGTGGCCCAAAGGTGACCATGGATGCTTGAAGAGAATGCCAGCAGGATGGAAAGTTCCAACAGAGTCTATCATGGGAGAAAAATGTCGTGTATGATCCCTGGATAGTGTCTGTTATCCAAAAGCCATCCTTGCTAAGAACAGAGATATTCATGTAAAATCTTGAAATGAGAAATAGAAATAACTTTCATTCTAGAGCAGCCCCCTTCTATTTCTGTAAGAAGAATGAAAAATAACAATAAAATAGGTAGGAAGTGTTATGATAAAGGCAGCTTGAAGGCCATGAAATAACAATACCTTAAATGTTGATACTTCAAATGTGAGATCATTGTCATATGATCGTAGATTTTGAACTAGACTAATTGAGCTAGACTAAACTAATTCTCCCTTTGATTCACCCATATATCTGGACATGTATCTAATAAATATCTGAAGAAAGATTTGAACTTAGGTCTTCATGATTCAAGACTCAAAATTCCGTCAAGTTGCTTTTTCTAATTGAAATAATACTACAGACCTAAGGTTTATGAATGCATTATGTGGTTACTTTTTCTACTACAAAAGAATCCAGAGTAGATAATAAAAGTGCAGAAATTTAGAAAGCTAGCTCACAGTTTCTCTTTGGAGAGACATATAAAAGAGTTAGATATGTTGGTTTGCTTCTATGTCTAAAGACAAAAAAAGAGCATTTTATGGAACATACTTGATCATCTTACATGCGCAATGAACATAAGTAAAACTATCACCACAAAAAGAATATGGTTTATTTTTCAAAATATATGCACAAATAATTTACAACAATTACTCCTGCAAAACCCTCTGTTCTAAATTTTTCTTCCTCCCTCTCCTCCTCTTCCCTCCCCCAGACTGCAAGCAATCTAATATAGGTTAAACATGTGCAATTGAAAAGTATGAATTTTTGCACAAATATTTGTTGCAAAGAATAGCATGAGGAAGTAAAGAAATTCTATAAAGAACTTCCAAATGAAATCATTATTTATTTAATGAGTTCAATTCAGAAGTGAGCAAAGAGAAAAGCTGGAAAAAATGTTGAAAAATATGGCTTAGGATGAAGAAACAAAGTAGACTAAAGAATGATAAATGATACAAAGTATAGCTTCACATTTTTTATATGAAGATTACTTCCTTCTTTAAGAGAGTTGACAGTATCAAAAAAAATGAAGAAATAAAAAGGGAACCAATTCAGTAGGGAGGAAACAACAAATGTAGGAAAACCCAGCTATATAAGTACAATCAGATGAATAACTTGTAAAATCAAATTAGAAGAAAGAATAAAGATGAGAATAATTGTACACAGTCTGATTTATTAAATTAATGATACTGAAAAAGAATGAATAAAGGGACTTAGAATGGCAAGGATTATAAAAGTTTCTTACTAAAGTATAACTGATATGAAGCACTCAAGGCTACAATGCCAAAGAAGCCTTGAAACCTTTTCAGCCAATAAAATATTGCTTTCCTTGCTAATCAAAAAGATGTGAAAGCCAAGGGCAACACCAGTTAGAATATAAACTAATTTATGAAACCTCAACTAGTATGATGGCTGAAGATTAAGATCAGTGTAGCTTCATAAAACACTGAGAAACCCTACAAGGAAAAATATATTTAGAGACACTTTGTCATGCATTTAAGGTAGAAATCCACTTAAGGCAGATCAAATCAAGATTATCTAAGGGTGAACCGAAAAGTAAGAAACAAAAAAGTAAATGGAAAATATCTTTCAATATCCCTGTAACAAACTGTTTTCTTTATCAATTATATTGGAGCTATCATATTTATATTATATCATTTCAGATACCTGTGTGTTACATGAGAAAGCAGGAATAGTTTTACAGAAAATGAAGGAAGGGCATTTGAGGTTTCATCTAGCTTTCAAATTTTCTGATTCTGTGAAATATAAACAGGGGAGTTCTCTTCAGAAAGTGACACATTTTGAGAGTGTCAAGGAATCAGTTCAATTTACAATATCTGAAAAAAACAAAAATGTCAGACACCTAGAAAAAAAAATCACAGCCAGCATCATCACCCAATAAATGTGATCAAAAGAAAATCAATAACTGTCATCCTATATACTTTATAAAAAGAAATTATAAAAATGATCTACATGGAAAATATTTTTACTAAAATTTGAAAGAATAGGTAGACTTTCACAAATGATATTCTACAGCATAACACATCTTCCTTTAAGTGATAGAAAGTGACAACAAATATAAAGTCTTACTATCTATTATTGGCTGACTAAAAATCACTCGATTTAGAAGAGCAAAATGTAGGCAAAAAGGTTCTTCAATAACATGTCAGCTATGTACATGTCAATATTCTTAATAGATGCAAAATTATTCTAATAATCTCTTATTAAAAGATATATGCTAACCAAATAGATTTTCTACAGTCATAGAGATTAGTTAAGAGTCCAAATAAAAGAGGCATAGAGCCACTCCCTAAGGATGATAAGGTCCTCAATATGTTCCTTTTTACTGGTGATGTGCTGATTTCAAGCCCTACAATACTATAAAGCTTCCTAAATGAGATTCAAGTCCATTCAAAAGAATTCAGCATAGCAATCTACATGAGAAAAACCAAGTTGAAAAAATACACATTTCCAGATAATAATGATAATTATAAAGCACTCTACAAATACTGTCTTATTTGATGCCACTCTGAAAAATAGATGCTGTTGTTATTCTGCTTTTCTGAAATTGTAAACTTGTTAGATCCCCTAATGCATGGTCAGTTTTTGTGAAGGTACCATATACCACTGAGGTAAAGGTATATTGCTTTCTATTCCCATTCTAATAAATGTTCTTGTCTTTTCATCACAAATGACTCAAAGTCCTCTATTTCATTAAATATCCATTCCTTCCTCCACATCATCCCATCCTCTCACTACCATCCCTGCAAGGATTGTACTCATTTTTTTCTGGGTGAGTTATTCTTGATTGTAACCTTAGCTCCTTTGACTTCCCAGAATATCATGTTACGTACATTCCTCTCTTTTAACAAGGTAGCTGCTAGATCTAATCTCTTTCTGGCAACTTGCATTATTCTCTCTTTGACCTGGAAGCTCTGAAACTTGATTATAATTATTATTCCTGGGAGTTTACACTTTAGGGATCTTTTTAAAGAGGTGATTGGTAGATTCTTTCCTTTTCTATTTTGCCCTCTGGTTCTAAGATATCAGATCAGTTTTTCCTTAAAATTTTTTGATCATGACTTTGATGTATTCCAATAATTCTTTAATTATCTATCCTCAATCTATTTTCTAAATTAATTGCTCTTCTAATGAGATAGTTTACATTTTCTCTTCTATTTTTCTCATTCTTTTTATTTTGTCTTATTGTTCTTGCTGAGTCATGGAATCATTAGTTTTTATTTGCCCAATTCTAATTTTTAAGGAATTATTTTCTTCAGAAGTACATAGCCAATTCTGGTTTGTTTGTTTGTTTTTCCAATAGTATTTTATTTTTTCAAATACATATAAAGATAGTTTTCAACATTCATTTTGTAAGATTTTGTGTTCCAAAATTTTTACCCTCTGGCTTACTCTCCCCCCTCTTCAAAATAGCAAACAATTTGATGTAGGCTAAACATATAAAATCCTTTTAAACATATTTCCATATTCATCATGATGTGCAAAAAAAATCAGACCAAAAGGGGAAAAAACATCATAAAGAAAAAGAAAAACAAACAAAAGTGAAAATACTATGCTTCAATCTATATTCAGTCTCAATAGTTCTTTCTCTGCAGGCAGATGGCATTTTCCTTCCCAAGTCTATTGGAATTCTCTTGAATCACCACATTGCTGAAAAGAGCCAAGTCCATACATAGTTCTGTACACAGAACACTCTACAGTGTTCTCTTGGTTCTGCTTATTTCACTCAGCATCAGTTCATGTAAGTCTTTCCAGGATTTTCTGAAATCTTCCTGTTTTATCATTTCTTGTAGAACAATTATATTCCATTGCATTCATATACCATAACTTATTCAGCCATTCCCCACCTGACAGGTACCCACTCAATTTCCAGTTCCTTGCCACTACAAAAGGAGCTGCTACAAACATTTTTGTGCATGTGGGTCTTTTCCCCTCTGTTTTGATCTCTTTGGAAGATCTTCTGAATGAGATTTCTGGATGAAAGGGTATGCACAGTTTTATAACTCTTTGGGCATAGTTCCAAATTGCTCTCCAGAATGGTTGAATCATTTCACACCTCCACCAACAATGCATGTGTCCCATTTTTCCTATATCCCCTCCAACATTTATCATTATCTTTTCCTGTCTTCTTAGTTAATCTAAGAGATGTGAATTAGTATCTCAAAGTTTGTCCTAATTTGCATTGTTTTAATCAATAGTGACAGAGCATTTTTTTCATATGAGTATAATTAGCTTTAGTTTCTTCACCTGAATATTGTTCATATGTTTGACCATTTATCAGTTGGGGAATGACTTGTATTCATATAAATTTGACTCAGTTCTCTATATATTTTTAAAATGAGATCTCTATCAGAAACAGTGGCTGTAAAAATTGTTTCCCATCTTTCTGCTTTCTTGAATGCATTGGTTTTGTTTGTGCAAAGCCTTTTTTAATTTAATGTAATCAAAATTTTTCCATTTTGCATTTCATGATGCCTCTAGCTCTTCTTTGGCCATTAATTCCTCCCTTCTCTAAAGATCTGACAGGTAGACTAATCCTTGCTCTCCTAAATCATGAACTCATTTTGACCTCATCTTGGTACAGGGTGTGAGATGTTGGTCAATGCCTAGTTTCTGCCATACTATTTTCCAATTTTCTCACAATTTTTGTAAAATATAGAGTTCTTATTCCAGAATATGAAATCTTTGAGTTTATCAAACAATAGATTACTATAGTCATAGATTGTTGTGTCTTGTGTACCTAACCCGTTCCACTGATCTCCTGCTCTATCACTTAGCCAATACCAAATAGTTTTGATGACTTTAGCTTAAAAAGGCCAAGGTCTCCCATTTTATCCAGGAGTATCTCCAGTCATCTTTATCTATATTCTGCCACTGGACCCAAATGGCTCTGGAGGGGAAATTGAGGCAGGCAACCTTGCAGAGACCTCCCTCATTTAAATTCAATTCACTTGCATGTCATGGCATCACCTCCCTGATGTCATGGTCCTCTTTGAAAACAAAGGACAAATAACAACCTCTGTGATGACTACTACTTTGTAATGGTTTTTGTAAGGCATTTTAGATATGGTTATATATTTTTAGGTATATTTAAATCATCTTCCTTTGCATTTTTTTCTTCATTAATTCCCTTGATATTCCTGACCTTTTTTTTCTTCCAGATGAATTTTGTGGTCATTTTTTCTAGTTCTATGAAGGAATTTTTGGCAGTTTGATTGCTGTGGCATTGAATAAGTAGATAAATTAAGGTATAATTGTCATCTGTAATTATATAATATATATAATATAATATATTATATTAGCCTACCCATAAGCAACTGATATTTTCCCAGTTGTTTAGATCTAACTTTATTTATGGAAAAAGTATTTTGCAATTGTGTACATAGTTCCTGGATTTATCTTAACAAGTAGATACCAATATATTTTATAGAGTTTTATAGCAATATATTTTGCTAGAGTTGTCAATTGTTTCTTTGAGAAAGGTGCACCACCTCAATGAGATAACAAATGTATTTCAATGTCACACTATGTTTTGTGATGAACTTCAACTTCTATTTGCTGTGAGAGAAACTTTCTGGCTAATATCTGTGTCCTCTCAGTGGCAAATGTTTAGTATATAATAAAAGGAACAAAAATATTTTCCAATTATAGTTAATCCGGATCAAGGATTCCTTGAATACATTAAACTTCTTACAAAAGAAATCTGAAAAAAAAGTATCCCATTGTTCCCTTGATAACCTTAAAAGTTGGTAATTGAGTCACTTAATATAGTAAAGAAATATAATGACAACAGATTTGGGGACCATTAGTGATACAGGATGGAATATTATTATTTAGCCACATTACCTCTACATGGTAAAAAAAAATGTTTTACATATGCATTCAGACACCTACTAAATCTGGATGTGTTTTAAAAATCAAATATATAAATATTGTGCAAATTTGATGGCCCTTCTAATATTGTGTTAGACATATTTATTCTGTTTCTACTTGAAACATGCATATCAATAAAAATGACTGAAAAATGTCATCTGAAGAAATTGGCATGAATTTATTATATTAATATTAGAAGAATTTTGTGACACATCATCACAAAATTTGAAATAAAAATTTCTATCCTACTATTTTCTTTGTCTTATGGATAAAAAGAAATGCATGTATCAATTGATTCATTTTGGTCATTGAAGGTATTCTTAAATTGAAGCTTTTCTAGTGTTAATTAAGCAAGATAATATAACTATAAATGTCAGATGTGGGCAATGGTGTGGGAGGCAGTTTCATAGAATGGAAAAACTTATGTTTTATTATGTCACATATATAGTAGAAGGCTGAAACCTGTATAAGTTCTAAGAATCCTTATCCCAACTCCTATCTCACATCAGGACCTATTTCTAAACCTTGGGATTACTAGAGGTATCACTGAGGAGATCAAGGATAATTCTTTAATGCCATGGGCTTGTCACTATCAGTATGTTTCTTTTCAAGATTATCATCTGATGCTCTAAATCATTATTGATCAGAGAAGTGTAAATTAAGACAACTCTGAGATACCACTACACACCTCTCAGACTGGCTAAGATTACTGGAAAAGATAATGATGAATGTTGGAGGAGATGTGGGAAAACTGGGACATTAATGTGTTGTTGGTGGAATCGTGAAAGAATCCAACCATTCTGGAGAACAATTTGGAACTATGCTCAAAAAAATTATCAAACTGTGCATACCCTTTGACCCAGCAGTGTTTCTACTGGGCCTATATATTCCAAAGAGATCTTAAAGGAAGGAAAGGGACCCACATGTGCAAAAATGTTTGTGGCAGCCCTTTTTGTAGTGGCTAAAAACTGAAAACTTAAAGTATGCCCACCATTTGGAGAATGGCCAAATAAATTTTGTTATATAAATATTGTGAAATATTATTGCTCTATAAGAACCCATCAGCAGGATGATTTTAGAGAGGCCTGGAGAGACTTACATGAACTGATGCTGAGTGAAATGAGCAGAACCAGGAAATAATATACACAGCAACTACAAGATTATAGGATGATCCATTCTGGTGGACATGACTCTTTCCAACAATGAGATTACTGAGGCCAATTCCAATGATCTTGTGATTAAGAGAGCCATCTATACCCAGAGAGAGGACTGTGAAAACTGTGTGTGGATCACAACATAGCATTTTCACTCTTTTTGCTGTTGTTTGCTTGCATTTTGTTTTCTTTCTTATTTTTTCCTTTTTGATCTGATTTTTCTTGTGCAATAAGACAATTGTGTAAATATGTATACATACATTGGATTTAACATATATTTTAACATGTTTAACATATATTGGATTACTTATCATCTAGGGGAGGAAGTAGGGGGAAGGAAGGAAAATTTGGAACAAAAGGATTTGCTACAAGGGTCAATGTTGAAAAATTATCCATGCATATGTTTTAAAAATAAAAAGCTTTAATAATTTTTAATTAAAAAATTTTTAAAAGATTAACACTAGTTTCTAGAAAGAAGTATTTGAATGCTAAATATATACTTGCCAAAAAGATTTATTTTATGGAGAACTCACATAGGGCAATTGCTCACAAGGTAGTCAGAAAAAATGATACAAGTACACTTTCAAGTTCTCTCAAGAACTTTTGAGTTGATTTTATGACATGGGAAACACTGGCACAGGACCACGAAGTAAGGCATGTCCTCATCATAGAAGGTGCTGTGTTCTATGAGCAAAGCAAAACTGAATTAGCTCAGAAGAAATGTGAGATGTGCAAAATTAGAGAATCCACCCCAAATGTTCATAGGGACTATTTGTATCTGACCTGTGGCAGAGCATTCCAAGCCTGCATTGGTCTGATCAGTCAAAGTTGTACACACTGTAACTCAACTAAAGTAATGAAGTCATTTTGATCCACTTTGAGAACAAAGGACATTACCAACCAACCACCAACAATAAGATAAGATAAAACATCCTCCCAAATTACAAATTCTCTCACAAGGGCAAAAAGTTCAGAGAAAATTAGAAAGTAGATGTGGCCAAGGGGTTATAAAGCTCCTCCTTACTAGTAGTTCTTTTTTGTCATTCACAGGGTGTTCAAAAAGGTCTCCTTTCACATAGTATACTTTCTTTGCTGGGCTTCTGTTGCCTTGAGTTCACTAAATCTTTGACTAATGATGCATTCTATAACAAGATTCTCCTCTAATCTGGAGCAGAGCATTGGAGAGAAGGAAATGTGACCAAGGGGAAACTGAGACCTCTCCTTCCACAAAGATGGTTCCTCCTCAGGGATGTGCTAGAAATCCACACTTTAACTGCTGGAAATCAATACTTTTCAATTTACTTAGTAATTTAAAAATGGATGTAATAATATGACCATATCCTGAAATTACCCACTCACCATTCTTGTACAACATCATTCTAGTTCAAAGTGTTTTAGCTCTCAGTCTTAGATTTATGGATAATTAGTTTATTTTAATAGTATTTTGTTTTTCCAAATACATATAAAGATAGTTTCAACATTCACCTTTGCTAAACCTTGTGTTCCAAATTTTTCTCCTTCTCCCTCTCCCCTCTCCACTCTACAAGACAACAAGCAATCTGATATAGGTTAAACATGTGGAATTCTTCTAAACATATTTCCATATTCGTAATGCTGTGTAAAAAAAATATTAGATCAAAAAGGAAAATACGTTAAAAAAGAAAAAAAAGCAAGCAAAGAAACAAAAATTAAAAGGTGAAAATACTGTGCTTTGATCTATATTCCATCTCCATAGCTCTCTCTATGGATGTGGATGGCACTTTTTATCACAGGTCTATTAAAATTTTCTTGAATCCCCTCATTGCTGAAAAAAGCCAAGTCCATCATAGTTAAGGATAATTAATTTATTGAGAATGTTCTTACCTAGTTAGGTATCAAGACTAAGTGTCTAATGCTATTTTGTAGAAGTTCCTACTCATGAATAGGGAATATTTTGTTCTAGGCCCATTGAATGGAATTTTGTAACTCATTTTGCAAACCTAAGTGTTATTAGTACTTCAGAAGGATGACAAGGTTCATACATCCCATTCTGAATTAAGTGGAAGACTAAGAAACAGCTACTACTACTTTTTTTTTTTAAGCTGAGGCAATTGGGGTTAAGTGATTTGTCAAGGTTCACACAGCTAGGAGGTGTTGTGTCTGAGACCAGATTTGAACTCAGGTCCTCCTGACTTCAGGGCTGGTGTTCTATCCACTGTACCACCTAGCTGCCCCACAGCTACTACTCTTATTCCAGCTATAAATTCTGCAAGAAAACACTGCAGATGTTAATAACGCTGAGCACTTCTAGTGGTAGCTAAGATAATAATCCAAAAATATTTGGAATGTCATTTACCTGATGCAAAGCAAGCCTCAAGTTAGAACATTTCTATCTTTGCTTCATATAATTGGTTTGAGTGTTTTCAATACTGACTTTACATCTAGCAGCAGGTAAAAGCTATGTCAAGCAAAAAATGTCAAGAAAGTCAAGGAAAACCAAATCAAACTAGAATGAAACCTCCTACCTATTCAGTTTAATTTAATAAATACTCATTAGTTTACTGAGAATGTCATAATTGTGTGCTTTGAACCACCTTCTCCAAAATGAATTATATTAGCATCTTAGAATCTGTACACTTTGGGCACAAACATAAAGAACAGGAAAAGCTTAATAAATCAAAGGACTCAGTAGAGTGATGGATTTAGTTTTATAAAGACATGAATTCAAATCCTACCCTTCTTCAGTTTTTTTCCTCTTTAAAATAGGGATAATAGTAGCATCTACCTGCTAGAATTACTGTGAGGATTAAATGAAATAATATAGGTAAAACACTTTACAAAACTTAAAATGAAATGTAAATTTATCTATTGCCATTAAAGAAAACTTCATTTCCATTAAGAATTTTTGAAAGTTTATAGTTATTCTCCTTAGAACAGTTTGTTCTTAAAAAAAAAAACAGACAAGCATTTACATTCAAAACACCTTAGGTGGCTATATACTTAAATGATTTAATTATAAATTTAAAAGCATTTATTAAGCACTGACTACATGCAAAGTTCCGTGCCAAGCTGAGAATACTAATAGAACAGCAAAACAGCTCCTGTCTTCAAAAAGGTTACATTTAATAAGGGCTGACTATTATCCTAGAAGAAATGTTTAGTTTAAAGGATAGATGAAGCCCATGATAATGCACTATTTTTAGTGTCCATTAGATTGTGAGCTCCTTGAAGAAAATAGCATTTTGGGCCTTTCTTTATATAGCCTAGTATCTGGCATATAGTACATGTTTACTAAATTTGTGTTTACTTGACATGATCTCCATTGATAAAACCATATCTGCATGTGACTTTACAGTGTCAAGAGTTTGGTAATGAGAGTTTTTTTCTTGTTGATATTCAGGAAGCTGTGTATGCTTCAGAGACAGATGCCAGTCTGAATCTCCATAAAGGAGCCAGAATGGAAGGAAGGCCTGTGATCCTGGAAAGAGGAGGAAGGGATGAGACATAGGAGATACTGCTAGATCTATAACTCAACTCTAACATAGTGATGCCATTTGGTCCTTTTTAAGAACAAAGGAGAACAACCATCTGCTAGATCTAGGGATCTTGGGTTTAACTACCTGTCAGTAGCATTCATTTGGCACTCAGAACTGGTAGGATTAGTGATAATGGGTCTCTTTCACATAAAGATTGCTTTCCTCAGTGATATATGTAGGTACCGGGCTGGTGGTCTTGGGGATAGAAGTATTAATGAAGTTCTTGAACTCTTAATCCTAGGCTGATCCACTGGGATGAGAACTTGCTTTGAACTTTTCTCATAAAGCACATAATAAGATTACCCTGAATGAACTGAGGGATTGACCTTCAAAAACTTGTTCTTTTTATCAATGCATTTATTATAATGAAATTTTTAGTTGTCAGTGGAAACACTATATATAAAGTTGAGAAAAAACTGGAGTTTGAATTCTATCATTTAAAATTGCTAGTTATTTGAATATACTAGTAATTTGAATTTGATCATTCATAAGTGTCATTTTTAATAACAATATATATGTATGTGTATTGTTGTTTGTCATTTGTTTTCAAAAAGAACCACTGATAACACAGGGTAATGTATTGATTCATGCATAAATTAGATTTAAAGGAAGCAGAGTTGCATGAAGTCATACTCTTTCCTCAAGAGATTGGAAAGTCCAGTGGCAAAGCCAAAGTCGGCATGACTGATGCTGGCCTGGATGAGTTGATGACCCATGGCGTCTTCAATGTCTGACCAAGCTCTAAGTTCATCACAGCGTTTGCTTCAGTCATCTTCATGGCTGTTAGAGCAAATTGTTCTCATTTGCCCATTCCACCAGAAGAAGTCTTCATTCTTCTGCTTAGGTAGACCTTCCCCTAACTACTAATGGGTCTGAGTCCAATGAGCTATCCTCCACCTGGTGGATGTGGACAGTGCCCATGCTACAGCTTCCTAGAGCCAACATTAAGAATTAAGTGCCAGGTAGACAACAAGGGTGGGTGAGCACAAGGGCACACAGACACACAGGTTTTACAAGTATTATTAACCCACTTACTGTTGAGGAAACTGAAGCTGATGGAATTTTCAGTGAATTACGGAGGATCTCCTAATTAGCACAAATCAGAGGAGGATGAAGACCCAGCTCTTCCTGACTCCATGCCCATAGTTATCTCTGTACAATGATGGCAATACCTGTTTTACTGGATCATGAGGATCACATGGGGGAGTGTGGTAACTCTAAATCAGTGTCAACTATTGTTAGAGAGGCTGAGATAGTCAAGTGTAAAGACTGATGAATTGATTCAGATCCCACCTTAAAACCTTACTAGCCATATTGTTACAACCATCCCCTCAGTCCCCCAGGAAAACTGGGTTTGAGAATTTAAAATGACCCAGCAATCCCAACCCCCTTTTGCACCCTTGTCACCTTTTTTCCTGCATAGCATTAGTCGTGGAAATCTCATGCAAGACTTCTGTCTCCCTGCCCCTGTCTTTTATGTATTCCCTTAACAAACAGTTGAAAATATGTCAGATAAGGAAGCAAGCTAACCTGTTTGCTGGTTTCTTTAGACCCTATAAAAAGCCCTATGTCCTTTTGTTCTGCGCCACAAGATTCAGATACTGATCCCGTGTGGCCAAAGTTGACTTTAATAATTTCTCCAATTAAAAATTAATATTTCTCAACTTGTCTCTATATCTTGGCACAACATATTACCACAGAGAAATCACTCACCCTTTCTGTATCTCAGTGTACTGATTTGGAAAATAAGGTTGTAGAAAGTGCTTTTTTGAATGCTAAAGTGCTATATCAAGTTCAGTCATTATTAGACCTCTGATTTCATTGGTAGAGACAACTCCTGAGATGAGAAAATACCTTGAAGAAATTTGGCATCTTCTCTGCAATTTTTAATCTTAGAGAGTTTCTTTCTTTTTCTTTTTTTCTTTTAGCAAGACAATTGGGGATAAATGACTTGCTTAGGGTTACACAGCTAGTGTTAAGTGTCTGAGGCTAAATTTGAACTAAGGTGCTACTGACTTCAGGACCAATGTTCTATGGGAGTTTCTCACTGAAAGGGTTGCTTGTATGCCAGTATGTGTCTGAGGCAGGGTTTGACCCAAGATCTTCCTGGTTCCAGGGCTATTAGTTTAATAGCAGGGCCATATTGTCCCTCCACAGCCCTGAGAAATTTCTGTAAATGCCTCTTGTTGCATATGCAGAACCTTTTCCTCTGTGACTTCTTCTTCTGACCCCTTTAGCCTGGGGGATCCTAACTCTTGTAGGATCTCTTTGAGTACTAACTATCCTTATTAATTGCATTTATACTAAAACACACACACACACACACACACACACACACACACACACACACAAAACAAAGAGATCTCACTAGAGTAAACCTACACATTTTCAAATTTTAAACAAGGCTTCTTTTAAGCAGGATTGCGGAAGCAATCATTTTTTTGGTGAGCGTGGAAAGGACAGGCTGCTTGAAAAGTGTTCCTCTATGTGAAAAAGGATATTAGTCACATAGATCATGGTTCACATATGCCCCTCAATAAATATGTCAATTTTTTTTTCTGGAATAAATTTAAGGTGGTGATTTGTTTCCCATGGTGAGTAAAAGAGCTGAGTCAGTAATATGGCTCACCCTTATCTTTTCCTATGTGATATTATTTTTTGAAAAATGCATTTAGGCTATTGTGACTTGCACTTCATCCATATTATCTATTCCCTATTCTTATTTATTCTTATTTCTCCTCCTATCTTTTCCCTCCAAGATTTCTATTAGTTGTTACTGGGCTCTTCTTCTTTTTTTTTTTTTTTTTAGAAATCACTCCCAGGACTCTTTATTTCTCACTACTTTTGATTTCTCTTACAATAAAAATTAAGTTCAGCATTTAAATGGTAAATTCTCTTTGTATTAGTCTTTCCAAACTTATTTGTATAATATAAATATTTGGATAAACTCATATATGTTTTATCAAAAGATACAGTAAATAAGATGGCTCACACCACCGATAGTGTGTAGGAAATAACTTATTGATAACTTCTATTCAGGAATCAAATTTAGAAGTAAGATTTCAGAAGTATTTTAGCAGATTTAGCATCCTAACCCATTCAGTTTCTTAATAACTATGTACAAGCAGCTGTATATAACTGGATAAATAATATATTAAAAATTAATTTTTCTCTTAACGAAATTTAAAAATCTTTGATTCAGTTCTGGTTGATCATTATTGTGAGTATATTTGTCTAGTCTTTCATAGACTTGTTTGATTTTTCTACATAACTTATAATGTTGTTTAACTTGAAGTAGTTCCTTTTAATCTTTATGAATATACTTATGAAGCTGAAGGATTCAATTTGATAATTCAACAAATGTTTATTATGTGCCTACTATGCTACACAGCCTAAAATTGCTAACCCAATTCATAAGTGCTTCTCCCAACAATACAACAGGGCAGCTCATAAAATGAAAAGATTATCATCATAAGTACATGATATATACTCTTGCATGGGCTAACATCACCACTGAGAGGCCAGTATATACTCAGAGGCATACACATGATCAGGAAATAAGCAATAAAAGGCAACTGTCAGGAAGAAGAGTGACTGAATTCTGTAAAATGCTTTCTTCTGCCTTCTTTCTACTCCCTCTTAATTCTTCCAACTTCTTTCTACATTTATTCAAATTTGTCTTGTCAATAGTTTGTTTGTACATAGTAATTTGTATATTATCTCTCCTATTAGATGGTAAATTCTTCAAAGGTAGAGCTTGTCTAAGAATTTCTTTGTATTCTTAGCACTTAGCACAGGGCCTGGTACATATATGGTAGATAATTATTAAATGTTTCACTAAAATTGATTGGGCAAAGAAAAGCAAATGACAGTGGCTAAAGTTGATAATACCAAATACCAGTTCTTTTCTGACAAAATAGACAGATGTTGAGATTTAAACTATTGCACTTTATTATTGTGTTATATTTTTATCTATTATAGAAAACACACAGTACATGACTGAATGTATAAACATTCTTCATGAATTTTTTATTATGTATAAATGTCTTCATTCAAAATCTTTTTTTTCATTTTTCTATTAAAGCCTTTTATTTTTCAAAACAGTGGACAATTCTTCAACATTAACCCTTGCAAAATCCTGTGTTCCAATTCCCCCCCTTTCCCCATATCCCTTCCTGGATGGCAAGTAGTCCAATATATGTCAAACATGGTAGAAATATATGTTAAATACAATATATGTATACATATTTATATATTCATTCAAAATCTTAATTCAGCAAATAGTGATTAAGCACATCCTATATGCAAGGTATCATCTTAAGTTTTGAGTATAAAAACTAAAATAACAAACATAAACCCTACCTCCAAGGAGCTTACACTCTAGTAGATTAGTTAAGAGATACCTAAATAGTCAAGGAAATTACATATAAGAAGTGTAAGAGATTCCAAGTAGGAAAGATCATTTCTAGCTGAAGGAATGAGCTCCAAGATCTCATAACTGGGTCTCTTAACTACATGAAGCTAAAGAAAATTAAAATATCTACCTCAAATGGAAATTTTCCTTATAACTATGATTTTAGATCTTACATCTTGAATGAAGCCCGATGAAAAATAAAATCCATCATCACTGGAATTCCACTTTCTCATGAAACATTAGCAGTAGAGGCAGAACCATCATGAAATATTTCCATTCTTTTATAAATGTCTTTTATTGAGCTCAAGTCTGGAGTGATATGGCAGCCATAGAGATGCAACATCTTCAGTCTAAAGGAAAACCATGGTTTATGTGAAATATGGAAAGTTAAGCCTAGATATGAAACACAAGGATGCTCTTGAAGCATGAAAAGTACTTAAAGCAAACTGGATTATTGGCTTATGTTTCTCAAAAGAGAGAGAATAGCAAACTTTAAAAGGAAAGGCACAAAACTGAACCCTTTGGCATATACTGAGGGAGGATGACTAGGGAATGCCTTAGTTGTGGAATCTAGCATTACTTTCTATGCAAGCAAGGAAAAGGGAAAGGTGATAGGATCTTTACGTATAAAGGGAACATAAAAATGGATGTGAAAGTAGGAGAAAGAGGACTCCTTTAATTCTAAAAGCACAGAGTGACTTTATGCAGCATTATGGAAATGTTCCATTTCCAAACACCCCCTATAGCCAAAGTCCCTCCACACAAAATTCAGATCTTCTTCTTTATTCTGTGACAGTCAAGTGGGGTCAACAAAACCGAGGGGGGAACTGAGAACTGGTGAGGGTAGTAGACAAATAAAAAAGTGTAGATTTAGGACCAGTTTTTCTTTAGCAGTTTTTAAAAGATCCTAAATCTTAATTAGGATTCTTGAGGGTTCTTAAATTTAGGTATATAGATAAATTTCAAAAGCAGGTCTATGAATTTGGATGAAGAAAAAAAATTACATCTTTGTTTTTACTGAACTCTTAAGATTTAGTGTTTCCTTCAATTATTTAAAAGCTTTATTCTGAGAAGTACATAGTATTCACCTCTAAAGTGGTTCATGATAGACAAAAAGGGATGTCTTATCTATACTAAATCATAAAATATTCAAGGTTCATCTAAGACAAGCATTCTAGGGAACTTATTTTTTTTTAACTGGCAAAGATAGAGTTGGTTATAATCGGTCAAAATACATTTATTAAAGGCTTAGTATTTTAATGCCTACTGTTTAAGCTTTAAGAGTTTAAAACTTCACTAAGACTTTTGGAACATCCTGTATAATAATTGACATTTACATGACACTTCAAAGTTTCCCAAATGCCATACATAAAATATCTCCTTTGAGCCTCACAAAAATCTTGTAAAACAAGTATTACATGTGTTTCCATTTTACAAATAAGGAAACTGAGGCTTAGAGAAAATGACTTGTCCAGAATCACACAGCTAGTAAATACATATATGCATATATATATATATATATATATATATACACACATATATATATGGTAACATCTGAATGCAAATCTTTCTGAATTCAACTTCTTACTCTTTGCTATACCACACCATTCTTTCCTTTTGAATAATTTCTTTTTTTTCTTCTTTTTCTTTTCTTTTCTTTTTTTTTTTTTTTTTTGGCTGAGGTGATTGGGATTAAGTGACTTGCCCAGGGTCACACACAGCTAGGAAGTGTTAAGTGTCTGAGATGAGATTTGAACTCAGGTCCTCCTGAGTTCAGGACTGGTGCGCTATTCACTGCGCCACCTAGCTGCCCCTCCTTTTGATTAATTTCATCATTATTTTCCAATTCACCTGGAAACTTTATAAGCATTGTTCCCGAATATAGACTTTTCATTTCAGAAAGGCAAAATTAAGTACTCTAAGATTGATACTTGAACACTGAATATATGCAAAATTATAACTTTCTTCCTAATACAATTATTGAATCCCACCTCCAAACTTCTCTAGCATAAATTTTAGGGAAATCATAGCTCATACATACATAGGTATACTTCTTTCTAAAGTATAGGATTACAGACTGGACTTATGATTTCATTGGTATAGGAAACTCCTTCTACCAAGGAAGATTAAAATCTTCTCTGCATCTAGGTGGTACAGTGGATAGAGTACTGGACCTAGAATCAGGAAGACCAGTGTTCAAATCTGGCTTCAAGCACTTATTAGCTGTCTGATCCCAGGCCAATCACTTCACACTGTTTGCCTCAGTTTTCTCATCTGTCAAATGAGCTGGAGAAAGAAGCAGCAAAGAATTTCAATATCTATGCCAAGAAAATCCCAAATGGGGTCATGAAGAGTTGGACATGACTGACAATGGCTGAACCACAAATAAAGTTGTTCAGTGATGTGCTCAGTGACTCAGGTAACTGATTTTTCCGGTCATACAGCCAGGATGTATCAGAGTTGGGACGTGAACTCAGGTGAGGTCCACTCTACTTGAATCCAGTTCTTTCAGGTTTTAAGGTACACACTATACTCATTATATCACTTTTCCTCTTGCTTCTTTCCAAAACAACAACTAAATATAAATGTATTCATCTTCTTGGCCTTTGAAGCAGAAAAGCATAAATAAAACTAAAGCAACTCCCAAGAATTGACACTTTGAAGAAATGTTGAGGGATTCATTCATTTTGTTTAGACTAAAGAGTCAAGTCCACATGACCCAAAAGTGAAAAGTAAAACAAACTGGACAATTCAGGGAGATAGCTACAATGCTATAAAACTATACTCTATCCTTTGGAGAGTATTATGGAGTTGAGTATTCTTTACAAAGAGCAGGATAGAAGAGTCAAATAAAGGTCAATTTTACCACTTTTCTAGTGTCTGAACTATAATGTGGGACTTTTTTTTCCCCTGAAGCAATTGGGGTTAAGTGACTTGCCCAGGGTCACACAGCCAGGATGTGTTAAGTGTCTGAGATTAGATTTGAATTCAGGTCCTCCTGATTTCAGGACTGGTGCTCTATCCACTGCGCCACCTAGCTGCCCCTCATGTATTTCAAAACATCTTTTTAACATTTCTCTTGCTCAACAATGGAGTGAAGTGAAAAGAGTTGTACTTTCAGTCCAAAAGCCTGCTTATAAAGGTTTTTGAGGAGGAAAGAAAAAGAAATGCTTTCTGAACATTTTTTAAAAATATACAAAACTCCCAAATCCAATAAAAAGAAAGTTTTCTATTATTCATTATGTGATATACTCTTCAGCTGCATTCTGGAAAATGTTTATGCACTAGTGAATAATAGTGTACCATGAAACAGAAAAAGAAAAAAAAAAGGAAAGTAAATCAACAGGAAACAAATTTATGGCTTGTTTTAGGTTTCTTCTTTAATTTGTATTTTTAATTTAATTTAATTTTATATATAATGTATATTTATAAATTTTATCTACATATATTTATTTTATTTTAAATTTATTTTTATTTTTTTAAAAAGTTAAGGTCTTACCGTGTGCAATTTTTGCAAAGCTTTCTAATAACATCCAGGGTGATTTCCTTGCAGAAACTGAGTTTCAGACACTCCAATGTGCCATGGCAATAGCTAGCCAATAAACTAACCCTGGAAAGAGAGAGATCACAAAGGGATAAAGGAACACAAATTAGTTAGGAAGCCAAGGCCAAATGGGCTTTTGTAGCTACTTTCATATAAAAAGTTATCTCAAATCAAAAATTTTATATTACCCAATTAAATTGAATGTCCTTCTTATACCCTTTTCTACCTTTCTTCTAGTTATTCATCATTTCTTTCTTTTCCTGCTTTCCTCATTACTAAGTTGAGGGAACAGAAGCTTCTCTTTCTATACAATATGCACAATTAAATCCCATACAAAAATTACCTTTACATGGAAATTAAACAGAAAGAGAAAAGGATCTATTTTGTTGTTGTTGTTGTTTCATAAGACCAACTCTTAGTTTTATTTACTAATTCAATAGTTTTCTCACTTTCAATCTGGGATTAATTAATCTCTCCTTTGGTTTTCAGAATTTCTAATTTGGTATTTATTTGTGGGATTTTAATTTGTTATTTGTCTAGTTTTTTTGGGGGGCGGGGTTTGTTGTTGTTGTTCCATCCCCAATTCATTGATTTCCTCTTTCTCTATTTTATTCATGTGAGTATCTAGAAATATAAAAAATTCCCCAGAATTGCTTTGGCTGCATCCTATAAGTTTTGATATATTGCCTCATTTATGTCATTCTCTTAGATAAAATTATTGGTCTCTATAATTTGTTGTTTCACCCACTCATTCTTAGGATTAGATTATTTAATTTCCAATTAATTTTTGGTTTATTATTCCATGATCCTTTATTTCATGTAATTTTTTTACTGCATCATGATCTGAAAAGGATGTATTTATTATTTCTGCCTTTCTGCATTAATTGTGAGGTTTTATACCCTAATACATGCTCAGTTTTTGTGTAGTGCCATGTACCACTGAGAAAAAGGTATTCTTTTCTATCCTTATTCATTTAAGAGAAAAGAATTTAGAGGAAAATGTTACTTTGAAATCCTGAATAGTCAGTTAACAAGCCTTCTATGCTCAGTGCTAAACACTGGAGACTAAAAACGTAGAGAAGGTCAGATTGTGTAGAACTTTAAAAATCCAAAAGAGAATTATATTTTTGATTTTGAAGGAGTAGGGAGTCACTGGAATTTATTGAATGGAGATCATCTGTTGATTAGGTAGTGATATATGAATTCAAGACATCACTACTATAGTAAGAGCATTTTAAAGTGTTTGGAAGATACATGTACATTTTCTTCAAATTATATATATTTATACATTTAAGTGTTGTATCCCCAGGATACAAAGCTCCCTGAAGACACAAACTATGGCGTATCTTTGTGTCCTTAGTACCTGAACATAATAGGTTTGCTAAATGAATGAATGAATGACATTTTTGAGAACTTAATCAAATACATATGAGGCTTCAGAAGGAAAACAGTTGAAAATTTCTGTTTAGTAAAAATCTTTTTATTGTACTTCTGACTGAAAGAGAAACTTAATTCTAAGTGTTATAATTTTTATAATCATACTGTTCATATTCTTAGGCAAATAAGTAAAAATAAAGGTGTTAAACCTATGATGCCTTTAATTACTATTTATTTCACCTCAATCATGAATTATTCAATAGTTCATTTCAAAATTATATATCATTCAGATTTTTCAGATTTCAGTACTATGAATATATATGTGGGGACAGGGTAAGAAAAAAGAAGGGAAATCCAAACTAGAATCAAACTGAGTAAAAAGCAAATCATCAGATACAAGAACTGGGAATAATATAATAAAATGCTGTATGAAAATTCATCTTGACAGTGTCAAAGGAAGAATAAGACAATGAAATGTAGAAGAGATCCATATGAAGATGATAATTCTAACATTTATAAAACAACTCAATAGAGTTTTCATTCTAAGTTCATAGTGATTATTTTCTGTTTCACTAAATTACACTAAATTCACATATGCTTACAACTTGTACGTACATCCTGCTAATCATGATTTAAGATATATGTCTCAGTTCTACCAAATTTCTTTTATGACACAGATATGGTGCTGATACCTAAACCATGTAGGGAGAAAACAGAGAAAAAATTTTCCTAATGAATATTGTTGCAAAAATCTTAAATAAAATATAGTAAAGAGATTAGAGAAAGTCATCCCCAGGATAATACATCATGACCAAGTAGGATTCATACCAGGAATGAAGAGCTGGTTCAATATTTGGAAAACTATTAGCATAATTGACTATAACAATAACCAAAATAACAAAAATCATATGATTATCTCAATAGATGCAGAAAAAGCATTTGATAAAATCCAACACCCATTCCTATTAAAAAACACCAGAGAGTATAGGAATAAATGAACTTTTCCTTAAAATGATCAGTAGCATTTATTTAAAACCATCAGCAAGCATCATATGCAATGAGGACAAACTAGAATCTTTCCCAGTAAGATTAGGGGTGAAATAAGATTGCCCACTATCACCATTACCATTCAATATTGTATTAGAAATGTTAGCTTTGGCAATGAGAAGAAAAAGAGATTAAAGGAATTAGAGTAAATGATGAGGAAACCAAATTATCCATACCTAATCTCCATAGTTCTTTCTGTGGTTGTATTTGACATTCTCCAACCCAACTCCATTGGATTTGCCTCAATCACCTCAGTACTGAAAAGAGCCAAGATGACCACCATGTTGGTGCAAGAAATCAAAATTACATGATGTAGGAATCAGGTAAAAGAATGGAATATTAAATCCTAAAGGTTAAAAATGATTCTAGGCAAAATGATTGCTATCTTCAAATATTTGAAGGGTTGTAACAAGAAAGGAGGCAAAGTGTGGTAGAATGGCAGAATTAAGATATTTGGGGAGGAAGTTCCAGAAATGGAAATTTAGGCACGATGGAGGAGAAAATTACCCAATAATCAGAGATATCCAAACACATTACAAGAGGTAGTGGACTCCCTATCCATGAAAATCTTCAGAGACTAAACAAACATTTCTCCCAAATGTTCTAGAGGAAATTTCTGTCCAAATAAGAGTTGAAGTGAATGACCTGAGTTCTCTGCTAACTCTGAGACTTTATGATATTAGGAATAAATATAATGACACATGTAGAAAGTAATATCACCAGACACAGTTTGAAAAGACAATGTGTTTGCGTAAATTATAAGCTTAATATGAATCAGTAATGGGATATGACTGCCAAAATGGAATGGCTTAACTCAAGAGTATGTGAGTTCCTTGTGGCATCTAGGTAACACAGTGGATAAAAAGGGCCAGACCTGGAATCAGGGACTAATCTTCCAATTGAAATATGGCCTTAGGCACTCACAGTATGTGACCCTGGACAAGTTACTTACATTTCATCTTCAAATGGAAATGATAATAGCATCTATCTCTCAGGGTAATGATATATTATCGAAGTATTTAGGACAGGGCCTAGCATATGGTAAGTGCTATCTAAATATTAGCTATTATTGTTGTTGATATTATTCCTTCTTTCTAGAGATCTGAATGCAGAGCCTAAATGACCAAAGTGTTATTGAGAGGAATTTTGTTTCTGTTTAGGTTAGAATGAATGCCTCTGAGATTACTTCCAGCTTGAAGATTCTATGATTCCAAATTAATGGAGCCTTCAAATATTGCTTCATGTTTCATGCTATATAAATCAGTCAATCAATAGGTGTTTATTAAGTGCCTACTGTGTGCTAGGGACTGCAAATATGAAACAATTCATGCTCTCAACCATATAACATTCTACTGGGGAATATGATACATACACATATAATTTTTATGCAGAATAAATATAAATTAGTTAAATACAAAGCAGAAGATTGCTGGCTAATTACCTTCATAATAAGGTAATTATTAAGGGATAACATCAGAACATTATTAAGGGAGAATCAAGAAATTAGTGCTTCAACAGTGTCTTGAAGAAAGTTAAGGATACTATGAAATAGAGGTAAGGAGAGAATGCATTCTAGATATGGGGTATAGCTAGTGCATATACATAGAGATGAGAAACTATTGGCCATATATAATGAACAAAAAAAGTTCTAATTTAGCTGGATCACAGAATGAAGAAAGAGGAGTAATTCATAATGAAACTGGAAAAATGAACTGGGACAAAGTTGCAAAGGCCTTAAATCCAAATAGAAACATATATATTTTGACTGAGAGGTAACAGGGAGCCATTAGGCGTTTTTAAGGAGGGGGAAAACATTTATATTTCTGCTTGAGGAAAATCACTTAAGACACTGAGTGAAGGATGGAAGTAAGGAAGGATCTAAAGGAGAAAAACTCATTGGAAGGCTACTGTCAAGTCAAGATAAGAGGTCAGTGGTTAACTGTAAGTAGAAAGAAGCTAGATGCAAGATGTCAATGAAGTAGAAACAATAATATTTGGCATGAGGGAGAGTAAGAAGATGAAAAAAACACTGATGCTACAAATCTAAAAGACTGAAAGAATGTTAGTGCCCTCAAAAGAAATAGAATAATTTGGAAGAAAGAAGAGGGACATGTTTCAAGAAAAATATCAAAAGTTCTACTTTGAATGTGTTGGGTTTAAGATATGTAGGTGACCATAAGCTAGAAATAACCAAGAGGTAGCTATCAATACATGATGAAAGGGGAGTAGAAAGACTTGGGCTGGATTCATAAATTTACAAACTGTCTGCACAGAGGCTGATTAGGTCACCAAGAAGAAATCATAGAGGAGAATGGAGGATAGAAAGGAAAGAGCCTAAACATATTCCAAATTAGTAGGAATGATCTAGATGAAGATGCAGCAAAAGAGACCAAGAAGTGGTCAGATAGGTATGAGGATAGTCAAGAGAAAAGTGTCACCAAAAGTCAGAGAAGAGAAAGTATCCAAGAGGAAAATGTGATTGTCAGTGGAATGGCCTTTCTCTAAAGAGAAGGATCAAGATTATCACAGTTGAGAGAGTGATTTTGATATGCTTTCTCCTAATTAGACCATATTTAGAGTACCATGTTCATTTATGGTTGGCACATTTAAGCAAAAAAATGGGGAATCTAGAACAAATCCAGAAAAGTATCATCATAAGTGCCAAGAAACCTGGAAACTATACCAATATGGTAGTTCAGAGAAACTTAGGAGTTTTAGATTCAGGCTAGACATTATAATGAACTTCGTGCATTTGAACTTTGTGTATTTGAAAGGCTCTCATTTTTAATTTTTTTAAATAATAGGTTTTTTATTTTCAAAATATATGCAAAGATAGCTTTCAAATGCAACACCTTGTGTTCCAAATTTTTCTCCTTCCCTTCCCTTCACTCCCTCCCCTAGACAACAAGCAATGTTAAAGATGTTATATGTGTTAAAGATGTACATTCCTTCTATAGATATTTCCACTGTCATGTGGCACAAGAAAAATCAGATCAAAAAGGAAAAAATGAAAAAGAAAACAAAATTCAAGCAAACAACAACAACAACAAAATGAAAAATACTATGTTGTGATCCACATTTAATCCCCACAGTTGGCTCTTTCTATAACAAGTCTATTGAATTGGCCTGAATCATCTCATTATTGAAAAGAGGAAAGGTTTTCATGTAAAAGAGTGGTTAAATTTGTTTTCTTTAGACCTAGAGTATGAGTAAAAGCTGCAGAAATATTTATTTTATTTTAATATGTTGAAAAATTCATAATGAATTAGAGTTTAATGCAAAAGTTAAACTCATAAAGCATATTCTGAGATAGTGAGTCCCCATCAATGAAAGTCTCCCCACGCCTCTCTGAAATCATCCTGCTGGTCATTTCTTACAGAACAATAATATTCCATGACATTCATATAGCATAACTTATTCAGCCATTCTCCAATTGATCAGCATCCATTCACTTTCCAGTTTCTTGCCACTACAAAAAGGGCTGCCACAAACATTCTTGCACACAAGGGGCCTTTTCCCTCCTCTAAGATCTCTTTGGGATATAGGCCCAGTAGAAACACTGCTGGGTCAAAGGGTATGCACAGTTTGATAACTTTTTGAGAATAGTTCCAAATTGTTCTCCATAATGGTTGGATCCATTCACAGTTCCACCAACAATGCATCAGTGTCCCAGCCTTCCTACATCCCCTCCAACATTCGTCATTTTTTCCTGTCATCCTAGCCAATCTGACAGCTATGTAGTAATTTCTCAGAATTGTCTTAATTTGCATTTCTCTGATCAATAGTGATTTGGAGCACCTTTTCATATGACTAGAAATAGTTTTACTTTCATCATCTGAAAATTATCTGTTCATATCCTTTAACCATTTATCAATTGGAGAATGGCTTGAATTCTTATAAATTTGAGTCAATTCTCTATATATTTTAGAAATTAGGCCTTTATCAGAACCTTTGAATGTAAAAAAATGATTTCCCAATTTATTGCTTCCCTTCTGATCTTGGTGAGCAGCCACTATTGACTTTTTAAACAAATGCTATTAGTCCCTAAGAAAGTTAATTTATTCTGCTTTGGAACTCTTGCCCTGAGGTTGAGTTGTCTTGACTGGTGATTAAATGAGTACAACTTTGACTATCCCCACTATATCTAGCCAACCCATGTACGGACCAGACTATACTATAATAACCTTTGTAGATATCCATGTGGACCATTTATCATCTGTCTTGCTGTTATGTGTATCTCTCCAACATATCCAACAATACTATGGATATGCCAATTGATGATTCTATTGCTCAGTTAACCATTCCTATGATTTTCTAGAAAAAGACCCCATTGCCAACATACCACTACCATTTGTGTTTACTTCCCTAATTAAAGTGTAAACTTCTGGAGAGACTCTACTTTTAATCACATTTTTAAAATTTTCTTTCCAAGGTATTAGGTACTGTTACACAGTAAACACAATTTTTTTCATTTATTCACTAATGATAGCAGAGTGGTGGTAAAGACTAATGAAAAGTGCTAAGAATCACAGTTTGGGGACAATAAAATGACAATTATTTAGCTACTAGTACTCTAAAATCTGAGATCCTAATTTAGTGACAAAGTTGACATACTAAAAGAGAAAATGAATCATATAAATATTGGCATTTTCAGTATAAATGAAACCAGAAGATATAAGGAGAATGAAGCTAAATGGAAGGATAACTAATAGGTTCTCTTTGGAGAGTAAAAATAAAGGGTAGATCTGAAATAGTTTCATCATGCATCAAAAGGTAAAAATAAAATCATTTCATGGGACTTCTGTTTCTCTTGTCTTCCAGTACTTTTGATATACATAAGCAACCTGAACACTATGAAGATAACTGACTTATGTGCAAAGAGTCATTGAAAAGGATAAGAAGTAGAGATTTTACAAACAACTTGTAGAACCCCCAATTTAAAACAGTATCAACTTAAATAACTAGTGATTTCAATAGAAAAATGAGCTTGGGAACAGATGGAAAATACAAAAATATGTTTGCTATACACCAATATATGTATGTACACATATATACACATGTATGTATATGTATATAGAGAGGTAAAACAGATTTAGACCTGAAGGCATAGCTACCTATATGTATGTCTATTTATAGCTATGTCTATGTCTATGTAAATATATGTGTATGTATATTGTGTATTTATATACTATATTTACAAAGAAACCTGGGAGATGCTAGACATAAAACATTAAAAATTGGTGCAAAAAATGTACTTGAGCACAGTAAGTAATTAAGAATATTGGAGTTATTCTAATTCACCTATCAGTGTACAGGCAAATTATCAATTTCTTAGAACACATATCAAAGCAGGGAATCAGATTTGAATAAAGGATGCAGGTAAGAAGGACATATGTGACACAATTACAATAATTCCAATTTGCCCTATTTAAACAAATTAAATAATTCTAACTTGTTCTACTGAAACAAACTACTGATGCTGAAAAATGGTAAATGAATAGACAGTGACATTGACTAATATCACATCATATGAAGGCAATTGCCTCAATAAAGAAGCTGAAAAAACATATAAATCTCATCAGCCAGAAAACTCTTGATCTTGCCAAGCATATGGGTAACAAAAGAGAGCAATGCATTTAGAATATAAACTCATTTTCAAAACCATATGGAAGAGAATGCAAAAAGCCATATGACTTTGTGGAAAGAGAGTCAGCTTCAAGTCAAGAAGACAACTTTCAAGTCCATCTTCTAACACATACTGACTATATGATCCTGGGCAAAGCACTTAGCCTCACTAAAAATAAAAGATAAAGACAGTTGCCAATCAGCATTGATAAAGGGAATTTCTTCATTGGAAGTTCACTGTACCAAAGAAATCATGGAATTTTTAATGGAAGAAAATGGCAGAAAATTGATGATATTGATGCATAAAATAATCAGAAGAAGAGACAGAAAAGTTAAGAAAGCTTGATCTGACATGGCTCTTTTCTTTTTTCTTTTTCTTTTTTGTTTTTTGCTGAGGCAATTGGGGTTAAGTGACTTGACCAAGGTCACACAGCTAGGGAATGTTAAGTGTCTGAGACCAGATTTGAACTCGGGTCCTCCTGACTTCAGGGCTGGTGCTCTATCCTCTGACATGGCTCTTTTCAACAATGAGGTGATTCAGGTCAATTCCAATAGATTTGTTTTGGAGAGAGCCATCTGCATTCAGAGAGAGAGCCATGGGGGAATGAATGTGGATAACAACATAATATTTTAGGCTTTTTGTTGTTGTTTGCTTGTGTTTTTTTGTTTTCTTTCTAATTTTTTTTCCTTTTTGATATGATTTTTCTTTGCAGCATGATAATTGTGGAAACGTCTAGAAGAACTGCACATGTTTAACATATTGGGTTACTTGCTGTCTAGGGGAGGGAGTGGGGGGAAGGAAGGGAGAAAATTTGGCACACAAGGTTTTGCAAGGGTGAATGTTGAAAACTATCTTTGCATATATTTTGAAAATAACAACCTATTATTTAAAAAAGAAAGGAAGCTTGGTCTGAGATCCAATTTCTCTAGATTTCAAGAGTGTTTAAAGATGCAATTGGAAGATGAATAGCATGGAGGGTGGGTCATCTTTTTCATTAATGGCAATGGAGATATTATATATGTACTGTAACATCTCTGTCCTGGATATATTGACTTAGGAAACAAGAATGAAACTAAAGAAAATTAATACCAGGAATAGTGGGATGATGCTTGTGCAAATACCAGATAGAGTATATGAGGGATAACAGAAAAGGGAGAGTTCAAAATGAATGGGGGAAATGACAGACAGTGTTATGACCAAACAAATGTAATGATCAAGAAGACATCAATAACTAACAACTTATATACTTCCACTCTGAACTCTACAACATTTATTAAACATCTACTATGTACCAGGCACACCACTAGATACTATTAATGAAAAGTGTAATAGTTCATGCACTCAAGGAATTTATATTTAAACAAGAAAAATACATGCATATATAAGCATATGTAAAAAATATATACCAAGCAGATACAGGGTAACCCTGGCAAGGAAAAGAAAAATGCTACAAGCCGGGAATCTGAAAAGGCCTCCTGAAAAATGGAGAGTTTAAATCTTGAAGAAAACTAAAGATTCCAAGAGACAGAGATGAGGAAGGTAAGTATCCCCTGAAAAAGAAGCAGAGGGGAAGTGTGAAAAGAAAGAGAAGGGGAGATAGAATGAGTTATGTGAGGGAAAGCAATGAGATCAGATTGATGGAATTTTAATATATAAGGAAAAGTATAATATGTAATAAGTTAGGGCAGGCAAGATATAGTTACTTCATGAAGAGCTTAAAAGACAAATTATTATTTGATCTTACTAGCAATAGGGAACCCATGGAGTTTACTGAGTGGGTGGGTGGGAATACATGACAAGACCTGCACTTTAGGAATATCTGGTAGCTCTATGTAGGAAGTATCAAAGTGGGGACAGACGCAAAGAGAAGATAATAGAAGGTTGGTTGTGTAAGTGGAGAGAAGAGAATGCTAGAGGGAAAAGCAATCATGGAAGTAAAAGTAACAAGATTTTGGAACCACTTAGAAATGTGAAGAGAGGGAGAGAGAAAAACTGAGGATAACATTGAGATTCTCACCCTGAATTGTTGGAAGAATGGTAATAGAATGTTCTTAACTGGTATTTTTGGGCCTTTCAAATTTGAAATATTTACAGGATTTTCATTTTAAAATATCCAGTAAGCAGTCAGTGACTTGGGACTGGAGTTTCGGAGGAGCTAGATATGTAGATCTATGAGTTATTTGCATAGAAGTGATCATTAAACCCATGAAAGCCAATGAGTTCATTAGCTGAGAGATCAAGGAGAGAAGAGAAGATGACCCAGAACAAATCTCTGGGTTATGCTCAAAATTACTCAAGAAATACAAACTGTAAAGAATCAAAATGCCAAATCACCTAAAGAGCTAAAGAGCAAAGTAGACATCATATTATTTTGTTGCCAAAAATAAAAATAAGCAAAAACAAAACCAAAACATAGAATAGGGGAAGGACTAGTGGGCAAGGAAGCTAGGAGACAGGTTTTAGCCAAGGTCTAACACTAGTTAAGCAATCTTAAGCAAGTCTTCTAGTTTCCCTTGCTCTCAGTTTCCTGATCTGTATTATGAAGTTGGGGACTAAATAATCACTTCTATCTCCTGGCCATTCTAAATGCTGCCTTGCATCCTGGCTATCCTCCTCATAGTTTTCCCACCAGGACCCTGGATGCTTCCCTGGTGTCCTGGTATTTGCCTCAGAACCACTTCAGTGACATTTCTATACTTTCATGCCACGCTGATACTTCCAGCCATTTCTATCTCTCCTTTATGTGTTGCCTCCCCCATTAAATTGTAAACATCTTAAAAGTAGGAGTTGCTTTATGTGCTTATTTTGTATCCCCATATTAATATAATGCTTGGCATATAGTAAGCACTTAATAAATGCTTTCTCTTTCATTCCAAGAATACCTTGAGCTGTGGCAATCAAGTTAGCTTTTTTTAAGCACTAAAATTATAGTTTATCATAAAGACTTAAAAAAGTAATCATTTTAACTGCAATTGTGGGGTTTTTTTGTGTATGTTCAAGACAGAAAATCAAAGATGAATGGAAAACTTCTGGCCAACTAAATTAAAAAAGTAGGATTTTGAATGGCATAAATAAGAGAATCAATTTAAATCAGTCAACTGAAGTATCTTCTGCTTTATGGAATGAGATGCACTCCAGGAAAATTGACTCTAAATTGAATGCCTTAACAGTGAATTCAATTTTTCCCATTGATTTTTTTTTTCATATAAATCAGACATATATGTTCCCAGAAAAAAAAAGGACCCTGGGAGAATGTCAGTCATCTTCTATGGAGAAGCAGAGTCAGTCCACTCCAGACTAAAAATTCCTTAGAGAATGATAAGGCTTTTCTTTATGTGAACAAGTGGTTGGCAAAACAATATAGAAAGAACACTCTTACAGGAGCCACGCTATCTGGATCATTAGGCTCGGCCAATAACTAGCTTTCTGTCTCACCACCATCTTTTTGGAATGTCACCATGTTTCTCTCCCCAGCTACCCTGCTTTCCACCACCTCTTTCAAACAGTAGTCAAGTCAATTTTATAAATACTTTGACCTATAGATCAACATCAACAACTTTTGGACTCCCCCAAAACAAAACGTCCTTCTTTGCACAGCATTCCCTTATATGTTATCTTCTCGTATTAGAGTGTGAGTTCTTTCAGGGAGGTTGTTTTGGATTTTGTTGAGTTTTTGTTTCCTCATTTATATTCATTTCTCATATTTAACATAGTGTCTGACACATATTAAGTGATTAATAACTGCCTTTTATTCATTTATATAAATGTGAGCTATTAATATTGTTATTGTTATTATACTGACCTTGGAGTAAAGAAAAGAAAACAAGAAGAAAATACAGGAATCACTAGCTCAGCAGATGAAGCAGATGAAGGCCAAAGAGGCCAACAAAATGCCTAGAATCAACAGAATTCATGGTGCTATATTCACAAACTAGCATGAGAACCTATTAATAATAATTAGCAAAGGCTCAGTTCATGATTATTAGAGTATAACAAATTAAACTCTAAAAGTAAAGCATGACTTTCTAATTTTATACGTTTCCTGGCAACATGGAGAATGTGACTGAAGCATCATAAAAAGAGAGCACAAACATTCCCTGGGACTCAATTCCCTTTTTCTGGCAAATGGGGAGCAAAAGGTGAACTGGAAATACAAACAAGGACAATCACATGGTATATCTTCTAAAGGATTCTTCTGCAGCTTTAAGGAGCAAATAGGAGATTCTTGAGAATCACCAATTCATCAGCTATAGAATAAGCAGGGCGACCATAACCAGGACTACAATTGTTACTGCACTGAAGACCAGGATGGTCTCTTGTTTATAGGTCTGAGATGTTATGGACAGAAGATTAGTGTTTTGTGTAAGGAATGAACTAATTGACTTTTGCAATGCCTTTGATATGCTCCAATGGCCCACACCAGAACAGCCAATACAGGATCATATGCCACAGGAGAACACAACTCTCTTCACATTGAAAGAACAGAAAATCTCAATTAGAGTTTTAAGTAAATCTCTCTGTATCTTGGTGGGAAATCTCCCACAGAGTTTAATAGGAAGATAATTTGGCTCTCATTCTTGAAAGCTTGGTTATTTAGCTGTCCTCTCTTATTTATATTTTTCTATTAGTGTTTGTTCTTGTTTAGTTAACTTTAATTTCAACTCAACCATGAATGATAATATAAAAGCCAAGAGAAAAGCTCTCAGGATACATTAATAGGTTTTCACTGAGTATCTTCAGAATCTATTTTCATAGTAAGTGTTTCACATGAAGAGAGCACAAAGAGGAGAATGGCCAGGAGAATAGGCAGCATTAGCTTAACATTCCAATTTCAACCAAGAAAACAGTACTCAAAATATAAGAAATGTATGACAAGAAAAGAGAAATTATTACTGTTGTATCAAACTCTTAAACCATAATTATGTCATTTGGAATAGCATCTTGGAATCATGGGAGCTAGAAGGGACTTTGGAGACCATGTAGTTTAACCCCTTCATTTTACAAATGAGGAAACTAGAACCCTGAGAAATTAAGAGACTTGGCTATAGTCCTGTAATTAATAAATGTGATGGCTAGAATTTGAACCAAGGTCCTTTGACTGCAAAGTCAGTGTTCTTTTCCCTGCATCATGTTGCCTCCTCATATTTTTGTTCTCCATTCAAAGTTATAGGGTAAATGCAATTAAACTATAAGCATTGTATATACACCATTGTTAAGTGTTTTATTCAAATGAAGAGGCAAATATATATATTCTAATATGTTTTCACTATAACAATTTTTATATACTTTAGCTTGAAAATTTGATGAATTGCCTAAATTGAACATAATGAACAAGAATTTAGATTTTGACATATATAATGTGATTACATATACATACACACATGTATACCTACACATACATATGTGTAGATAAATATGCATGTGATGACACAAGCATTCATGATATATTTATATATATATATATATAAAACATACATATATTTAAAAACGATATTTGCTTCCTCATATTTTTGTTATCCATTTAAAATTACAGGATGAATAAGCATTGTGTATACCATTGCTAAAACTGTTTTTTTTTCAAATGGAGAGGCAAATATATGTATCATAAAATGTTCAGACCATAACAACCTATGTATACTTTAACTTGAAAATTTGATGAATTGCCTAAATTCAGCATAATAAACAAGAAATTGGGTTTTGGCATATATGTGTGATTACACACACATACATATATATGTATTTCTCCATACATGTATATGTGTATATGTATATATATGTGTGTGTGTGTGTGTGTGTTAGCAAACATTTATATTTCTATATATATTACATACATATGTATTTCAAATCAATTGGTTATTTTACTTAAGATATGAGGGACAAACATAAATGGAAAATATTGAAAAGACACTAACCTAATAATCCTATGTAAGAGAAGCACAAAAGCCAACCAAATAGGGATGTTGCTATGGTTACCATAAAAATGCAACCTGGAATGTTAATGCACTTCCATTCTGAACTAGATATTGAAAATGTAGCAAAATAAGCTCTTAAGTCTCCAGTCATTCTCTTCTCTGTGTTTTAATTAGAGGGTTCTTAGCCTCTGAAAAGGGAGTCCAATGAAGTAAGTGCCCTCATTGAGCCTACTGGCAAATCTGTCAACATGGTGCTTTGGGGCTTCTGACATATATCAGCTCCATCAGAGATGTGGTCTCCTTTTGTAAAATGGAGATAATTCTTTAATTAAAAAAAATAAAATTGACCTGGCCTTGCATTGAAACTCACAACCTAATGTGGAGAATAGTAATGCTATGATGATATAAAACTCCCTTGCTTGCTACAAATTGTCTGAGAAAATCAAGGGTTTTGGAAATGGGACATTTTTTAAAACCATCTAACATAAAACAGAGGTACTTGACTTTCCTGATAACATAGTTATTTAATAATTTTGTTTTTATTAGAATTTCATCTGTTAAATTTTATTTTCAAATGCATAAATATATCTGAAATTAAAGTATGATATATATATAATTCATGTTCATATATTGAAAAATATGTGGTATGGGGGCAGGGAAAATGAGATTATTAGATCTTCAGGATTGTAGAAATTGAGTTCAAATAAGGGCTTTTTTCTATCTTTTCCCTGTGGGTAAATGATTTCACATCTTTGGATTTCACTGTCTTCATTTGCAAAAATTATAAGAGAGCACAAACATTCCCTGGGACTCAATTCCCCTTTTCTGGCAAATGGGGAGCAAAAGGTGAACTGGAAATACAAACAAGGACAATCATATGGTATATCTTCTAAAATTGGTATATCTGGTATATCTGTCAAAAATTTGCAATTATAGAATTTAGAACTAGAAGGGAACTTAGGGATATACTAAATGATCCCTAAGTTCCCTTCTAGTTCTAAATTCTATAATCTTAGGCACACATCCTTTATCCTAAAGTAAACTAAGAAATATGATTATTTCTTTTTCTTTTCTTTTTTTTTAATTAGTCTTTTTTCTATTCTTCTAAATTAAAGAGATCTACATTACACTATAAAGGAATCAATAACTACCTCTCCAGCTGCAAGATGCCTCTGAAGATCTTTGCCCATCTGGGGAACATTATTTATGCGATTTTATATCAGTGGCTTGTCAATTGTTTATATTGGTTTTCATTTTTGACTGCACTTGGCTTTTTCCCTAAGCACTACTGATCCCTTTTCATTTTGGGCTTGAATAATAATTGAAATATTTGTTTTCCCCATACCAAAAGTTGCTGCAACATCTCTAATCATTAAAATGTGGTCATTAAGAGCAACTACTTTTGCATATTTTTTGAAGTCATATCTATCCTTTAAAACCACAGATTAAAAATACAACAAAAAAAGAGCAATGAAACAAGTGTATTGCATGGAATTCAACACAAAGAACTAAGTTTAGCTGGTTAAAATGACTCATTTCAATTTCATCTAGTCAAGGTGAATCAGTCTCATGTCAGAAGCACACATACATATCCAAATTCTATCACAAAAAAATTCAAAAGTTATTACTTATCCTAAGTAATTTCCATACCACTGAAGGGGTTGAGGAAGTTCATATGGTAAGGCCTCCTAATTTTATTTTATTTTTTGATAAGCCATTCAAAATTTTTTGTTTGTTTTTGTTGAGGCAATGGGGGTTAAGTGACTTGCCCAGGGTCACACAGATAGGAAGTATTAAGTGCCTGAGGTCAGATTTGAACTCAGGTCCTCCTGACTTCAGGGGTGGTGCTTTATCCATTGCACCACCTAGCTAACCCTCATTTCCAACTTTTTAAAAATAATAATGGCTTTTTATTTTTCAAAATATATGCAAAGATGGTTTTCAATATTCACCCCTGCAAAACTTTGTGTTCCAAATTTTTTTTCCTTCTATCCCTCCCTCTCTCTTCCTCTAGACAGCATGCCTTTCAATATAGTTTAAACATGTGCAATTCTTCTAAACATATTTCCACATTTATCATGCTGCACATGAACAATCAGCTCAAGAAGGAAAAAAAAATGAGAGAAAAAACAAGCAAGTAAATAACAATAACAACAAAGGTGAAAATACTATATTGTGATCCACATTCAGTCCCCATAGTCCTCTTTCTGGGTGCAGATGATTCTCTCCATCACATATCTATTGGAATTAGCCTGAATCACCTCATTGTTGAAAAGAGCCAAGTCCATCACATTTGATCATTACATAACCTTGTTGGTGTTGTGTATAGAGTTCTTTTGGATCCCCTTACTTCACTTAGCATCAGTTCATGTAAGTCTCTCCAAACCTTTCTGAAATCATCTTGTTGATTGCTTCTTAAAGAACAATAATATTCCATTACATTCATGTACCATAAATCAGTCATTCTCTTTGACTCAGTTTCCAGTTCCTTGTCACTATGGAAAGGGCTGCTATAAGCATTTTTGCACGTGTAGATCCTTTTCTGTTTCTTAGGATCTCTTTGGAGTACAGACCCAGTAAAGACATTGCTGGATCAAAGGACATGTACAGTTTGATAGCCCTTTGAGTTCTCTAGAATGGTTGGATCAGTTCACAACTCCACCAACAATTATTAGTGTCCCAGTTTTCCCACATCCCTTCCAACCTTTATCATTTTTTTCCTTGTGATCTTAGCCAGTATGAGAAATATAAAGTGGTACTTAGGAATTTCTTAATTTGCATTTTTCTAATCAATAGTGATTTAGAGCATTTGTTTTCATATGACTAGAAATATTTGGCTTTAATTTCTTCATCTAAAAATTGTCTGTTCATATCCTTTGTCCATTTATCAATTGGAGAATGGTTTATATTCTTATAAATCTGAGTCAATTCTCTATATATTTGAGAAATGAGGCCTTTATCTTCTGTAATAAGCTTTATTCTAACTCTCTAAAATTAAACTATGTTGGATGACTCTCTTATGTGTTATCACATATCTGAGCTCTGTAACTACCTAGCCACACGTATGTTTATGTGCATAATATATTTTATTTCTGCAGCTTCCTGATAAGCACCACAAAGCAGGAGCCATGTCTTTTAATTCTTTTATTTCTTGCACAGCTATTGACACTTCCCTACTGTGCCTAACAGAAGTACTGAGCACAGAAGGGCAAAGTGAATTCTTTGTGAATTAATTTTTTTTGCTGGAAAAGACTGAAAAATATTTCTATTCTAGAAACCCTCAGCTCAAAAAATCTATAGAAAAAATAGTTGACTGCAACAGTTCTTTTTTAAATTAAAAAATAAATAAAAAGAGGAAGTAGGAAAGAGAACATGTTAATTCATCTCCAGGAAAAATATCATCATGTCTTGTAAGCACACAGAATCTCTACCCACCTACTCACTTCACTTTAATAATAACAATCATTTGTAATAATACCTAGAACAGAAATTGTCCATTAATAGCTTGTAATAATAAGAAAGTTGATTCCACTGCTAATTTGGTAGCTCAGGATTATTATTACTTTTATGCATAGAAAATATCAGGAATCACAAGTAAAAGAAAACCTGAGAACTGATGTCATGTACTTATGTTACCTCTGCTCAGCATCCAAAATAAACCTTTCCTTTTGGCTTTTTAAAGGCAGCCTTTAACCAACCTTTCTATTCTTCCAAATCTCATTCTTCTTCGCTCTAAGATCCAATGATGATGGCCTCCTTACTGTTACTCACTCAAGGTCCTCCATCTTCCAACCCCAAGTATTTCTATTAACTCCTTTCCCCCCCATGTCTATAATATTCTCTCTCCTCATCTTTATCTCCCAGCTCCCTGACCTCTTTTAAATCTCAGTTGCTTTTATTTTTACTTTCCTGATCCCTTTTAAATACTAGTGCCTTCTCTCTGTTAATTATCTCCAATTTATCTTGGAGATATCTTATTTGCACATAGTTGTTAACATCTCATCACCTCCACCAGACTGAGATCCTTGAGCACAGGGATTATTTTTGTTTTTGTCTTTCTTTGTAGCCATGCAGTTTAGCACAGTGCCTGGCACATAGGACACAATAAATGTTAGTTGACTGATTAGCCTTCTTTCATTTTTTTCCAAATAAAGAAAAAAAGATTAAAATTTCCAGGATAATAGATGACCATCCAGTATTCACTGAGCATTTATTAAGTGTCTAGCACTGGGCTTGGCACATACTTGGCACATACACAATAAGGAAGGAGCCATTTATTGGATGGTGCCTTGATCAATCTCCATCATCCAAAAAAGAGCTGAAAACCAGGAATTCAATACAGTGCAATTCAATAAGCAGTTCAGTAACTAGTACTTGAAAGGGAATGTGAATATAAATATAAAAACGAGAAACAATTTCTCCCCTTAAGTAGAATGAGGGGAAATTAGGGAAGGAAAAAAGAGGCTCAAAACAGCCATGACAGAGGTCATAAGATCAGTACACTGAACCTCAAATCTTATACCTAAAAATGGATCCTCACTCAGAATCTGTTCCCTTTGTTTTTAGACACAATCCTATTTCTCTCATCTGCTTTTCCAGACTAGCAGATTAGGAAGAGCAGAATAGAAAGGAGTGAGGGGGAAAACTTGCATATATCTTTATAGAGCAAGTTATGGTAGCTGGCCAACTGACTGTGAGGAGGAAGAAAGAATTCATGAATTGTGGCAGTCAGTCAGCCCTTCTAGTACAAAAAAGAGCTGGACACACACTGGTAGAGTCTGAGATGATGGTCTTATCAGAGAATGATAATTGATATTCATGCCAATCTTGAGGAGACAAACTAAAGAAAAGGGAAAATTATATTCCATGTATCCTATCTGAGATGACAGGGAAGTACATTTTAGAAAGATTTCTGTTAAAAGAGGTTATCTCTTGATCCAACCATTCTGGAAAGAAATTTGGAACTATACCCAAAGGGCTATAAAACTGTGCATACCCTTTGATTCAGCAGTGTCTCTACTGGGTCTGGATCCCAAAGAGATCATAAAAGAGAAGAAAAAAACCCACATATGCAAAAATGGTTATAACACCCCTTTTTGTAGTGGCAAGAAATTGGAAACTGAATGGTATGTCCCTCAGTTGGGGAATGGCTGAATAAATGATGGTATATGAATGTAATGGAATATTATTGTTCTAAAAGAAATAATGAGCAGGCTGATTTCAGAAAAGCCTGGAAAGATTTACATGAACTGATTTGCACAGCAATAACAACATTATGTGATGATCAACTATGATGTACTTGGCTTTTTTCAACAGTGAGATGATTCTAGGCAATTTCAAAAGGTTTGTGATGGAAAGTGTCATCCATTTCCAGAGAGAGAATTATGGAGACTGAATGTGGAACAAAGCATAGTATTTTCACCTTTTTCATTGTTGATGTTTGCTTGCTTTTTTTTCTCTGTTTTTTTTTCCTTTTAATCTGATATTTTTTCATAGCAGGATGAATATAGAAGTATGCTTAGAAGAATTGCACATGTTTAACCTATATCAGATTGCTTGCTGGTTTTTTTTTGGGGGGAGAGGGGAGAGGAAGAAAAATTTGGAATACAAGGTTTAGCAACAGGGAATGTTGAAAACTATCTTTGTATGTCTTTGGAAAAGTAAAATACTATTTTTTTAAAAAAAGCTACTTTTAAAATGTTTTGATAGTTATTTAGAAAATGAATTATTTACAATATCTCCTTCTTTGATATGTTAGATGATTCAGATGTTACCATCACTTAGTGTGTCTGGGTCTCAGTTTTTGCATTTGTAAAATGAAAGTGTTAGACTAGATGACCTGCAAGGTTAATTTCTGATCTAAATCTATGCTTCATTATCCTAAGACAAACACAGAGGCAAAGAAAGAAAGGCAAAAAATTAAAAAATGAGTAAGTCAATTAGAGAACAATTAAGAACTATAAGGTAGAAATATAAAGTATCATTTTTCAGTGATTTCTTCTTATCTATAAAACATTAATTTAACTCACTTTCAGAGAACTATGTTGTTTTCTTTTCTTTTTTTCTGAGCCAATTGAGGTTAAGTGACTTGCCCAGGGTCACACAGCTAGGGAGTGTTAAATATCTGAGACCAGATTTGAACTCAGGTCTTCCTGACTTCAGGGCTGGTGCTCTATCCACTGCGCCATCTAGCTGCCCCAACTATGTTGTCTTCTATTGATTTGTACACACTTTAGATTAAATATATTCCATAAGTCTTGTTTTTTGTTATTAATAATGGAATAACTATAGAATAGAATCTATGATGAGAATCTAGATGTTATTCTAAATTCTCACTTGAATTTTTTCCCTTTCCATTTCCTTCCTGATCTATATTATACAAGTGTGTTATCTCATGAACTAACTCAAAGATTTTATTTTACACAAGCTTTTAGTTGGGGGAAGAAACAAAGCCATCCAAACACTTTTTTTGATAGTTTGAGTCCATCCTGCCTGTCACTGTTTAGTGGCTTTAAACAATCTTCAGTTACTATATTAATTTATACTTTCCTTTTAATGTATAGCTTTGTGCCAAGATGAGGTAGTTGAGGTAGATGAGGCGCAAGCTGAAAAATAGACCAAGTATTGGAAAAGGCAAGTAATACTTTCCCAAAGCATCATGGTTACTGACATGAGTACCCCATCACATATGTATCTGGCCACCTATATAAGTAATCTCTAGTCATGTTTCTTGGTCATACATGTTTATATACCTTCCCCACTGGTGGGGTAGAACCTACTTCAATTGTACTCTACCTGTACGAGGGGAGAGAAGTCTTTGTTTTGAAATAATATCTTTTAGTGTAACAAAAACACATGTTGTTGTTATTATTTGTTCTTCATTCTTAAAAAGAACCATATCATCAGGGAGATGATGCCAGTTGGATTTAAGTGGGGATTAAGTTGGGATTAAGAGGGAGGGTTGTACAAGATTACCAGCCTTACTTTCTCCTTCAGAGCCATCTGAGTCCAGTGGCAAGATATAGATCAAAATACATGCATTGGCGGGGACTTGCAAGCTGTGAGTTTGACTGGGTACAGATCCACAGAGCTCTTTGTACTAGAAATAAATATATGGGGGTGGAAGAGACATAGGGTGAGCGGATTCAACAGTTGAATTTGTAATGGATCCAGTCAAAGTGATTTCATGATTCTCCTAGAAACATTCAGCAACTTGAAAATTGAAGTCATTACCACAGCTACATAATTAAAAAGTCAGCAGAATATCAATGGGAAAAGAGATTCAAAAGCAAAGTTTTTCCATTGTTGAAATGACTGATAGTAGGATCCAGACTGGATATGGAGAAAAATGAGGTTAAAATAATGCTAAGAAAGGAAATGATAAAGGAAGCCTGTGAACCAAATATCATATTTATAAAATAAAAAGGTGGAAATGATCAGGAGTTGGATTGATGCCAAAAAATAAGGGTTAAAAGAGAGTGTAATAGTCAATGTAAACTTCAAAGGAGAAAATACTAAATGATGATGGCAAGGTAAGAGTGTAGAAATGTCAGAAAGCAACAAGGAATATGTTAACTCCATCTCCAGGCTTTGTCAAGCAAGGTAAGGAGAGGCTAAAATTAGAGAAGAGACCTACAAGTATAGAGTCCTCAGAAGAACGCCAAACTTCTTCAGTCAATGCAAAAAAAAAAAAAATGTGAACAAAAGAGGTTCAGAATAAAGGGATTGGTTAAAAGGGGAAATGGAACTTCCAAAGTATATAGTGGAAGGACTGGACAGGGGAAGATATAGAATGATGGTGAGGAAAGCTGAAATAAGAAGAATGAGAATACAGGGGAAAGTAAGCAGCAAAGTGGGACATAGTATAATACAGATGAATTAAAAGGATTTGGAGACAAAGATGCAGTGAAGTAAAGTGGAAGCACATGTTAGCCATAAGGGAAAGAAAAGGACCAATTAGGCAGGGATAGTAAATAGCCCAGAGTTCCACTTAGAATGTTGGGGTGACAGAAATTCCTTAGTCTCTTCATGTATATAATTTTAAAAAAATCAATTAAGAGTATTCACCTTGCGGAGATCTATAAAATGACAATGAATGGTATCTGAACAATATGGAGTTGGGAACAACTTTTGTCAAAATGAAAAGAAAAGATAGCTAAGAAATATAACTGGTCCCTACTGGTGATTTAAAAATCAGGAATGTGAGAGGCAAAAAAAGAATAACCTCAGTTTAAAAGCTGGGTATATGTGCTCTGAATCAGTGAACTTCACTAATGAAGTTCACTGGTTAATGAAGTATCTCTTAATTGTTACTAAAGCCCTCTTATAACAGAATTTGACAAGGGTACACCTACAAGGATGATCTCTCCTGATAATGTGAATCCATGCAGTGCTGCTAGGAATAGAAAAAACAAAATGGGATCATCAAGTTTATGCATGAAAGAATCTTGCTATCTCATCAAGACAGTTTGTTACTGCCAATGACACAACACAGAAATCATTTCTTCCAGTGAAGTTTTGGCTTATACTAAGTCATATATGTTTATCCCATACAGTTATCTTGCTATCACAACACTCTCCATATAGTTGCTTGAATTCATTTTCTCAAATTCTATTTTCAAATATCAAGGTAACTTTCCATGGCTTTTCTCCTAAATTATAGATAGGTTGTCTTCTATATTGGGGAAGGGAATTCTCACATACAGCATTCCTTACAGTAAAGAAATCTCAAATCTTTAGCTTTATATTGTATACAATTGTAATGGGATCATATATTCAGGAATAAGCAGTGACTCTCATCATCTTATTGGGCTAGATCTAGAATAAAGAAATTATTATTATATTCAGTTTTAATTTCAAGGATGTGCAGATGCAATCCAATTTGAATGAAAAAATTTTGCCAGAAGAAAAAAAATTATTTCTGGAGCAGTTAGATGGCATAGTGAATAGTACACCGACCCTGGAGTCAGGAGAATCTGAGTTCAAATTACTAGCTGTGGAACCTTAGGCAAATCACTTAACCTCAATTGCCTCACCAAAAAACAAATAAACAGAAAAGAAAATGAATTCTGAATAAGATAGTCTGAAAAGGGGAAAAAGAAAGTCTGAAAAAGGGAATCCTAACTTTTTGAGGATAGGAGCTTCTTAAAATTTCAAGTTTGGAGAGGTAGTTGGTGTAAGGGAAGTGTAAATCTAGAATGGGACATAGCAAGAAACCTCAAGGATTATAGAGGGCAAAAAACATAATGCTAGACATTTCTTTTTTCTAATTGCTTTTTGTTTTCAAATTATATGCAAAGATAGTTTTCAACATTCACTCTTGCAAAGCCTTGTTCCAATTTTTTTTCCTTCCCTTTCCTTCACTCCCTCTCCTAGACAGCAAGTAATCAATCCATTATATGTTAAACATGTGCAATTCTTCTATATATATTTCCACAATTATCATGCTATATAAAAAAAAATCAGATCCAAAAGGAAAAAAAAGACGAAAAAGACAAAAAGCAAGCAAACAACCAAAAAATATCAAAATACTATGTTGTGATTCACATTCAGTCCCCACAGTCCCTTGTGGATGCAGATGGTTCTTCCCATCACAAGTCTATTGGAATTGGCCTGAATCACCTCATTGTTGAAAAGAGCCGAGTCCAACAGAATTGATCACCACATAATTTTATTGCTGCTGTGTACAATATTCTCTTGGTTCTACTCACTTCACTTAGTTGCTAGACATTTCAAGCTCAGTCATTTCTAGCTATATCTTCCTTCCTAGATCTCCCACCCAAGTGCACACTCATTAAAAATGTCTGCTGCAAAGTAGAAAAGCATTTGTTAGCAACCTCTAGACATGTCTCCTCTACTTAATTTGTGTACATTTGAAACATTAATCTTCCTTAGGTTTCACCAAGCCAGGAAATCCTTAAAGGTAGTGACCTCCCAGCTGAATTGACTTTTCTGTGACTCACTAGCTTTTCCTACATCCTTTGCCCTCTAGGAGTGTGATAGGGCTTGAGGCTACAGCTATAGAACCAGTTTGGTCAGACTCCAAGATTCAATCTGTTGAGGCCTTCTCATCTAAAAGTTAGCCACTAAGGAAAGGAAGTTTTTCTGTTAACCAGAAAACAAAACAGAAACTTGAAACAAGTACATGATTGGATGCCTCCATGTCTGTCTTAAGTATCTTTTGCACAGATGGATAACATAGTAGACAAGATAGTTGGTAATTTTTCAAGATAGTTGGTAAGACCATAAAAATAAATAATCTTCAGACAACTTAACCTATTAATAGGTTAATTAAAGGGAAAAAGAATAGAAAAGGACAAACTCAAAAATTCCCTACCCTCTTTTGCTTGTCCCTGTTGAACTCAGGTCAAGATAATGAAGTTGGTGGCAGCCTCTTGCCAAAGCTTGGATTCCAAAGTCAGTGACCTTTTTACATCCACTCACATCAAGATATCTGTAGATTTAAGATGAATAGATTTATTCTGCAAAATCTCAAACACTGTTATACTCACTTTCCCATCACTTAGAATAAGAAAAAATGAGATCTTTAAAATAAAAAACTGCATATCAACTATAAGCCATGCTAATCAATGATAACAGCTGCCTTTTATATGGCATTTCAGAATCTGAAAAACAATGCAGAAATGCCATCTTGCTGAATTCTCACAATAACACTGAGGTAAAGACTATTATTCCCATTTTGCAAATGGAGAAAGTAAGGTGAATTTACCCATTTCCACACAACTAGGAAATTCAGGAGGCAAGATTCAAACTCAGGTATGTACAGTTTCCACATCCTGTGCTCTTTGTACCATTTTAGGCTATTTCTCCAAGCCCAAAAGGTCACACTATACACTTAAATAGAATGCAGTGATGGAAAGAGAAAGCATGCCAAAGCAATTAAAAGAATTTTTCATAATTCAAAATATCCTCTCTTTAGATGATAATGAATTGTCCTTTGCTCACTTCCATGCTCATTTGGCTAAGTCTAGAATCTATGCAAAATCCCATAATTACTAAGCTTCTAAATAAGTTCCTCCCTTTCCTGGCTTTGCCCTCAATTTTCTGGTCATGAGAGGTTAGTGTGTGGGAGTTGGAGGGAAAAAAAGGAAGGCATTAAGAAAAACCATAAATAAACATGAGTTCAGTGAGTGGAGCATAAAAGAAGGACAAACTGTTCTACTGTGACTTCCTTTGAACCATAGATATGTGGTTCATAAAAAACATATGGAAAATGCCTGAAGAGTTTTTGAAGTAAAATCTACATGAAAAATTATTTCACATATTTACAGAAGCAAAAATAACATGAGTTTCTGTCATCTCTTCAACAGATAAATGCTGAAGGATTCATTTCCACGCACACACAAAGGCACACATTTATACACATACACACAGACCATGCCTTCTGTACAGTTCCTCTTTAGTCTTTCATTTAGTTTCCCTTTCAAGTCAGTGTATCATTCTTTTACTAGTTCTTCAGATAGATGAAAAACTTGAAAAGCTTTGGAAAGCTATGCTATTCAAAGATAGCCAATCAACTAAATAACTAATCAAATATATGCAGCAACTAGGTGGTACAGTGGATGGAGTGCTAGGCTTGGAGTCAAGTTCAAATCCATCCTTAGACACTTCCTAGCTGTGTGATCCTTAATTTGTTTGTTTCAGTTTCCTTATTGGTAAAATAGGAATAATAATAGCCTACTTCCAAGGATTGTTGTAAGAATTAAATGAGATAATAATTGGAACATGCTTTCACAATCTCTAGTACATAGTAAATGCTATCCAAATGTTAGCATTATTATTATAATTACACCATACATTACCATATAAAATATACCATACCATTACCATATAAATATACCATACATTATATTATTATTATTATTATATCATGGGTCTTAGCCTAGGGATCCATAAGTTTGAGAGTATTTTTGAGTATATTGGTCCTGAAGGGTCCTTTAAATGAACTTCAGTGTATTGTCTATTTTGCACTTAAGGCAGTGTGAAATAGTGGAATGTGCTCAGCTTTCAGTCAAGAACACCTGGGAACAGAGCCCACCACTTATACTTCATTTGATCTCTATGTTCCTCAACTATAGAGAATACGGGGATTTGCTATTGGTGGGGCAAGTTTCCACTCTGAGAGGCTGACCAAACTACAAAATCTTTAAGTATTATGTATTCAAGGTAATACAATTTCTGTGAACATCATAAAATTGATTAATTTTGATGAGCTGGAATCTGGAGGTCTTATAAAACCTCACTTTCCCAGCTTAATTCAATATAGCAAAACATGAGGAAAGTACTATATGTAAGATATTACTCTAAGCACTAAATTTACAAAGCCAAAAAATAGTCTCTCCCCTCAAAGAGTTCATAATCTACAAACAAAATATATTTTTAAAAAAAGGGTTGAATTTATTCCTTTGGTTGAATTTGCTGGTTTAACTTCGGAATGAGAACAGTTTTTAAGTGAAATGTTCTAATTTTGCCTGCGGGTTTTAGTTTGGATGCTCACACAATAAGTGGTACCTGATTGTTCGAAGATAGGTGCTAATTTCCAGCAAGCTTACATCTGTTACCCGGGAGCAGGAACTAAGAACCAAGCAGTCTAGATTCGAGCAGTGTGTCACAAGGAGGTGGACAAGTCGATCTCTCACCTACAAAAAAGAAGGCAAACAAAGGTTTCCTTTCAGGTGCTCCATTTTCCCCACATGGAACACATGCCAGCAAAACAACATTCCTCATTCAGGGGAGAAATGAAAAGTGAGAGAGCTAGAACAGGAGTAAAACTGATACTTGATATAAGATATTAGCATATCAAGATCAATCTAAAGTCATATGCAAACCAGTAACAGATAGCCTTTTAATAAAACAAGGAGTGTGGGGCAGCTAGGTGGTGCAGTGGTTAGAGCACCAGCCCTGAAGTCAGGAGGACCTGAGTTCAAATCTGGTCTCAGACACTTCCTAGCTGTGTGACCCTGGGCAAGTCACTTAACCCCAATTGCCTCAGCAAAAAAAAAAAAAAAGAATCAAACAAGGAGTGACAGAGACCTTGATAGGTGATATCAAAAATCGGCTTGCATAATTTGAGAGTGATAATTTGCAAACAACCATCTTGCTTGCATTGCTTTTGAATGGTGAGGTACAAAAAAAATAAGGTTTGTCTAATCACAAATTTGACCAACTAAGTAGAGTAAAATTTAAATGTTATCTACAAATAGAACTGATTTCACTACTTATTTTAACCACTTTAGTTCAGCAAAACACCTGAAAGGAAGAGAGTGAGCAACTGTGTGTTGTTTTCATTGTTACCATTTTAAGGACTATTTCATACTCTATTCATTGTAAAATCATATTGATTTCCCTATTGCCCAACTACTCTTCATCATCAATATAATCAAAAGAATTTATTAAGCACCTGTGAATATTTAAGGCTTCATTAAACTCTCTGTGTAGAAGAGAGTATGATATAGTACAATGGTGTCATTAACCTGTACATAAGCATCCTTACTAATAGCATACTTAGTTTTAAAATGTAATGTTATCTATATTTTATTGTATTTTTTTTATTTTGTTAAACATTTCCCAATTGCAGTGTGTTTGGCATCTCTGGTGAAGTGGCACGGAGTCTGGAGACATGACTTTAAATAATAGTCTTCATATGACCTTGACAGACTTATTTTTCTTCTTTGGGGAAAAAATACAAAGAACTGGAGCTAGAAAGAATCTGGGAAGCTTACTGAATCTAAACCCCTCATGTTTACAGATGGAGAAACCAAGGCACACAGAGATTAAGTGATTTGCCCAATATCAGACGACTAGTAAAATTCTGAGACAGGATTTGCCACTTTTTCCTTACTCCGAGTCTAATACCTATTTATAAAATGTAGAGTTAGCTAGATGATGGGTAAGACCCATTTCAATTAAAAATCCACTGTGCTTGAACCCAATTCTTTTGCTCCTGGGGTTTATAACATAACAGGATCTTAGAAACCCTATCCATCTATTTAAATACAGATAAACAGAAGATTTAGAAGTGGAAATAGCTTTCAAGCTCATGTGATCTAACCTTTTTATTTCCTAAATGAGGAAAGTGAAATTCAAAGAAGTAAACAGGGGCAGGTAGGTAGCACAAGGGATAGAGCACCAGCCCTGAAGTCAGGAGGACCTAAGTTCAAATCTGATCTCAGACACTTAATACTGCCTAGCTGTGGGACCCTAAGCAAGTCATTTAACTCCAATTGCCTCAGACAAAAAAGAAATAAAGAGATTTGTCCAAGATGACTCAGTTAAAACTTTGGAGAGCTAGATTTCAAACAATATCTTTCCTGCCTAGCACAGATCACCAGATGGATCTGTGATTTTGCCCATGTGGATGCTCTCTTTGTTGTTGTCAATCACTGTCATGCAACAACAAAACCTCAGAAATCATAGGGCCCTACATTTTAGAATTAGAAGGGACCTTCTTGATCAGTTATGTTGGTGCATCAGCTGTTGAGACCTCCATGGTGGTCTTTCTACTTATCATCAGCCCAACAAGAGGAGATAATCATAAATGCTATGACAAGAGAAAGCAAATACAGTTTTTGAAGCATTAAGGAATCACTTGATAAGGTATCTTAAGTAGTGAAAGAGACTTAAAGAATGGGAAAAATCATGAATGATATTAATGCCCTCAAAATGCAACAAAAGAACATTAGTAAGTAATGGTCATAAAATTACTTTCTCTTATTTACAAAAAATATGAGAATAACATACATCCATAATGAGCAACTCCCCAATGAAACTATGAAAAAAGAGATAAGCTTTTGTAAAAATGCAAATTATTATGGGTAGCAAGTATACTTAACTAGGTTAGCAAAACCTAACTTAACTAGTTTAGATAGGTGCACATCAACAGGATCAAATAATATCTCCTCTTTTCCATCCCCATAGTTTCATTTCACTCCAAAGAAGAAAACAAAGAAAATTTTCTCAAATCTTTTCCAGGGATGAGCTTAGTCATTATAGTTATACCACACACACATTTTTTTGTTCTTTCCATTTATATTGTTATAGTCATTATCTGTGATTTTATCTGTGTGGCTACTCCTTCTAATGATTGGGTTCACAATCATGGCATTAGAAAATCTCAGAATTCATAAAGTCATATATTCAGAACTGGAAGGAGCATCAGAGATTATCTAACAACCTCCCCCCAAAACACACACACATACATATACACACAAACTCATCTTGTACAGTTTTTGTGTCTCTCTATAAAGCATCCATAGAGATGCCACTAAAAGAGAAAGGCAGGAAAAGGAATAAGCCTATGTTAACGCTAACTATGAGGCAAGCACTGCATACAACATTTTATAAATATCTTATTTGATTCTCACAGCAAACCTGCACAGTAGGTGCTATTATCACCCCCATTTTACAATGAAGGAAACTGAAAAATAACAAGATTAAGTCAGTTGCTGGAATTCACATAGCTAGTAAATTTGAACTCAAGTCTTCCTGACTCCAAGTCAAATGTTCTATCTTCTATGTCATCTAGCTGCCTCTAAAAATACTAATAATTATCCTCTGATTCTTTTAATATAACCAAAAGTACCAATGTAGCCCAAATTTCAACAATTTGGCCAACCTAGATTTTCTTCCCAATTTCATCTTCCTAAGTGGTTATTCTATAGCATGGAGTATTAAAGTCCAAATTTGGGTGTTTTGTTGCATAGATTATATTAGAAATATTATCATATTTGTGCCACTTTATATCTAGTTGTCTTGACAGCTTGACCAAAAAGACCACTGTAATTTATAGCATTCCCTTCAGTATACTATCATTTTCTTTTGACTTGATTTCATTGCCACTGGTCTTTGCTTGTGATCCTATTCACAATCTTCCAAAGGAATCAAGTGTTTGTTGGTCAAGACAGTTTCTGGGCTCTTTTGGCCTCTTAATCGTAGCGTCTAACATTAGTTCCGTTTTTTGCAGGAAATGGTGAGACTCAAGTACAGTATCTAATTTTTTTTTCATTTCCTACTTTTTGTAATCAGGAACTCTTTGATAAGGGTCTAGTTAGAGTTGATGTACTCATTTTAACCTTCCAATTTGACATTCATTTTGACCTTCGCTCCTATTATTTGATGGTCTGACTACATAAAGTAGACAATAGGTATATAGTAGATTATAGTTAATCATTTTATTTTGGGAGCAATGTTCAGTGTTTACTATGCTCAACAAATTCTGGCTATCTGCTAAAAGTTACCTAACACTAGAGATTTTGGAACACTTAACAAGTAAAAGGCAGGAAAACTGAGTAATGAACTTGGGGTGAGAAAGATCTGGGATTGAATAACACTTAAGACACTGGCTCAATTTCCTTAGACAAATCACTTGATATTTCTCATCCTCAATTTTCTCTTCTATTTAAAGGGAATAATACTTATAACAATTTCTTCAGATGGTTGTTTTGAGGATCAAATAACAAAAATGCAAATATCTTCAAATGTTAAAATAATAAAAATAAAGCTTGTTGTTATTATAAGTTTCATTTGTGTCTCAACACATCTTTTGGGAAGGGACAATTCTCCCTTGCACCCAGAGCTACTAAGTACTAAAGTATATGGTGACATGTTTTATATGGTTTTCTCAAGTTGTTCATAGAATTTATTTTCTCATCCTATTAAATAGATATTGGTGCATAACTATCATGGTAATCTTTTTTACTTATCTCATCAAAAGCTCTCCAAAAGAAGATAATTTTAGATTCTGTGACATGTTGAAATCAGCACAATCTTTCAAGAATTAAGGTACCATTTTATAAGATAGCAGAAGACACCCAAAGAACAGAGGAGGGAGAGATAAGAAATCATGGAAAATATTAATACCCTAAATGGCAACTGAGAGATTAAAAAATTCTTAATATGTATTTGTGGCTGTACAATCCAAATCCCAAAGCCCATTTGTATGGGACTATTTTCTCCTTTGTGGAGATCAAAGCCACAAGCCTGTGTAAGAAATAAGACATAGCTGGCAAGCTTGGAAGAGATGAGAGAGGTCTGCTCTTCTTGCTGTTCAAGAAACTGGCTCCAACATCCTGCTTCCTCTCTTGGCAGAAAATAAAGTCTTCCTTAGGAAAGGGAGATAATGTGGGGAAGAAGAAGCTGGAGATGTCTCTTCTGGCTCTTTACAAGCCACATGATAATACCCCCATGCTACACATGGGAGACAGCCATTGTTACACGTTTACTATCTCTTTATAAAATCTTTATGAGAATAACCTACATGCATACTAAAGTGACTTCTCAATGAAAACAGGTGGAGGAAACAGGGAAGCTTTTGCAAAAATACAAATTATTATGGAGGGGCAACTAGATGATAGTGGATAAAGCACTAGCCCTGAAGTCAGGAGGATCTTCAAATCTGGCCTCAGACACTTAACACTTACTAGCTGTGTGACCCTGGACAAGTCACTGAACCACAACTGCCTCACAAAAAAAAAATTAAAGAAAGAAAAAAATTATTGTGGATATCAAGCCATACTTTGTAATCAATTCAGCAAAACTAACTGTCACATCAACAGAATCTGATAATATGTCACTGTTAACACTTCTATCATCATCTTCTGTTGCAAAGCAGTGAATAAGATACAACTTCTCAACTCTTCCAAGCATAGGATTGGTCATTATAATTAAGGCAGTCAATTCTTAATCATTCACAGTAGTATGTTTTATAAAGTTACTATGGACCCCAAATCAGTGAATACTAAACCATTGCTTCTTTGAGAAATATAAAGTTAGGTTTCTGTATGCCTCTGGTCACTATATTTATTTTAGCACTTTCTGGAACAATTTAACATGCAGATCAACAAATTTCCTTTTCCTTTTTGTAGATGTACTCTATTGTTGATTTCTTGACATTGAACTTACAGCCATTAAAATTACAACTTATACCTCCATGAAGCTCATCTAATATGTGGATTTTCTCTGAAAAACATATCACTATCTTACACATAGGAATACAAGACAACATTTCAGCACTATACTTGAGAACTATTTTAAAATGTGAATGCACCAAGAGAAAGCACAAAAATGTAAAAAACATAGTACTAAATTATCTGTGAAAAGGATACTTGAGAATTGAAATGAGAAAACAGAGATAGGAAGTACATATCTGGTGACTCGAATTTTTCACTGCTCTGTACATATTTATAGAAGACTACCAAAACACTATGATGAGTATTGATTTTGAGGTTTCAAATAAATTTTAGACTCAAAGTAGAGATTAATAAAATTGAAACTAAGAAAACTATTGAACTAATAAATAAAACTAAGAGTTGATTTTATGAAGAAAAAACAACAAAACAGATAAACTTTTGGTTAATTTGATTAGAAAAAAAAGAAAGAAAAAACCAAATCACCAACATCAAAAATAATCTTAAAACCAATGAAAAAGAAAGCAATAATTAGGAGCTATTTTGCCCAACTTTTCAGCAGCAGATCTGATAATATAATCAAAATGGATGAATATTTACAAAAATATATATTGCCCAAATTAACAGAAAAGGAAATAAATTACTTAAATAGTCCTATTTTAGAAAAAGAAATAGAGCAAGTCATTAATGAACTCCCTAAGAAAAAATGTCCAAGATCAGACAGATTCACAAGTGAATTCTATTAATTATTTAAAGAACAATTAATTCCAATACTATGTGAACTATTTGGAAAAATAGCTAAAGAAGGAGTCCTGCCCAGTTCCTTCTATGACACAAATATGGCACACAAATTATAGACCAATCTCCCTAATGAATATTGATGACAAAATTTTAAATAAAATATTAAGAGATTACAGTAACTTCTCAGTAGGATAATACACTATGACCACGTGGGATTTATACCAGGAATGCAGGGTTGGTTCAATATCAGGAAAACTATTACCGTTATCTGCCCTATCAGTAACAAAACCAACAGAAATCATATGATAACCTCAATAGATGCAGAAAAACCTTTTGACAAAATACAACACCCATTCCTATTAAAAACACTGGAGAGCACAGGGGTAAAGGCAGTTTTCCTTAAAATAATAAGCAATATCTATCTAAAACCAATAGCAAGCATTATTTGTGGAGAGAAGCTAAACATATTCCCCATGCTCATTATCACCATTCTTCATTACCATTATTCAACATTGTACTAGAAATGTTGGCTTTAGCAAAAAAGAAAAGAAAAAGAAATTTAAAAACTTAGAATAGGCAATGAGGAAATAAAACTATTACTCTTTGCAGTTGATATGATGATATACTTAGAGAATCTTAGAAAATCATCCAAAAAACTACCGGAAACAAGTCACAGATTTAGCAAAGTTGCAGGATATAAAAGAAACCCACACAAATCATCCACATTTCAGCAAGAGAGAGAGAGAGAGAGAGAGAGAAATTCCATTTAAGATTACTGTAGACAAAATAAAATACTTGGGGGGGGGTCTACCTGCCAAGACATATTCAGGGACTATTATGAAGACAATTATAAAACACTTCTCATCACACAAATAAATTCAGATCTGAACAATTAGAAAAATATCAATTGCTCATAAGTAGGCCAAGCTAATATAATAAAAATGACTATTCTGCCTAAATTGGTCTACTTATTCAGTGCCATACTAATCAAACTGCAAAAAAATTATTTTATAGAACTAGAAAAAATAACAAAATTTATATGAAAGAACAAAAGGTCGAGAGTTAATAAAAAAATATACAAAGGATACCAAATCTAAAACTATATTATTAAGCAGCCAAACCATTATTAAGTCACCAAAACCATTTGGTATTGGCTAAGAAATAGAGTGGTGGATCACTGGAATAGATTAGATATCCACAAAACAATAATCAAGGCCTATAATAATCTAGTATTTGATATACCCCCAAACTCCAGGTTCTGGAATAAAAACTCACTATTTGACAAAAATTGCTGGGGAAAATGGAAAACAACACATCAGAAACTTTGCATAGATCTACATTTCACATCCCATACCAAAATAAAGTCAAAATGGGTACATGATTTGGGCATAAAGGATGATACCATAAACAAATTTACCTATCAGACCTTTGGAGAAGGGAAGAATTTATGACTAAAGAAGGACTAGAGAACATTATAAAAGGTAAAATGGGGGAAAAAATTTTAAATTGTACAAACAAAACCAATAGAAACAAGATTAAAAGAGAAGTACAAAGCTGGGAAATTTTTTTATAGCTATTGTTTCTGATAAAGGTCTCATTTCTAAAATATATAAAGAACTCTGTTAAATTTATGAGAATATAAATCATCCCCCAAATGATAAATGGTCAAAGGATATGAGCACACAAGTAAAACCATCTATAGTTATATGAAAAAATGTTCTAAATCATTATTGATTTGAGAAATGCACATTAAAACAACACTGAAATACCACCTCATACCACTCAGATTGGCTGAGATGACAGGAAAAGATAATGATAAATGTTGAAGGGGATGTGGGAAAACTGGGACACAAATGCATTGTTGGTGGAATTGTGAAGTGATCCAACCATTCTGGAGAGCAATCTGGAACTATGCCCTAAGGACTATACCCTTTGACCCAACAGTGTCATTACTGGATCTGTATATCAAGGAAATCTTGAAGGAGGGAAAAGAACTTAACACGTGCAAAAATGTTATAGCAGCTCTTTTTGTGGTAGCAAAGAATTGGAAAATGAGTAGATGCTCATCAGTTAGGGAATGGCTGAACAAGTTGTGATATATGAAGATAATGGAATATTATTGTTGTATTAAAAATGATGAACAAGCTAGGTTTTAAAAGACCTGGCAAGATTTACATAAACTGATGCTAAGTGAAACAAGCAGAACCAGGATTATATTGTACACAATAACAATAGGAATGTGTGATGATCAACTATGAAAGACTTGGTTCTTCTTAGTGGTTCAGTGATCCAAAGCAATCCCAATAGACTTTGAACAGAAAATGCCATCTGGACCCAGAAAAAGAACTAAGGAGTCTGAAAGTAAATCAACACAATCTATGTTCACTTCTTTTTTGTTTGTTTTTTCTCCCTCCCATGGTTTTTCCTTTTTGTTCTGATTTTCTCTCCCAACATGATTCATAAAGTAATTTGTGTAAATAAATTTACTAGAAAAAAATAAATTTTGGCAAAGTAGGTAAATTCACAAAAAATTAAATTTTAACAAAGTAGGTTAAATTCATAAATTAATAATGAGGATCTACTATATTCAAATTCTTTTGTTGTTAGTACTGTTCTATTTACATTGTTTCTAATCACTAAGTAAATTATTTTCCTATTTCTGCTTTCTTCACATTGAATCAATTCATATAAGTCTTCTCATGCTTCTTCATGGCTTCTTCATATTCTTGGGTTTTTATGATTAACAGACTCTTTAACAAGACTACAGGAGACTCTAGAAATAGGATGAAGTAAGGGTAGATCAGGAAAAGTTCAGTGAAAGGGACATAAAAAAAATGAGAGGCTTTGGGTAAGTAGGAAGGGTATTAGACTTGATCTTGTTCATGGTTTTGCCTACAACAGTCCTTTCAAATATTTCCATAGCTACTAATATTAACTAAATCAGAGACTCACTCTCAACCATCACAAGACCATAGATTTAGAGCTGAAACAGGCATTTGGAAATGGAAGCTAGGTTTTCCCAGATTACACAGACAGTGAGTAGCTATACTAAGGTTTTCAACCAGGTTCTCTGACTCCAAAGTCAGTGGTATACCACATAATCTTCATAGAAGAATAACATGAGCCAATCAAGAGTATAGGGATAAAGAAAACTGGATGAAAAGTTGACGAGCTGGAATCTAGTTTTAGTTTTATCATGACTGAGTTATGAGACCTCAGTCAAGATTTTCAGCCCTGATGAACCCAGGGTTTTTTTTTTCTTCCATTCCTTATACATTTAATTTAAATTTTCTCTGTTTTTTTAATGAAGATTATAAAAGAACATTATCCTTTCTTGTCTTTTCATGACCTACATACTATTAAATCAAAAAGTATGTGATAGAAATGAAACCCCAAGAAGAATTATTGAAAATGGACATTTTTATGTGGAGGGTAACGATTGGGGTCCAGGCCTATAATTTCATCAGCACAATGAACTCCCAGTGTAGAATCTCTTCAGCAGAGGCAATGTTTCTGCAATTTCTTTTCTTAGAGATCACTTTGGGCACTAAGAAGTTAAGGAGCTTGTCCATGCTCAGAAAGATAATATGTATCAGAACCAGGATCTGTACAAAGGTCTTCTTGACTCTGAGACCAGCCATCTATTCACTATGTCATAGTGCCTACTTCTCTCAAAGACTTTAACACATGAACAATGTCATTTTAAACGGCTCATTAGGATGATCATGCAAACTCCTTTAAAGCTACAGTCAATAGTTTTCATCAAATCATACAAATCAATGAGGAAAATCATCTAATGGAATATGTGTCACATCTAATCATAATTGGGAAATAATCTGTCGGGAAATATTGAAGGCAGAAGGACAAAATGATAGCAGAAGATGAGATGAATAGATAGTGTCATGTTAGCAATGAATGTGAACTTGGACAGACTTTGGCAGATAGTAAAAGATATGTCATGAAGAGATGGACATGACTAAACAACAAATACCTAATAATGTTAAGTGAACATGGGTTCTGTAATACTTTTATTAACCAATTAAATACACTAGAGCTTCCCTTTTTCACAGGGACAGACCTTGAGACATTTGGTGGTTCATAGACTTTCAAAAGACATCTTTACCTTCAGAGACTCCCCCTGTCCATTATGGGGGTCTTTGACAAATCCTGCTTTATGGTTTTTGGAGACATTCACTTACCCTAGTATCTGTGCTCTAGCCTTGAACTGCCAACTGCTTATCACCAAGAATGCCTTCTAAATTGTGTATGGAAGAATGAAATCTCAAAGACACCATTCTCCCAATTTCCTGGATCTTCTCCTGCCCTGGGGAATGATTCTGTGTCATTCCTTTCTGGGATCTGCTCTATTTCCACCTTTCTCCCCAATTCTCAACCTTCTTTTGTTTAAAAATTTTTAAATACCTCTGCTTAACAACTTTTCTCCAAACAGCTATGGACTCTAGTCTCACTGTTGCAGTTTGCAAGTTACTTCTCAGGCAATAAATGCATTTATAATCTTTGTGAACTGTTTGGTTCACTTCAAACTCTTCGTTTTGGACGTGAAGTTTTTTTTGTTTTTTGTTTTTTTTATTTTATCACTTCACAGGGGTTTTTTTATTTAACAGTTAAAACCAAATTTCAGTGGGCAACTGAATAAAGAAAAACAGCAATTATAATGCCAAAATGTCCCTTTTTGCCTCAAGATAACAAAAAAGAACACAAAATAAGTACTCTTGAAATGAATTCCCCATTTTGTCTATTTAAGCAAAAGGTGGGAAACATGAATTGGATGGCAATGACATTTATAAAACTAATCTCTAACAATGCATCTTTCAGATAACTCTGAGAATTTTCCTTTCACCTTGAAGCCAGCAGAAAGAAGCCTATCGGAAGGAAGAAGCCCTTTGTTCCTTTAATATAACCACAGTCTTCTGGTTCAGCATCCAATTAAAGGACGTTTTTTGTTACCACATTCTATAAATTCCCAAGTCATCATGGCCAACAGAAAGCAAGGAGAAGACATCTAGGGATAGTCCCAAGGTTGTGGAGTGAGAGGAATGCTCCAACCAGGTCCTATCCTCTGATTAGAATGCTGATTAAACATGCCCCGAACAAAGGTTCCACTAGTTGTGACTGCCCACTGGCAGTAACCTATTTATTCCACTATTGTAAATGAGATATTCTCACAAGAGATACCCAAGATCATTCTTCTAAATTTACATAGACTACAAGCAAAGTCTCTCAGAATTACAAGGAAATAAAATCACTGTGGCAGGGCTGTTTGTTGTTTTGAATAAAAAGAGATTAAGGGTTAAGGCAGATTTCTTTTCAGAAGTTTGAATCTGTGAAAGATTTCCCCAAACATATCTAATTACAGCATCAAGTGAGCTGAGGGCAGACTGTCAGACTTTAATGGAGAATTCCTCTCAGGAAAGCTACATTTTGATTAAAGAAAGCCAAAAGTATTTTTCTTTTTTCATTACTTCACTCTGCACTATGGATAGAACAAGAGTACCTCAGAGCCCAGGGGGGTGTTAGTGAAACAGAAAACTCAGCTTATTAAAAATATTAATTCAACTGCATACGTCAGAGAACCCTTTCAACTAGCTTCTACAGAGGTCTCTCTCTGTCCACAGATTGAAAACAATATAATCAATCAATGTAACAAAAGTTATGAGCATCCTACCATGAGAATGTGCTGTCAGCCAAATTTTATATCAAATTACAAAATAACAGTATTTTGATCAACCAAAAGTACTATTCCAGGAATCAGGAGAGCTGAGTTTTAAAGACCTAGCCCTGATTCAACAAGCATTTACTAAGCGCCTACTCTGTGCTAAATCCTGTGGTAAGCATTGGAAGTATAAATACAAAAAATTTACTCAGGGATATTACTTGCAAGTTGTTAACTTTTCTGAACTTAAAGATTCCTCAATCCATAAAATGAATTCTTATATTAAATGATCTCCAAGACCATTTGCTCCTTTTCAGGATAAATATAAATAGAGCTAAATCAGTGTTGTGTGGGATGGGGTGCTAAACTCCCCTTTCCCCCAACTGACTACTCGGAGGCTTCTCCAGATACAAAGTTTTTATTCAGTTCTTGCAAGAAGCAGGTCAAGCACATCAACTGGGCAGTGCAAGATGGTATGTGGTACATGGCAGAAGCGGAAACTGGATTCTATAACAGAAAAGACATGGGTACATTCCCCACCCCGCCTTCCTGTAGATTTTTAAATTCATTGGATGGACTGAAAAGGAAGTAGTCATTGACCAATGGTCAGCAACCTGTCTACTTCCTGGTAGGTCACATGACCTAGGATTTGACCTTTTCTGGACTACAATCCTCTGAGAATAGAGATCATGTGACCTCCTGAAATTTAGTCTGATCTACTTTACCCTAGAGACTTCTGAGAAACCTTGACTTGTCCCATTCAGTGTCAGCAAGGAGTGTCATAGAGTGTGCATTTTGGGGGGGCATCTACACTATTTGAAATTATAAATGATGAAGTCTTAAGTGTTAGGTGTGGTTAGCAGAGGGACTGGTCCCTGAGGCAGGCAGAGAGATTGATTTAGCTCCATGGTCCCACCCTCTGGGGAGATCTTCCAGTCTGAAATCCAAGTTATATCAAACCCCTGAGGCCAACCTTCAGTAGGGGTCTCCACAGTCTCACCTTGCCATACCCTGTCAGAAATCTCAGTCATGTCCCTGAGGTTAAATTTTCCCTATAAAATCTACTTATGGGCCATTCCATGGCTGCTGCCTTCCTTTGGGTCAGTACGCCACGGCACTCTGTCTTGTGGTGTCTTTCCCCGTCCCTTTCCCCCTGTCCCCAAGCCACATGGTATCTCTCCTAAGTCCATTATGCTTCCCACCCCCACTTCTCCTCCTTACTGCTAACTAACTCCTTTAGGGTGCTAAGTGCCTTTCAAAATTTAGCTGCCAGCTAAGAACATGCCCCAACCTCATGGGGTGCTCCCTTTCTACTGGGTTCCCCTGAGGAACATGATATTCATGTGTTCTTTCACTTTATTTCATATTTACTATTCTTGGTGTCTATTACATCTCTTCATTTTGTCTGTAATCCTTTCCCCTAAATACATCTATCTTTTGCCAAAGAAAATGGCCGTTGTGAATTCTTCACTTGACTGAACCCCAATTTTTGGTGCCTACAATCATCTGGTATCTATCACCTATATCATAGTGGTCCTTGAACCACATCATTTGGTTTTGAACCCCACATCATAAACTACATCAATAATTATATGCGAATGATACATTGGTTCCAGCCCATTGGAAATATGCAACAACTTCTTAAAAATAAACTTTTGATCCATTTGTTAATGAATATCAAAGGATAAGGAAAATTTATTTCTGATTCAAGTTTATTACAAAGTAATAGAGAAGTAAAATTTTAAAAAATTTAAAAAATAATCATTTATTACACCTAAAGAAAAGTCTACATAGACAATATAATGAAAATTCATTATTGTTCTTTAAAATATTGTCAAGTAAAGCTTGAACTATCTTTAAATCTTTTGGACTTTCTCTGTATGCAGAAAGCTTTACTCATGTCTCAGGAAATTTGCATGTTCACATTCTCACACAATGAACTAAGTGTAGTTGAATGACCTGAGGCATTATTTAAAATCAGTAATGCTTTAAATGTGATATTATTATATTATCCTTGCAATATTTTTCAACATCTAGGCTAAAACAATTTGAATAATGTTTTTAAAAATAGCTGTAGTCATCCAGATTTTCTTATTTAACCACCAAATAGCTAAAAGCCATAACCTCTCAGAGCCCAAGGATTTTGAAACCAACAAATAAACACTGGTTTTTACTTAAGACTTTTCTGCATTATCCCCCAGTAAAATCCAGGTTGATATTTTCTTTTTCCTTTCTTAGAAAAATAAGTTCTGGAATTCATACTTTTGCAAAATAAGTCTTCCTTGCCACAGAAAACATTTGTTTATTAATGTGCCCATTTTATTTGATTATTGTCTTCAAAACATGAGAATAGTATAGTAGGCTGCTGTGTCCTCATCTGCTCTGGCCACTTCTCTGGTAAATTTAGCATTATGTAACTGAGCTCAATTTTTAAACAATCAAGCCAACCAATGCTACAGCAAAAGTTTTTCCATTATTCACTTCATTTCCATTTTCTTTCACTATATTAAATAAAGCTGAAGCCTTTAACTGAATGGGTACTCCTTTATTGCAATCTTCAATCTCTACATCTAAAAGATGCTTCATTTCTATCACTGGAACAATTCTATTCCTTGTAGTTATTTGCAAACCACAAAAAGCTGAAACAACTTTTTTTTTCAATTTTACTTGTGTGTTTTATAATATTCTGTACTGTAGATTCAAGCACTTCAACATTTTGTTCTATTTAGAGTTGCTATGACCATATTCATGCTGTTCCATTATATCAAATTTTTATTCTAAAGTAATAACAAGCCTCTTTTTCTTCCACAGTGGCAATGTATACATCTGAAGCATTCTTCCTTTTGTCCTCTCTTTAAAGGTTCTTTTTATTTTAATAACATTTTGTATGTATATGTGTGTGTGTGTGTGTGTGTGTGTGTGTGTGTGTGTATATATATATATGTCAGTACATCACATTCATTTATGATGATGGGAAATTGCAGACCTATGATGTCATGGTATGTCAAAAACCTCAACTAGGGCATAGTATATTTGAATTTTGGCTCAATGCAAACTGGTATCATTTTATCAGTTATATTAAATCATAGCTCACATTACTATAACATACATTAATCACAATCTAGAAATTAATTCTCAACAAAGAATAAAACAATCTGGACTTTAGTCCAAATATAAAGAGGATGTGTTGTTATCATTAAAGTCCTTTGCTCTTTTTCCAAATTCTCTGATAGTGTGAGGTAGGCGTGGTCACTTTCAGTTATATTGATATATTTTGCTTTATTTGCAAATCACTTCCAATTATTTATTTAAAACTAAAATACAAAATAGAAAAAAAAGAAAAAAATACATTGCCATAAGTCGAGCATATGAGCGTATTCAATGTATGAGATGATAAATTTCCATTTCAAAAAGCCAATATAATAAATATTGCTCATTGTGTTCAAAGCTGTCCATCTTTTCTTTACTTCTTTTGTTCTCTGTTGGGCACTTTTACTTTATTCTTTTTTCCCCTTTTTTCTCCCACTTCCTCCAAGAAGACTACAATTAAGTATGCATATACATAACCATATATATATATACATAGATATCTATAATCACATACATATACATTCATATACATCTATGTAAGGCCATACTATGCTTGTTTGTCCTTCTGTCTCTGTTATGAAGGATAAAATCATCCTTCATAAATCCAATTCTTTCCAGTTTTCTAAATTTACCAACTCATTGCCTATATCACAGCAAAATTCCTACCTCATACTATCTAGTTCTTTTAAATAGTCTAAAATATTAACTAATATAGCTGACATATAGTGTAGTTTCCCTATTTCTCTCTTGATTAAATCAATTTTAGCTTTGATATTAATGCTTGCTACCCCTGCTTTTTTTTCCTAATAAATTCTACTCCTGATCATTATTATGATCTTTCTTTGTACCTTTTATTTCTTATCCAGCACCATCTAATTCCTCTTGCTCTCCCACTTCATTTGCACTTCATTCATATAAGTATTTTTTACCTTTTTCTATAGTTTTGTTTTTTAGAATCACATCATACTCAGCTATACCCCAATCTTTTTTTAGAACTATTCAATTACTAAAGACAATTTTAGACATATGATTTACATTTCCACATATAAAACATAAAGTTTGTCCTTATTGAGTCCTTTGAAATTAATCTTTTATGTTTATCTTATATTTCTCTTGACATTATATACCAAATTTTCTATTAAGTTCAGGGCTTTTTTTTTAACAACAAAATCATGTAAGTTTGGAAATATGTATACATATATTCGATTTGCCAATATTTTAACATAATTAACATGTAGTGGATATCCTGCCATCTAGGGGAGGGGTGGGGAGTTGGGGGGAAAATTTGTAACGGAAAGCTATGTAAGGTTTATTGTTGAAGAATTACCCACACATATGTTATGCAAATAAAATAAAAAAAAAACAACAAAATCATGAAAGTCTGGCAATTCATTAAATATTCTTTTTTTTCAGGATTATGTTTAACTTTGTTGAGTATGATATTTTCAGCTTCAACCCTAGTTGTTTTGCTCTTTGATATATAGTGTTCCAAGACCTATGGTCTTTTAATGTAGCCACTGCAAGATCTTGTGTAATCTAGTTGTGATTCTATCATAATTGTTTTTTTCTTGATACTCATAAAATTTTCTCCTTGATATGGAGCTTTCAGAATTTGGCTATAATGTTCATAGTCATAGATCACAGGATCTCTTTCAGGTGGTGATTGGTGCATTATTTTCCTATTTCTACATTTCCCACTTCTAACACTTCAGGAAAATTTTCTTTAATTATTTCTTGTATTATTGTATCAAGATTCAGGTAGTCAAATTATTCTTATGTTCTCTGTTTTCCATTTGTACTCCAGGTCTGTTGTTTTCCTTATGAGATATCTCATATTTCCTTCTACTTTTCATTCTTTTTATTTTGTTTTATTATTTTTTGGTCTCTTACAATTTTGCTCTCTTTTCTTGAGTTTTTCTATGAATTCTTTTTTTGGGTAGGTGACTATTTAACATTAGTATTTGGGTAGGATTGGTCTTTGTTTTTCCTTTAGTATTCTCCTCTGAAGATGAATACCAGTCTTCACTATTACCATAGTAACTTTCTATGGTTGAGTTTGTTCTCCTTTGCCTGCTCTTTTTTTTTTTTTTTAAAGTATTATTTGCAGCAGATTGTTAGCATAATTGCCTGTGATCCTGGGACATGGGGTGGTGGTGCCTCTTGCCCCAGGTCTTCCTTCAGTTCTTCCCTCTGTCTTAGAACCCAAAACCAAGAAGTCCTCCTTCCTGTAAGTGCCCCCCAGCCAGCAGCACCTCTGCCTCATTGCTTTCCTAATTAACCTGTACTAATGCCTTTTCACCAGGGCCCTTTCTCAGCAGTCCAGCTAATCTTGACTCTGCTTATCAGGGAGATTTCCTTAATCTTCCCAGCTTCAGACTCCTGATTCTCCACACTAACTGCAAGGTGAAAATTCCTGTGGCTGAGCCTGAGGCTGCCTCCCAACCCAGCTAGCCCCAGAGCTCACTACTTGTTATTTCAGGGGAACTGGTATCTTTCTTCAGATCTGCTATAATCTCAGGAAGACCATTGCTCTGTTCCAACTCTTATTATATACATTATATACTCTTATATACATTCACCCAGAGGAGCAATTTTGTCTTGTTTGTGAGGGAAATCCGGAGAATTTGGAGTTTTCTGACCTATTCCACCATCTTCCCAGAATCCTTTCCCCACATCTTTATTTTACAAAAAAAAAAAAAGTTAACAAATTCTATGTTCTACACTTCACTGGTTTTTGATGATACAAACATCCCCTCCACTTGTATAAATAATGATGCACCCTTGCTATGTGTGATTCTTATCTATGCTTTTCATAAATCCTCTATAGGAGTTCTAAACAAAACATGGAAGTCCTTGATTTAATTTATTTGATATTTTATTGATGCTACCACATTTTGTTTGTTTCTCTTAAAAACTTTTTGTCACCACACAGTATAGATCTTTCAGGCATGATGGCCAACAGGAAGCGAAGGCTAAGGGAGAAGAAGAAAAGAGAAAAAAAGACCCTTCCACCATTCTTCATTACCTGCTTCATGGATTGCCCAATTCCTTTTCCAATAATACCAATCTTTTAGTATCATAGAATAATGGATTTAGAACTAGACTCTATCCAATATAGCCCCCTAATCTTACAGATGAGGAAAATGAGATCTAAAGAGATGAAGTGACTTAAGTTTGTATCAAAGAATCCTTACCAGTTCAAGACCTGTCACATTAAGAGTAGTTACTTTTTTCAAGTTTCCCAGTATCTTGGCAAAGCAAGCATCAGTGATCTTGGGAACTCTACCAATGTTCAAGGTCTGCAGATGGGGACAGGATTGTGCCAAACAGCCCACACATCTGGCTGTGAGAGCATGACAGCCAAACACTTCTAGTTTGTTGAGGCTGCAGGGGAGGAAAAAAAGGAATCAATGATAAGGGCAAAAAAAAAAAAAAAACTACACACACTCAGACAGCATCTGGCTAACAAGTTACCTGTACATCGTTTCCATTTTTTCTTTGGGGAAAGTCATTATTTCATAGACATTTTTCAAGAAGTAAATAGGTTTGGATAATATGAGGTAAGAGTACAAATAAATCAGTAGAGAAATAAAACCCAACAAATACAGCCATTCTTCCAGTTTAACCCATATGAATTTCACTGTTCTAAAAATAATGACATCTAAATGTGATGGCACTTAACAGTAAAAGTGGCATTGGAGTATATGGTATGGTATCTATCCAATAGGTAGAGCTCAGATAGTACTAGAGTTGTATGTCCCTTAGACTCATTTTCTATTCCAAACTAATTGAGTGCATATTAAGGTGGGTCCTGAGGATTGCCTTGGGAACAAATAAAGTTGAATCAGTTTTAAAGCAGCAATGCTTATGAACATCAAGTTACATGTTCTATATGAACTGATATGCAGAAGAGTCTATGCTTCTTATAGTTTTAGTGGTTTCATGTGCTTTTAAGTGTTGTCTGGATCTAGAATACAGCACAAAATTCCGTCATTAACAAGGAAGTAGATAATTACTTGTCTTCTTGCTATAAATGTCTGGCAAGTCCCTAGGTAGTCCAGAGAAAATGACAAAACTTCCACAAGCCCCCCTCTTGTTATTGATTTCTAGATTGCTAAGACTCTAGAAGTATCAGTCCTGCCATCTCTGTTTTTAAGGAATGCTTATCTGTCCAGGGCTGGGCAATACAAATTAACCTGTGAGGCAATGGGGGATGAATCATCATCAGGGGCAGGGATTTAAGAGTCCAAAGCACATGCCTTTCTTTGGTCCAACCTGTGTATTTGAATTGTGGCGTTAATTTTATGTCATCTTGATTCTGAGAGTCTCTGTTCCAGGCACTGGATCATAGATATTCAGAATTGAAAGGAACTTAGGAAGAAGTATGAACTACCATGTAACCACACAGCCAATCCTGTTTGCTGTATCAGTTTCTTAATGAGTTTTTATCTTTCCACTCCAACCTTTTAACCTGACAATCCCCTCCCTGCTATGTTTTTCCTCCCTTTGTCTCCCAATCTGATGATAGAACATTTGAATGAATGCCAGGTCATTAATAATTTCCTACTGATTGACTTGTTACTGGGCTTACTTGATACTGGGCTTTTTGATCTATGATGTAGTTTTTGGAAAAGTGAATCTAAGCTTTCCACTAACACTTTAATGTTAAACTGTCCCAAATGACACAAGAAGGAGTAACTGGCTCCTGCCTTCTCTTCTCTTAAATTGGGAGAATTTCTTCCTCTCCCCTGCTCCTGATTCTGAGTTCTTATATTACTTCCAGAAAGTCAGAGCTGACATGGACCTCAAACATAATCTAACCCATCACATCATGGGAAGGATGGAGAGAGATTAAAGAAAAGGAATTTTCCAGAACCAGTAATCAGATTCAGAAAGGATTAAAAGAAAAGCACAATTCTGCACATATGGCCATAGTAAGCTTTCTGTGCTACTATAGCTTGCCAATACCTTCCTCTTAATTATATATTAAGTTTTACTTTTATCTCTCTGAGTTTCTTCAGTTGTGTTAGGATTCTGTTCTTCACTCAGAACTAAATAGTAAGAGGGAAATCTAGGCACCAACTAGGTGAGACGGGAAAGAAAGACATTTCAGGCAGGCAAGGCTTCATCTGAGCCTACCTGGTGTGCAGACTCATTAGGTAATAAAAAAATCTCTTGGAAAGTGGTATGAGATTTGAGACAACATGGCTTCTAAAGTCTGTATGAGCTACTAAACATCATTATCCTTCATTAATAAAAGCTTCATTATTAAAAAGGGACAATAACCCAAAGAGGTTAAGTGTTTTGCCCAGGATCACACAATATGAAGTGTCTGTGAAACAAGATTTGAACTCAGGGCCTTTTGAATCAAAATCTAAGGATCTACCCATTTACTACATCACTTTTTTTTGGTTTGTTTTAATCTTTGTTACAAGAGAAGATTCACCACATAGGGAAAAGGAATAATTAGAATTAAATTTGATGTAAAAAGGATTAATAAAGCTTTAATTTTAAAGGGTTTTTTTTTAATATAGCCATTTGAGGATAATTTGTGAGTTCTCCTCCCCCTTCCCACCTAGATAATCTTACTCTAAATCTCAAGACTAAGAGCTTCTCTTGATATTTGGCAAGCAAAAATAGTCCCATTCATTCCTCAAAATTTGCAATTGTGCTACCTAACTTACTTCTTTCACTGCTCCTTTCACAGGGCTAAGGGAACACAAACATCTGCCTGAAGCAATTACATTCAAAGTTCCCCCAGGAGATGGCCCCTCTATTTGACATTGTCACACACCTTGGGAAGTATAAATTTTTAAAACTTCATCATCTTGGCAAGTTAAGTAGTTGCAGAAAAACATTAAAGCAAGATTGAGAAACTAAGGTCCCCAGAAGCAAAATGTCACACAGCAGGGGCTATCGGAAGGATGATATGTTATATACAAAAATCCAGTCTCTACTGTGCAGCATTTATTATTCATGCCATGGCTTCCCATTCTATACTCATCCAGTTCTGCCTCTAGTCTCACTAAGACTACTAAAAGCCCTGAATCTTTTCAAAGGGGTCAGATGTCTCCAGGCTGAAATTAATTTTTGCAAGCCAAAGACTTAAAAAATCCACTTAGGATGTGAAGCTAAGTTTTTCATGTTAAAAAAAACAAAAAACAAACAAAAAAACCTGAATAAATATGTTGTGTGACAGTTTCAAAACAAGAGCCCCAACCCAATTACAGCATTTCCCCATACAGGTGCAAAATCTTGAATTTCTTCTTTCCATTCCCAAAAGACTTTCAGGTTTTCTTGGACAACACTGACAGCTGCTTAATTGGAGAAGTTGAAATTTTTTGTGAACCACAGGTGAGCATATCAATTTCTACTGTGTCAAGTAGAAATAAGGGGGAAAGCACCTTAATTCTAGACAGAGATATCTTGTCATCAAAGTATTCCCACGGAGAGACGTGGGACTATCTTGATCTTAAGGAAAACATTCAATTTCCTTTTATCAACATACAACTGATGAATTTGTGATATCTTTATATTGAAAAGTATAAATTATGTTTAATTTTATATTCACATAAAACTTAATTTATATAAATGATTTTTACATTTATATATATTAGGTTTAATTCTATAAATTCTATTTAAAAGTATAAAAATATGATCAATTTCTCACTTAGAAAAACTGTTTTTCTCCCAAGTTCACCAAGTTCAGAGAAACATAACCATAACAAAAAAAAAAAAAAAAGACAGGCATAAGAAATCCTGAAAGTACAATCTTCATTCTTTTGTGAAACTATTGAAATCCACAATATGGAACATTTAGCATATCCTCTGCAATAAGAGGAAATCACAATAGAAGGGAATCACTCATCAAATGCCCCATAGAACTATACCCAATAGATGATTAGTATTGATTTTTAGTAGACCAGATACAGTATGAATCTATAAAAATAGCAATGTCATTAGAGTATAAGAACACTGAAATCAGATGACCATATAAAGTGATCTTTTCTCTCTTCCCATTGGAAGAATAAGATCTCTATAACATATCCTGAAAAGTTACTGGCAATGTTTTTGGTAAACAACTATGTACTTGCTAGATTATTCTTCAGAATAGTACTCTTGATAGACTTTTACCTTCATATATTTTAACTCCATGTGTTTATTATGGCCTCTAGATAAGTATGAATTTATTATCAACCTTCACAAAATGTTTAACAGCTCAAACTCATCACAAGGTAGTCAAAAGGAGTAAAACATATTTCAAAGAATCTCAATCTTCAACCCATAAATGTGCTGGAATTTCTATGTAACCATACTTCTCCCTGCCTGCAATTATGTAATTGATTCTCTGAGCCTAAAGATTATAAATTTATTTATCCTCATTGATTTTCATCTTATTAAGTACATCATTCTAATCTTCCCAAAACATTCTGGATCCTATCATCTAACATGTTAACTATCCTTCACAGTTTTATCATTTATAAGCTAGATATACTTGATAACATCATTGAAAATATTAGTAAAATAAAAAAGTAAAAATATTTTATTATATACTCATTAGCATTTATTAAATATCAGATACAAAATGTTAAATTAGTATTTGTTACTTATCAGTAAATATATAGGATCAAAAACATTACTAGGGCTCTCCATTAGAGACTTCCCTTCAAGAAAATAGTGACCATTACCAGTTCTGAACAAACCTAAGACTATTACCTAATCTGAATTTCCCATTATGAAACATTTTATAGATAAAGAGGCCCTTAAGCTGAAGAAAGTTTTCAAAGAAATAGAGGCAAAAAGAGAGTAAATTTTAGCCGCCATGAACAGCAAATACAATGGCTCAGAAATGGGAGATTGAGTTTTGTAAGGAGAAAAAAAAATCCAACAAAGCATATGTAACAAAACTGAAAAGTTAGTTTGGAGCCAGGTTATAACATGGGATGGAAAGGAGGAAAGGAGGAAGGAAGAAGCATTTATTAAGTTCTACAACTTGCCAGGTATTATGCTAAGTGCTTTACAAATATTATCTCATTGATCACAAACACAACCATGGGATATAACTCCATTTTACAGAAGAGGAAACTGAGGTAGACAGTGGGTAAATGAGTCACTCACGGTAACAAAGCTATTAAGTGTCTGAGTCTGGATTTGAACTTTGATCTTGACTCCAGGCCCAGTGCCCTAATCCAATATGCTGCCTAGTTGTAAATGCTTTAAATACCCAACGGAGGAGTTTATATTTCATTCTAAAATCATCAAGTGAAAAAGTGATATCGTGAGAACTCTGCTTCAGGAAAATTTCTTCAACATGAATATTTTCTTTAAACAGTCTTCATATAATTTCATCCTCAGATTCTTGATCATGATAGTCACACATCATGGTTTTATTCACATAGGAAGGATCTATGATTTTATCAGGCAGAGTATAGGAACTTAATATGCCAATGTAGATTATATCCTATTCACACCTTAGTACATGAGTTGAGGGTGTTTTTGAAGAACCATGGAGGTTAAATGCTTTAAGCAGGGTCACATAGCTATTGTGTCACAAATTTAATCCATGGCTCAGGAAAGGAATATTAGAGGAAACTGGGAGGAATCTTCCTAATTCCAAGCCCTGTGCTCTATCCATTATGTAGCACTCACTCTCAGCCCATCAACATGCGACTAAAATAAAGATGAACAAAATATTCCAGATATTGTCTAAGATGGGAGTAGCACCTCTTGATTCATGGGTCTCTCTTAATGGTGCCTAATGTCTCATTATCTGTTTTGACTTCCCTAGTAAGAAAATTAAGCCCAATCACATCAAGAGTATCTAAGGATAAATTAAAAGGACAATTGACTACTGAGAAAAAATAAATATCAGAATTACTATAACAAATTATGCTATCAATGAAAATAGAACCACATCCCTGGACTTATTAAAGTCCCAAATAGGTAAAATGAGCAAATGAATGAGGGAAAGCAAATAGTAGAGGGGAAAAAATGTTAAGTGGGATAGACAGCAAAGACGAGAAGATAGAGAGCTGCCTTTGAGCAAAAGAGCTGAATTCATATGAGCATGTACTGGCATTGAGATGATATACAAATTACTTAGCCTCTCTGCGATCTAGGACTCTAGGCAATTGTCTTAAGGCTTTAAATTGTTTAAAAAAAAAAACAGCTGGTTTTCATGATTAGTGTGAGTTCCTTAAAGTGAAATTACAGGTTCAGACTAAGCAATAGTTCCTAAGAGCATCCTGCTCTTGTAAAAACCTTGGAACCTTGGGGTGGGAGAAAGGGGAGAGAGGACAACTGGGCCATTAGATACAGAAGTATCGCTACATAAAGGAAATATATGGCATGTCTCAAAAGTTTTAGTTCATTCTTAAAAGTTTTAAGGACTTTGGGGACACTTTATGGCTTTAGCTTAAAACTGAAGTAAGACTTTTTGAAGGCACTGAGCTATCTATCTACTCTCCAGATATCTGAAAAAGAATCTAACACGTTTTGGGGTTTTTTTGGGGGGGGCAAGGATCACAGATATTATTGCCTCTAGGAAAAAAGGTAAGCAAGAAAACATCAGCAACTGCCCCAAAATGTCTATTTTTCTAACTCTACACCATCTTTGCTTGTTTGTATTTGTAGCCCCAGAGCTTAGAAAAGTTCCATACCCATATTAAGTATTTAATAAATTATTTTTCATTCATTCACTCAAGGGGGTGAAGGGAAAAAGCATTTATTAACCTCCTTTTTTGTACCAGGAACTGTGCTAAGAGTTTACAATTTTATTTTTTGATTTGATCCTCACAATAATGGGAAATAGATACTATTTTTATTCTCATTTTACAGTTGTGGAAACCAAGGCAGATTAAGGTTAAGTGATTTGCTCAGTCACACAGCTAGGAAGTGTCTGTGGTTGAATTTGAACTCAAGTCTTCCTGGCTCCAATTTCCATATTTTAACCATTATACCATCTAGCAACCCTAGAAGATAGAGATCCATTTTGTTCAGTGATCTTTTGTATTATAAATATAAAGCAAAGCATAAGACAGGAAGATCTATTAACACCACCAAATTGCATTTTGAGTTTTCTTGGGCTGTTTGATGAAGATACAAGAAATGAATAGGTAGGCTTTCACAAGGTTAAATGACTCTACCAGGGTCACCAGCAAACTGCATCTGTACCACCACAGAATTGACTGAAAAGTACAGAATATAAAAGCTCTTTCTACTTTATTTTTCCTACCAAAAAAAAAAAGCTGACTTCTTGTCCTGATATTTAGGCCTTTTAAAATCTGACTCCCATTTACTTTTCCAGGTTTTTTTTAAATACCCATGCTCTCAATGAATTTTATGTTTCATAATCCAAACTCAAAATTCCACTTTGTGAATTCAGAGAAACTGTTCTTCATGTCTAAAATAAACTCCCTCCTTCATCTCTGTCACTCAAAAATCTTGAACAGTTTCAAGGCCCAATTCAACTGCAACATCTTCTATGAAGTCTTCCCTCATCCATCCATTTCCTGGGGGTCCTTCTCCTTCTCAATTTATCCTATGCAATAATTTATTAAATAATATGTCCTCCTCCCACTCCTAAAAGAATGTAAGACCCTAGAGAACACAAACTATTTTGTTTTTCTTTTTATAACTCCCAGCATTTGTCTTAGTCTTATGTATAATACACACAATAAATGTGTTTTTCTTGAAATGACTATTAAAAAGCATTCAATACTGCTAGAAAATAAATATCAGGATTACTATAAATTATACTCTCTATCAGTGAAAATGGAACCACATCCCTGGACTCACCAAAGTCCCAAATAGGTTAAATGAGCAAATGAAAGAGAGGAAAGCAAATAGTGGTGAAAAATTCTGACTTAAAAGGTTGTTTCTTCAATTAGGTGTCTGAGTATATGTTAAAATTCTTTGCAAGATATAATAATAGCAATAAATAGCATTTATATAGCACTTTTAGATTTGCAAAGTACTTTCCATATGTTCATTCATCTAATCTTCACTATAAACTTGTAAAGTAGTCACTATTATCATCCCCCAATTTTCAGATGAGGAGGTAAGTACCTTGTGTAGGGTCACACAGGTAATAAATGTTTAGAACAGGAGCTTAATTCAGGCTATCCTAATTCCAAGTCTCATGCTCCATCCTATTTACCACTTGACTGTTCTAAAGAATACAGATTACTTTGCTCAAGATTCTTTTTAATTATAACAAACAAGCTTAAAATAAAGTAGGGAGTTTTAGTCACCAAATAAGTTTTCCCTGTCATAGAATAAAAAGCACAACTCCAAGTTTGCCCTAGGCATGGTAAAGTTATCTTCTTTGCAGATAACACAGTTCTGATTGCATGAACAGGAAACCTCCTAAATGAGATCTATCCTCACTGCAAAGAGTTCATTCACTGAACTCTGAAAATTCAGTTGAAGGTCCATTGTTCAGAAAATGTTATGCAGTTAGACAGTCTAAAGAAGCTGCCCATTAAAACAAATATCCTGTAAAAGCATTACTTATGGAGAGAGGCAGAGCCAAGATCATGGTGTCAAGGCAGGAACTTGATGACCTCTTTCTCAAATTGCTCCAAATTCCTTTAAATAATGACTCTAAACAAATTTTAGAGCATCAGAACACAAAAAAGTGGAGTAGAAAATTTTTTCAGTCAAAGGTCAGTAGGAAAGGTCTGTGGCACCAGGTGGGAGTCCAGTGTGCAGTCCCAGCACAGGCAGCACCCGTGCAGTCCCATTCTCAGCCCAAGCCCCCATGCCAGTAAAGTAGAAATGGACTACAGGACTCCAAATCTACAGCAGCACTGGACTCAGTCCAGACACACGAAAGATGACTTGGAAGGTTTGTCAAAAGTCAGTGTGGGAAGCTTCCAGAGGCGTCAGCCCTCAGAAGGTCTCTTTAGCACTAAGGAAGGACTCTGTTGATTTAGCACACTAGATCTAGCAGCTACAGTGGAGTTGGGATAGTCCTCGCAATTCCAGGGCAGAAAAGAAAGCTTGTGGTCAGATCCCTAGAAGGATTTCTGAAAACAGCTGCACAAAATCCCTGAAGCTTGGGACCCTCCAGCCTGGAAATACAGCCCTATTTTTAAAAAGCCAAGTAATAGGCTGGGAAAATGAGCAGACAACAGAAAAAGATTCTGACCATAGAAAGTTACTATGATGAAAAGGAAGAAAATAAGATACAATCAGAAGAAGATAACAAAGTCAAAGCTCTTACATCCAAATCCTCCAAGAAAAATAAGAATCAGTCTCAGCCTGTGCTAGAGCTCAAAAGGGATTTGAAAATCAGGTAAGAGAGATAGAGGAAAAATTAGGAAGAGAACTGAGAGAAGCGCAAAAGGAAATACAAAAAAGCTAATGAGGAGAAGTATGTCTTAAAAGGCAAAATTGGTCAAATGGGAAAGAAAGTACAAAAACTTACTGAGGAAAGTAATGCCTTAAAAATTATAATTGAGCAAATGAAAGCTAATGACTTTATGATGAATAAATAATAACTAAAATAAGTTTTAAAAAAGGAAAAAAAAATAAAGGAAAATGTGAAATATCTAATTGGAAAAACAAATAACCTGGAAAATAGACTCAGGAAAGATAGTTTCAAAATTATTGATCTATCTGAAATTCATGATAAATAAAAGAGCCCAAATATCACCTTTCAAGAAATTATTAAGGAAAACTGTCCTGATATTTTAGAACCAGAGGATAAAAGAGAAATTAAAAGAATACACTAATCTCTTCCTAAAAGAGATTCCAAAATGAAAACTCCTAGAATAGTCAAATTCTGTAACACCCAGATCAAGGAGAAAATATTGCAAGCATCTAGAAAGAAACAATTCAAATATAACAGAACCACAAATACAAGATTTAGCAGCTTCTACATTAAAGGACAAGAAAGTTGGGCATATGATATTCCAAAGAACAATGGAGTTTGGATTATAACCAAGAACCATTTATCCAGAATAACTGAGTATAATTCTTCAGGGGAAAAAGTGGAAATTCAATGAAATAGAAGATTTTCAAGATTTCAAGATTTGTGGTAAAAAGATCAGAGCTGAATAGAAAACTTGATTTTCCAATACAGAGCTCAGGAGAAGCATAAAGAGGTAATCAGGAAAGGGATATCATAAGGGACTTAATAAGGTTTATCTATTTATATTCTTACATTAGAGGATGATACTTGTAACTCATTAGAACTTTCTCATTATTATGGCAGTTAGAAGAACTATATATAAAGAGGTCACAGGTGTGAGTTGAATATGAAAGGATAAAATCTTTAAAAGAAATTAAGGGGTAAGAGAGGAATATACTGGGAGAAAGGGAATGTTGTAAATTATCCACCATAAAAAGAGGCAAGAAAAACTTCTTACAGTGGAGGGGAATAGGGTGAATGAGTGAACTTTACTCTCATCAGAATTGGCTCATAGAAGCAATAACATATGCACTCAACATGGGTATATAAATATATCTTACCCTTAAAGAAGATAGGGAAGGAAGGCATTCAGAAAGGGGGGAATGGTGGGAAAAGAGAGGGGACATTGAGGGAGGGAGAGGTCAATAGCAAAATTTTTTTGAGGAGGGACATAGAGAAGGAAGAGAGAGAATAAAATAAATGGGGGGATACAGTTAGTAATAGTAAAAATAAAAAGAGTTTTGAAGCAAATTTCTCTGATAAGGCCTCATTTCTCAAACATAAAGAGAAATGAGTCAAAATTATAAAAAATAAGAGCCATGCCCCAATTGATAAATGATCAAAAGATATGAATTATTCCCAAAGGGCTATAAAATCACGTGTATCCTTTGACCTAACAATACCACTACTAGATATGAATCCCAAAAAAGGTTTTATAAAAAAGGAAAAAGGCCTATATGTACAAAAATACTTGTAGCAGCTCTCTTCTCAGGGCAAAATATTAGAAATTGAGGGGAAGCCCATCAGTTAGGGATGGCTAAATAAATTATGGCATCTAATTATGATTGAATGTTATTGCTTTATGGGAAATGATAAGCAGGATGCTCTCAGCAAAATCTGGAAAGTCCTCCATGAACTCAAGCAAAATGAAATGTATTGTGTACAAAGTAATAGTAATATTCTGGAATTATCAGCTGTGAATGATTTTGCTATTCCCAGCAATACAATGATCCATGACTACTATGAAGGATTTATGATAAAAAATTATATGCACACCCAAAAAAAAACAATTGATTATGTTTGGACACAGATTGAAGCATATTCTCTCTCCCTCTCTCCTTCTCCCCCTTTTTTTTCTTGAGGGCTCATTTTTGGGGGAATCTATGCTTTCTTTCACAATATGGCATTTATGGAAATATTTCACATAACTTTACATGTACTTTCTGATAGGGGTTGATAGTGGGAATAAGGGAGAGAATTTAAAACTCAAAGTTTTAAAAACAATTGTAATTGGGGAAAAATAAAAATATTAAGGAAAATGAACTGGTACCTTTACTATCCCACCTCCCATGATATAGCTTCCTTTCATATGTTGTTTTCTCCCATGGAACTGTGAACTACGTAATGATCTCTGTCTTTCTGTCTGTATATATATATATATCTTCCTGCTGATTAACAAAGTACCTGGCACATAGTAGGTACTTAATAAATGTTTTCTGACTCTGAGAGAAAAAAGAAAGAAGAAAAAGAAGAAAACTAACTATATCCAGAAATGAACAGGATAAAAAGTGAGGACAAGACCACTTTTGAGAAATTGCAGTATTTTTGCCAATGTGACCTCAGAATGCTCTGCTATAGGTCAGACGTGGATAATCTCTATAAACACTTAGAGGTGGCTTCTCTAACTTGGAGCATTTCATGTTTCTTCTGAGCTAAATCAGTTCTGCTTTGCTTATAGAATGCAACATCTTCTCTGATAAGGGCATGCTATGCTGGACAGTCCTGTGCCAGTGTCTGCCATGTCAAACAATCAATTCTAAAGTTTTTAAGAGAGGTCTTGAGAGCATCTTTGCATTGCTTTTTTTGACCACCTGATGAGAGTTCTCCATAAAATAGTCTTTTTGGCAAGAATATTTTTGGCATTCAAACCATGTGGCCAGCCCAACAAACTTGTGCTCTCTGCAATAAAATCTGAATACTTGGTAGCTTAGTTCAAGAAGGGACCTCAGTGTCTGGTACCTTATCCTGCCAGGTGATCTTCAGAATCTTCCTAGGACAATTCAAATGGGAATGATTCAGTTTCTTGGCATGATCCTGGTAGATTGTCCAGATTTCACAGGTATTCCATAATGAAGTCAGCAAAATGATTCTGTATATCTTCAGTTTTGTAGTCAGTATAATACCTCTCCTCTCCCACACTTTCTTTGGAAGCCTCTCAACACTGAGCTAGCTCTGGCAAGGTGTGTCCTCATCATTATCAGTGTGAACATCTCTGGAAAGTATAGTGCCAAGTTAAGTGAAATTATCCACAGCATTTAAAACTTCTCCATTTGCTGCAACCAACTGAAATCAATCACTCCCTAGCTGAAGCTCCAACTGAAGGAAAGGTCTTGAATACAGTAAGCTACTTTTGTAAGGCAAAGCATCTGATGCTGCTTCTATTCCATTGATGCTATAGATTTAGCAAGTATTGAATGGAATAGTCTCCAGTGAATTTAAGTTGCAGACTGAAAAAGGACAAGCAACTTACGGGATACATCATGCATAAAAAACAGGGCAAATTAAGAGCCTCTTGGATACGTCAACAATCATCACTACTATCTGATCTTGGTCAGTGGAATTTTAACCAACAACTGCTCAGCCAGGTTAAGATAGGAGATCACTTAAATGCTATATAACTCATTGTCCCCCTTTGTAAAAAGAAGATTAAATAAGATGCTCTCTCAAGTCCTTTCCAGTTTTAAATCTATGATTTTATCTGTTTCAAAAAATTCCAGTAAGGGAAGGCCCTTCATCAACACTTATTGAAACTATTTTTAAGTTATCAGAAAAATCCCCTAGAGCTGCCTGACCCACAGAAAGATTAAAGGACTTGTCTATCTGAAGGATAAATAGCAATTCAGTTGCCCTGGATAAGAACTACAAAATATGCTTGATGCAAGCAACTTCACCTTTTAAAAACAACTTCAATTGAATTGTAAGTCTTGGGAAGAAATGTAGTTCTCTGGGACACAGCTCCAGAAGAAGAATGATTCCAGAACGCCCCAAGGCCTAACATTGCTGGGAAAGTTACTGCCAGGGGGTAGAACAAGTAGGGACATATTAGGGAAGAGCTCACTGGGAACATGACCTCTGCAGGGAAACACTTTTTTATTCTAACTATTTATTGATAACCACGTACTAAGTCCATTTGCTTCTACCTGCTGGGTGAATACAAGTGTGGAATACACCCTCTACACCCCAGTGCCATGGCCTTAGTTGTTTGGTTCCATTACAACTTCACGCCTGGGTCCCTAGTAAGAGTCAAAAGCAACATTTAAACCAAGAAATTAATTTACTATATCATTTCCTCTATATCATACACAGAAGGAAAAAAAAAACAATATGGCACATGCAAACTCCCTGAGGGTGGAACTATCTGTTCTATAAATTTTTATACTCCAATACTTAGTACACTATCTTGAATATCACATTCAAGAAATATTAAGGGAATGAATACAAAACAAATGATTAAAAACTCTACACATCATTCCATATACAAGCTTTCTTGGTGCACTGAGACAGACTAATTTTCCAAAGGGAGGGGGAAAACACTTAATTACAAGTTCATAACTTTTTCTTTGTTTCCATCATCCTAATTTTGGTTTAATATGTTCATACAACACAAATAGAAGATCTACTTGGTAGGAGATTTGATGACTTATTATCACTGTTCATTATCTTTAAAAAAAAAAAGGCTCTCAGAAAAGTTATTTGATGAAGATGTGGTACGCATGGTCCAATTCCTGAATGATAATAAAAATAATAATAATAAAAGTGGTTTTCAAACAAAATATAGGCAGTGGCTGGTATAGTCTCTGATCAAATGCTATTGCTACAATTTCCAGCTAATGCCTTCCTTGCTGGTTTGTGAACAGCAGGTGGTATTCTACAAAAGCTGATTAATGCTGGGATTTAAATTGCTGAAAATTGAAGCAAAGTGCCCCATGCTGGCAATTTGTTAATCAAAAATTGCTGCTTCCCTCCTTGTGCAAGCTTCAGCCCATCTTATAAAAGCCATGCATATTTCTTCTGAGATGCAATGTCATATATTCTCCTCTCAATGAGATTGTATGTTATTTCCTCAACATTAATGAGAATTTCATGGGTTCATCAAAAGGCTAAATCTCTATAATTGCATTGAATTAACTTCCAAAGTAGAAAGAAAAGATTTGGTTTCATAATTAGAGCTTCTCATTCCATTTGATTCATAGATCTGTGCTGGCCTTGACCTCTGTAAATGATGTCGTCTAAAAGAGACATTACATTTCTTTAAAATTCTATTTAAAAAAAAAAAGAAAATGTTAAAAACTCTTAGGAGAGCTATGCATTTTATTGATTAACATTTGAAGAGACTGATATGGAACAACTAAAGTAACTTAACCATCCCAAATTTATGTACAATAAAAACATCAGGACATGATCTGAGCAGGTTTCCCCACCCTCAGAACCTACCAAGACTAATACATCTGTACTATTTCCAGGGGCTACCAACTCATGATTACTACTCCTCATCTCCTGTCACCCAAGATTACAAAGCCAACTTTGTCACTCCAGGCATGCTTTTACTGGAGAGAGTAGCCAAGAAAGTAGGAGAGGTTTGTAGCATTATCTGGATGGTCTCCCTTCTTCCTATGACCCTGCTACCACCCTCATCCCCTGACACCTGAAATATTATAATATCCTGCTGTTTGATCTCCCTGCATTAATTCTTCCCCTACTCCCATCTGTCATCTCCTCAACTGTCAAATTAATCTTCCTAAAATGCAGATCTAACTATGTCATTCCCCTATTCACTAAACTCCAGCGGCTCCCTAACACTCCTGGGATTATATGCTCTGTTTAGTATTGAAAGTCTTTCATATTCTAGCCTCTCTCCTACAGTTCTGATCTCATAGTTCATTCTGCCTTTCTTTCCACCTTGTATTCCTCCATCCTTTCTTTTACTTGCTTAAGATATTCCATCTCCAAACTCCAGACATTTTCACTGAAAACACTCTCATTTCTGCCTCCCCTTACCTTCCCTCAAGACCCAGACAAAAACTTCTATGAGCAGCCTTTCCTGATTCCCCCTTAATGCCACTATCTTCCATGTATTGATTATCTTCAATTTATCACATATGTATCTTGTTGGTACATAATTATTTGCGTACCCTCACCCATGAGTTGTGTGCCCATCACCTGATACATAGTAGATGCTAAATAAATGTTTATTTACTGATTGAATATCATTCATGTTTTATTCTGGCTGCTTTCTTAACTAAAATAGCAGATATGGATACAAATGTGCAAACACATAAACATGATTTAGTTTAATTAACTGTACTTTTTGCAAGGCAGTAGCAAATATAGACTATGTCCATTACTGATTATAGTAATACCCGGAATTCATTAAGAAGAGAACTACACGCCTGGCTATGTCTCTAGTAGAAAAGGAAGCAAGGAAGTAGGTGAGTTATATTGCCCCCAAGTTTGTGATCCTTCGCCTTTGATCCCACACATCCCTGTTGCTGCCACATTTCTTCTAAACAGACTTTGATTTAGCTTAAGCCTTTCTTAGACATTCAGTATTTTTGACTTCTTGATTAAAAATCACTATTACAAAGGAAAAGTCTCTCTAGCACCCTCTAGATATTGTGGTGGATAAAGCGCAGAATGTGGCATCAGAGCACTGATGTTTGCATTCTGCCTTATTCTCTTTCTAGCTCTGTGGTTACTTGAACTTTCAGAGTCTCAATTTCCATGGGAATAAAATGAATCCACCTCACATGGTTTTATGAGGAAAGCACTTTAGTGACAACAAATAAATGTGAATCATTACCATCACCACCACCATCACCACCATAATAACTCACTGCTTTAGGTGCTTGATCCCCTGGCTGGATCCTTATTATACTGATGATATACTCCATTCTCTTCCTCTAAGAACTATGGCAACCCCCACCTCCCCACTCCTATGAATTTTAATTGAGTGTGTTGGATTCTAGGGCAGAGTTGGACTCTGTCCTAGTAGAAATTAAAATGGAGGTAGACAGATAAAATTGGAAAATTCTTGCAGTATATATATATATATGTATATATATATATACACACACATATACATATATATTCCATGGATTGTATGGTCTAAAGGATCACAGAGAGTTGTATACATATATCCAGAAAGAATATATATATATATATATACATATATATATATATAATTCTTGTGTATTTTCCCGTGTGTGTGTGTGTGTGTGTGTGTGTGTGTGTGTGTGTACACGTCACCTCTAAAACCTACAGCTACTCTGAAAAGTTTCTATAACTGCATTCATGACTAAATGATACCTTGGAGCCAATATACCAATGACTGAAACTAAGATTTAAATCATATGAGGTGTGTGGCAAGGAATATTATTTAAAGCTATGTTTCTAACCCTAATTCTAAGTGAGTCTCTCTTTAAATTTATTGGTGGTTACAGTTCAGAGATGACAGTGGCAAAAACCATTTAAGGAGTAAGATGCTCCTGATATACAGATATAAAAGCAGAAAATAGTGTTTTACCTTACAAGTCTCTTGGGAGGATATACATGCAGTAAATACTTGGTGAGCAGTGAAGTGATGGTTCAGTGGACAGAACACTGGTCCTGGGGTCAGGAAGACCTAAGGTCAAATCCAGCCTCAGAAACTTACTAGCTGTATGGTAAGTCAAGCCAGAGGTAAGTATGCCTCTTTTTTCCTCAAAACTACTGGAAAAGAAAATAAAACCACTCCAGTGTCTTTGCCAAGAAAATTCCATGGATTGTACAGTCTAGAGGATCACAGAGAGTTGTATACATATATCTAGAAAGCATATTAATAAGTTGGAGAGTGACCAGGGAACAGCAGCCAGGAGAACATGATGTTTCAAGTTCATGCCATATGAAGATTAATTGAAGGAGCTGGGTCATGGAAGACCCTATAAAATCTGTCTTCAAGTATGTGAAGGCCAATAATGTAAAGAGAGAGAGAGAGAGAGACAGAGAAACAGAGAGAGACAGAGAAAGAGACAGAGACAAAGAGAGACACAAAGAGAGACAGAGACAGAGAGAAAGAGAGACACAGAGAGGGAGAGAGACAGAGACAGAGAGAGAGACAGAGAGAAACAGAGAGACAGAAACAGAGAGACAGAGAAACAGAGAGAAAGAGTAGTCTTGTTTTATTTGAACTCAGGGAGAAGAATCAAGGGCAAAGGGTAATAGCTGAAAAGAGGCATTTTTTTTTTTAATTTTAAAGAGAAACTTCCTGCAAATGAGAGGTGTTTCCAAAAAAAGTAGAAGGATCTGGAGGTCTTCAAACAGGGATTGAATAGCTATTTATTAATTGTGATTTGGTGGTGATTCTTAATCCAATTATGAGTCAGACTAGGTGACAGCTGATAAACCTGAAACTTTGAGATTCTATGATATGAGGGTATCTGATTGTGTTTTAAGGATTATAAATGCCAGAGGAAATCAATCACTAAAGGAATGTTGTCTGGAGAAATCAAGGAGGACTGTCAGAGAGAGGATGGGACTTGAATGAATGGATTATAAACAGAATAAAAACCAAGCATAGGCATCTTAGAATAAGGTAAATTGTCTTAAGACCTCTCACAATCAATTACACTGGTTTTTTTAAGGAAAAAATGATTTTAAGTCCATTTGGTAGAATATTTTTCTGTACCAAGTAGAAAGTCAGAAACATCAGAAATAATCACAGACTGTAAACAATCTCCAGTGTCTAGACATAGTCATTCTATTCCATTCTTGTCTGAATCATGATATAAACAGAAGATTATGTCATAATATTAGAAGGAAGACAAGCAACTGATAATCTACTATTTAAAAAATATTTTATGAGATAAAAATACATAAATTGTATCCTAATCTATGTTACTTTTGTCAGAGAAAGAGATGTCTCTAAATAAAAGGCCAAAATCATAACTGCTATTTATGAATGTCCTTCTAAATATTTCACACAGCTAATGCCCCTAGAATGTACACAGTAACCTGTTCTATGAAAAATCTTCAAAATTACATAATTATTCTAAATGTATTCTACCAGCATAGAGTACAATAGAATTATTATTCCCTAATCGTGAATACTATCTCTTAATGCATCCTAATATTATATAAACTCTCTTGACAGCTATATGAAATTGTTGATTATTATTACATTTGCAATAAACTAAAAAAGAAAGATTATTTTTCAGATAAACTGAAGCCCAAACTCTCCATCTTATACATATAAAGATTATTCTTAATACAAATTTAAGAATTGTTTATCCCATTATTAAATTCAGCCCAATATACTGGCTTATTGAGATCTTTATCCATCCTGACGCATCCAACATGCTACCTATCCCAACGACATATGCATACATAAGTTACTAGCAACAACAAAAAGTATACAACAGCTAAGATTCCTAGACTATTTCATTTGAATCTGCTTTTCAAGGTGACCCAGAACCACTAATTACTACTCTATATCCAACCAGTTATCTATTTCCTAAATTATATTATTATTTAAACCAAGGTTTCTTAAACTTTTTCCACTTGTGACCCCTTTTTGCTTGAGAAAATTTTTATACAATCCTGGGTACACAGGTATATAAAATAGGTACACAAATTAAACATTTACTGATAATAAATCATAATTTCTTATATTTGGGGTTGCAACCCACATTTTAAGAAGCTTTGTTTTAAACCAAACATTTCTTTCTAATACACAAGAATATCTGTGCATTTTTGTCAAATGCTTTGCTAAATTCTAGGAAAATTAATTCACTTCCAATCCCCTAATCTAACACTCTAGGAATGCCTCCTCCCCCCACCACACACACACACACACACACACACACACACACACACACACACAAAACAAGATTAGTCTGATGTAATATGTTCTATATGAAGCTATCAAGAAGAAATATAACTTTGCAAGTTTCACAATTGAGGGTGACATAAACAAGGAGATTTCTATTATAGACATACTTGAATTTTAGCTGGGGGTGATGATGGGGAATTAATACACTTTTGGGGACAGAACTGTAACTAGCTATTTTTGGACCAGGTACAAGTAGCAGCATTGGCTGCACAACCTCCAGAAAGAGGAATCATTCTTTAGAATTGCACAAGATTTCTAAAACACCATAAAATGAGGAAGATAGCCCCTTTGGAATGAGACTACCATTATTGCCACTGTGGTAAGCAAGATTAACATTAAAGGAAGTATTCTCAGATTGGTACTGTTGGTAACCCTCCAAATTTCCAGCATAGTAGTCTCCCACAATAGCAGAGCAAATTTTTAGTCACCATGCTCTATTATAGATTTGTTTATAGATATCCTAAAGGAATTAACTCTTTCATCCCAAAGTAATAGGTAAAACTTAAAAGATAAAACACAAAATTCCCAGTAACTCAGCAGTGAGCACCCCAAAGAAGTTTTCAATGTTTCTGTGAATAATATGTAATAGTTGTATACAGATGAAAAGGTGAATGTTATTACCTGTTTCCATGTTTTTTAACTAAGGCTCTGATGGCTTTGTCTGTAACTTGGCATCCATTAATAGATAATCCCAGAAGGCTAAAAGTAAACACAATTGAAGTTATACTTGAATCATTTTTTTTCTTTATTTAAAAAAGATAGATCTTTATCTGTATACAGATATATAGCTCTAGAGAGAGAAGCATATCTATGGAGCTTTATAGATAGATTCATATTTAAATATATCTATAGAAAATAATGATATATCAATCTATAAATATATATCTATACAAAGAAAATTAAATAGATATAACATTTGCTATGAAAAAGACAAAAGAAATCTAAGGTCTTATACAATATAATCAGACTCTAAATAGTTAAATAACAATGCAAGGCATAAGCAATATAGAGGTGATAGAAACTCAGAAAAGGGAGTTAATTATGATTGCAATAAACGGCTTAAATCAGAATTAGGGATTATTTGTCTTTTGCAATTATTCATGTTATTTCAGCCTTCAGACCTTAAGGCTACCCAAGAGTTTACAAGAGGCAATTTATTTATTTATGTATTTATGTATTTATTTATTTATTTAATCTAAGACAGACAAAACCATTTATTAAAACTAAGCTATCCCTCTTCCTGGTTCAAGAGTGACTCAACAATGTGACACAATGCCAAAAGGACAAAGATGGTTTTGGACTGCATTAACAGGAAAATGAATAAAACCATGGGATAGTTTTGCCATACTCTTTCAGGCAATATCTAAAGTATTATATGAAAAACTGAATACCACATTTTTAACACCCTAGAAAGCTACAGGAGGGTTTTAAAGGAAAGCAATCCTTATGGTGAAGGAAATTACAACTGTCCCATTCAATCTGGCCCATACAAAGACAGGTTGAAAGAATTAAGGATACTTATCCTAGAAAGAAGAAAATGGGCTGATTCAATCCTAAATTTCCTCCATAATTAACATATATAAATCCAAATTGAGAAGCAATGTGACATACTGTTTAGTCATACTACTTGAAGGGAAATTTTGGGAGCCAAAAAAAATATAGGGTCAAGTCCTACATCTGTCACACACACAAACTGTGAGAAAAGGGACCAGGAATATGGTGAATGGAGCTGCCAGAGGATTGCTAATTATTCATTGTGAGAATTTATATGTAGCAAATGGATAAAGGGTACAAATCGGGGTTTTAAAAATATCATTTTGTTGATTGTCTTGACTTAAAATGATTGAAAAAATGTTAATAATGTAGGTTCAACTTAAAAGTATAAACAGCATAAATATTATTAGTTTGCTAATGGGTTTTTATTGTTGTTGTTGTTTGATTTTAATCAAATTAAGACTTGTTCAAGCTTTAAAAGTCCAAGGTCTTCCACTGCATCCAGGCCATCTCCAGTCATCTTAATCTATATCTCTCCACTGGACCCAGATGGCTCTGAAGGGCAAAATGAGGCAGGTGACCTTGCACAGCACTCCCTTATTTAAATGCAATCCACTTGCATCTCGTCCCTCACATCATGGTCCACTTTGAGAATGCAGGATAAACAACAATAGTATTTGTTGGCACAGACCTGACTAAGACAACTGACTGAAACCCCGAGTGCCTCCAGACAACTCTAGAAGATTTTTTTATTACAGTATTACCAATTTACATGGATGAATAAAGTTTCTATACTATTGGAGCTAAATTCCCAGAATGATGAAATAATAGTTAATCACCAAAATAAAATTCCAAATTGAAGATATCAGAGTTATTACTACAAAATACTAGCTAAGATTATAACTTGTTACTAGGGCTAGAAAACATTATAATAATGCATTTTCAATATATTATTTAATTTGATGCTTACAAAACCCCATAGGGTAGGTATTATTATACACATTTTGTAGATGAGGAAACTGAGGGTGAAAGAAATTAAGTAATTTGCCCAGTCACATTGCTACTAAGAAACTGAGACAGAATTTGAACACAGGTCTTCTTGACTCCAATTCCCTGTTGTATGTACAAGTTCCTTGGATGCTATTCTTTCTACAGATAATGATCACAGGAAAAAGAAAGGCAACTTTTCCATTTGGGGAAAATAATTTTTGATACTATACCTTGAAGCTCCTTCAACAAGAGCTAACACACCCAAATCTGTAGCTCCACTCCAACTTACATCCACTACAGTCAACCTGTTGCAAAATGTACTTGCGTAGAGAAGAAGTTTATCTCCTTTCAGTCTGGGACCACTGCAGTTTGTGACATTCAGCTCCTGGATGGTTTAAAAAAACATACATACATGGTGATTATTAACTGCAGTGTTTCTCAGTCATTAAATGTGACAGTGGGAGATCATCAGAAAGCAGTTCCATGATTATAACAAAGAGGAAGAATTAGGGCAGTAGGTAAGACCAACATTAACATATAGTCTGAGACAGAACTATGAAGACAAAGGGGTATCAAAGCATAGTATTTTCACCTTTTTGTTGTTGCTGTTTGCTTGTTTTTTTTCCTCTCTTGTGTTTTTTTCTTTTGATCTGATTTTTCTTGTGCAGCATGATTAATATAGAAATATATATTTTTAATTTTAATAGCTTTTTATTTTTCTAAATATATGCAAAGATAGATTCAACATTCACCTTTGAAAAATCTTATGTTCCAAATTTTTCTCCTTCCATCTTGCTCACCTCCTCCCATAGAAATAAGCAATCCACTATAGTCTACCCATGTAATTCTTCTAAATAGATTTCTATTATAGATTTAGTGAAAGATAAGCAATAGAAAAAATGGGGAGCATTATAAATCTCAACAAGAGGCCAATGCTCCAGCAATTCAGGTTCAGTATCTAATTCACCTCATCCACTGCTTCTGTCTCCATTTTGCTTCCTAGAAAGTTTATTAAGTTGGCAATATCAATAGCTGCAAAGCAACCTCCCAATCCACCTAAACAAGTCCTTCTTACAGAGAAGCAGATTTATATTTATTGTAAGGAAAAATATTCCACCAAACAAAGCTATCTCAAAACAGAATGGATTGCTTTCAGTGTTAGTAGGTTCCTCCTATTAGGAAGTATTCCAAGAGAGATTGAATGATCACTTTTTAGGAATGGTGTAGGGAGGATACCTGCTCATTTAGAAGTTGAACTAGATAGCTTCAGAGGTCACTTCTAGGTCATTAGCGGGTAATACCCAAAAGACTGCTAGACTTGAAGTGATGAAGATGAGTTTGAATCTTGTCCCAGACATGGTTGAACTATTTGACTTTGGGCAAATACATTAACAACTACGAACCTGAGTCTTCTCATCTATAAAATGAGGGGATTGGATTTAATATCCTCTAAGATTGCTTCCAGCAATAAATTTATGATGAATACTAATGTCTGCCTATAGTAATTTTCACCTTGCCTTATAGAGTCCAAAGAGGAGAAAATATCCCAGGCAATATTTTTTAAAAATATTAAACCAGGTCACAGAATAAATATAAATAGGAGAATTTTTTAATTTTCATTTCAACTTCCACAATTAAGTATTTCAATAATTTTAAATTACATCCCTGTGGGGAGTATTTTGGTCAAAAAAAATCCATCACTTGCTACCAATCCAGTCTTGATTCTTTTAATTCAGCTCAGAGGATGTTTATACAACAGACATTGTCTACTTGGGTTTTATATTTGAAGATTTTCCAGCTTGGTGATTCCTGCCAAAGCTTGATTCTCTATCAGAATAGCCCTAAGATCCAAAATTCACCTCCACACTATGATGAGACTTTGAAATGGTACTTTAATGGAGGAGAGTTTCAGTAATAATAATAATGAAGGTGGTTACTATTCACACAACACTTTACATATTATTTCACTTGATCTTCACAACAACCCTATGAGGTAGGTGATATTATTCACATTTTAAAGATGCTGAAACTGAGGCTCAAAGAGCACAGGTGCCTTATTCAGTCAACTAATTTATATGATATGTTTTAAACTCAAGTCTCCCTAACTATACTATTTAGCTGCTGAATATGAAAATATATAATTCTCTGGCATTATGACATGAGAGTTTGGCAACCACTGGCACCAGTGGCTGCCAAAGATCTGAAAATCATGACAATCAAGGATTCTTGCGTCATTATCAGGTGTAAACTCATATATTCAATTAGAATTATTAATTTAATCCGAGCTAATATAATTACTGAATATAAGGAATTCCTCCATAGATCTTTATCAAATGAAAAAACAATCTCCATTAAGGATCTCTAAATGCAACCAAAGTCATTAACAAATTAAACCATCCCTATGTTGTTCAGTTGTTTTGTGTCCAACTCAGTTACCCTATTTGGGATTTTCTTGGCAAAGATACTGGAGTGGTTTGCCATTTCCTTCTCCAGCTCATTTTACAAATGGAGAAACTGAAGCAAACAGGATTAAGTGACTGTCTGAGGGTCCAACAGCTAGTAAGTGTCTGAGGCCAGATTTGAACTCAGATCTTTTTGACTTTGGGACCAGTGCTGTAGCTACTTAGCTGCCTCAATTAAAATCTATGTAAACATTCCAGGTTTAAAAAAAAAAAAAACTGGAAGAGTTTCAGGCAACTCTATGTGCAAGAGACAGATGGAAAGTAGAACTCTGAATACTAAGCAGAACCTGTGCCTTCCATGAAAGGGAACACAATTAAATTGAGTTCCAGAGAAATTCATGTGTTTGAGTCTAAAAACCTCAAATTTATCTAGTGGGCTATATCTGTAAAGGGAAGCTTAGCCCCCTCAATGTCCCACTGAACAAGAACAAATGGTTGACCTTAGCAGGAACTTCTGTTTTCTTAATAATTCAGTATTATGAAGGCTAGGACAATCTGAGAAGGCACAAAAGGACTTTCTTACATAAATTCCAAAAGCTACTACTTATTTAGTAAGTTTTTATTAAGTCACCTTAATCTTCCTCAAAATCATTTTTTATTATGAAATGAAAAACTTTGTCACTCAAGGACATTTTTGGCATCAGCAAAGGGAGAGTTATGGTGTTTCTTTTTCTTCTAAAATACATTTTATTGTTGTGTTTTGTCTTCATGTCACAATCATTTCAACTCTCACTTAGAACCTAAAGGAAAGTTATTTCCTTGAACAATAAGTCCTTTCCCATGTTCATGAAATCAGGGTATTGTGCAGGTGGCTACCTACTTTACTCACCATGTAAAGCTGACTTTTAATAAGCACCTTTTAAGAACATGTATTACTAAATTAAAAATCTCTTATTTAGCCTACTAATATGGATAAATATTGCTACTTATAAGGATATATATATAAAGATGATATACATATTATATTTATTTACTAAGCCCCACTGATTTATAGAATCACTGATTTATAGAAAAGTTTTCTAGCCCAACTCTTTTCCACATTTGACAAAACTGAAGTTAGAGAAGTCAAATGTCTTTCTTAGGATTAGAGTTATCAGGCAGCAAAAGCAAGCTTTGATGCCAGGGCTTCTTCCTCAAATCTAGTATTCTACCCATTACACCAAATTGCCTCTCAATTCCTTCATGATGGAGCTAATATGGAAGTCTCCTTGACTTCAGCAGACACATTTCTCAAAAATAGTATTTGCAACTAGCTGGCTAAGATTCCTTCTCTCTTCACTAAAGAGATTAGCATTACCCAGCACTCAACAAGAACCTATGTATTTTTAATTGTGATTGCTTTAGACTCATTAAAATCTTTTCATCTTGAGAAGGTCTTCTCTTCTTTAAAAGAAAACAAATCTAGCTCAACAAGGTTTACAAGGTTTTCTCAACAAATAAGATAAACAAAATGAGAAGCAGATTGGTTCAAGGAATAAGGATATATTTGCTTCTTAATGCTATTTACTGAAGGGCAAATGGAAGGTCCACAGCAGGGGAACATTATATGTATTTCCTGATCCATGTTTGTGTATGTGTTTGTATTTGATTTGCTGATGTTTTTTCTCTTCCTCTTTTTTCTTTAAAAAAATTCTTTCTTATATAAGATGGGTTTCTGACAAAGCAGGGAGAGTAATGTAGGGAGAAATTTAGGCAACATTAAAATATGACATTAATAACTTTAAAAAAACAGACTAAAGAGCTTTCTTCTATAATTCCTTGGCATTTTCTTTTCTTTTTTTCCCTTAGGAATGCATTTTTATTTTTTTTTCATTTTTATTCAAGCTTTTTATTTGTATAACATATGTATGGGTAGTTCCCCAGCACTGATCTTTACAAAGCTTTCCATTACAAATTTTACCCCCAGTCCCCTCCCCTCCCCTAGATGGCAGGAAGTCCACTACATGTTAATAATGTTGAAATACTTGACAAGCTGTGCAAGGAAAATCCTATCTACAAGAAAAAAAAGAAAATCAGAGAAAGGAAACACAATGCAAGCAAACATCAATAGAGAGCATGAAAATGTTATGTTGTGGTCCATATTTCATATCCCTCTCTCTGGGTGTATATGGTTTTCTTCAGTGAACAATTGGAACTGGTTTGAGACAATTCTTTGTTGCAGAGAGCCATGACCATCAGAATTGATCATCATGTAATATTGTTGTTACTATGTATAATGATCTCCTGGTTCTGCTCATTTCACTCAGCATCAGTTCATGCAAGTCTCTCCAGGCCTCTCTGAAATCGTCCTGCTGGTCGTTTCTTACAGAGCAATAATATTCCATGACATTCATATACCTTAATTAATTCAGCCATTCTCCAATTGATGGGCATCCATTCAGTTTCCAGTTTCTAGCCACTACAAAAAGGGCTGCCACAAACATTCTTGCACATGTAGGGCCCTCTCCCTCCTCTAAGATCTCTTTGGGATATAGGCCCAATAGAAACACTGCTGGGTCAAAGGGTATGCACAGTTTGATAACTTTTTGAGCATAGCTCCAAATTGCGCTCCAGAATGGTTGGATCCATTCACAGTTCCACCAACAATATATTAGTGTCCCAGTTTTCCAACATCCCCTCCAACATTCATCGTTATCTTTTCCTGTCATTTTAGCCACTCTGACAGGTGTGTAGTGGTACCTCAGAGTTGTCTTAATTTGCATTTCTCTGATCAATAGTGATTTGGAGCACCTTTTCATATGACTATAAATAGTTTTAATTTCATCCTCTGAAAATTTTCTGTTCATATCCCTTGACCACTTATTTATTGAAGAATGGCTTGAATTCTTATATATATGAGATAATTCTCTATATATTTTAGAAATGAGGCCTTTATCAGAACCATTAAATGTAAAGATGATTTCCCAATTTGATACTTCCCTCCTAATCTTGTCTGCATTAGTTTTATTTGTACAGAAACTTTTTAACTTAATATAATCAAAATTATCCATCTGGTGTTCAACTAAGAGTTTCAGATCTTCTTTGGATATAAATTTATTCCATCTCCACAGGTCTCAGACAAACTATACTATATTCCTCTAATTTGCTTACAATATCACTCTTTACATCTAGATCATGAACCCATTTAGATCTTATCTTGGTATGTGGTGTTAGGTATGGCTCAAGGCCTAATTTCTTCCACACTAGTTTCCAATTTTCCCAGCAGTTTTTGCCGAATAGTGAGTGCTTATCCCAAAAGCTGGGTTTTGGGTTTATCAAACACTAAATTGTTAAAGTTATTGCCTAGATTGTCCTGATAACCTATCCAATGCTGCTGATCGACTGTTCTATTTCTTAGCCAGTACCAAATGGTTTTGATGACCGCTGCTTTATAATAGAGTTTTAGATCTGGTAGAGCAAGGCCGCCTTCATCTGCCTTTTTTTCATTAATCCCCTTGAAATCCTTGACCTTTTGTTCTTCCAAATGAACTTTGCTACTATTTTTTCTAGATCTGTAAAATAATTTCTTGGGAGTTTGATTGGTATGGCACTAAATAAGTAGATTAGTTTGGGGAGTATTGTCATTTTTATTACATTTGCTCTACCTACCCATGTGCACTTAATGTTTTTCCAATTGATTAGGTCTGATTTTATTTGTGTG
>JAJPUD010001753.1:5888-75459 GCA_023553655.1 Myrmecobius fasciatus
AAATCTCATCTTTTACAAGAGGTCTTTCCCAAACGTCTTTAATTATAGTACCTTTCTTTTGTTGATTAGCTATTATTTATCCTATATTTCTATTGTTGTGAATTTTGTCTCCCCATGTTTGGTTATGTTGCATTATTATACCCATTTGAGAAATGAGGCAAATGAGACAGACAAGGTTTAATTGAATCAGCTAAGTAGGAGTATAACCAGGGCTAGAATTCAAATCTACTAGCCTTCAAGTCACTGTTCTTTCCACTAACCCAAGCTGTTTTATAATTCTAGCAATCCCAGCATCCTTCCTTAGTCTATCTGCCTCTTTAGTTCTGGTGGATGATATTTTCTGTCAGTGTGTTTAAAAAATCCCCCTATTTCTTGTCTCCATTGACTGACATCTTTGGAGGGTACTAAAAGAAAATCTATGGCTGCCTTTCTGAATCCACAGTTTCAACTCTGATGAACTGAATTTCTCTAATCATACTGTCCCACCATCTACGCAGGTGCACACACACTTACACACTTACACACACACACACACACACACACACACACTCACATACACTATGCCTTTTCCATTTATACCTCCCTTTTGCTAAGTCCTTCCAATAATCCACTGCTACCTAAACCTAGTATGTTATCATTATCCTCCAGAAAAGATACTCCTTCCTCTTTTATCCCACACTCAAGTCATCTTTTTCTGAAATCCCTATCCCTAATTTTTCATTACCCTTCCCCACAATTCACCAGTCTCTGCACCTACTGTTTTCCAAGGTGATCTGTGTTCTGCATAAGTGGCTGCCAGTGGAAGAAAGATTCAAAGGCATTACAGGCAAAGTTGTCATTGTTATCATAGTTGTGAGCTACAATTAAAAAGGGTCTGGAGATAAAGTTGCCAAATCTTGCCATTTCTATTTTCCCAACATTTCTCCCATCCAATCACTTCTCTCCATTCACACCAATTTAGTTCATATCATCATCCCCTTAAACCTATATTATTGTAATCATCTTCTAACTCATCTCTCTCAAAATTTTCCCTCTTTAGTCTATCATCCTCAATGCTGTCAAAGTGTTTTTTCTTAAGCATATATCTGACCATATGGTTCCTCTACTCAATCAACTAAAAGGGTTTCTTATTACCTCTAGGATAAAATAGAAACTCCTCTATTTTAAAATCCTACCCAACCTGATCTCAATCTTCCTTCTGGTCTCACTGGATATTATCCACTCCTCCACACTCTGTGATCCAATCAAACTGTCATCTCTGCTCTGCATTCATAACACTCCATTTCCCCATTTCTATATTGACCTGTCTAGAATACACTCCTCTTAGCTAGACCCTATAGAGGTTTTTGCCTAAGTTACTACAGCTCAGGTACCATCTTTCATATGAAATCTTTCCTGATTCCCCCATTTACTAGTGCCTTCCCCCCCAAGTTTTATTTAATTACTTCATATTGGCTTACTTTATGTTGATACTATATGTGCTTAAATGTATATTTGTTTCTCCTCCATTAAAAAGTAAGCTTTTTATGAGTGAATATTGTTTAATTCTTGGCATTCATAGCCCTAGTACTTAGCACAGTGCCTAGAACACAGTTGGCTTTAACACTTCTTCATTGATTGATTAGGCTGTGATGGGAACCTGTAGGCTAAATGAAAGGCCTCCAGTTCTTCCACTTGCTTCTTCAGCTACTCCTAGTGGGAGGATCAACTGAGCTGAGATAGTATTCTCATTCTATCCCATCTATCACCCCCCTTTCTGACAACTACAAACTACTTCTCCACTAGCAACCTATTTTCTTCCCATCCATTTATATACATGCTTGTTTCTGTCTCTAATATTTTCTTCCCATTCTTCCCATTCATTGCCACCTGAAAATTCAGCCTGTCAGAAATTTTTCCTCACAACTTCCCCTCTCCATCACTTATTTTCTAGCACTGCCACCCAAATAAATATCCAAGTGAAATTGTTGGCAGCTTATACTTTCTCCATGCTCACCATAAAGTGGTATCTTTGATTTCTTTCTCTGAAATTCCTCTCACATCCAGGTTCTTGCCAATTCCTGGCATATCATTCAGAGCAATATCTCCAAGTCTGTCCTTTTCTCTTTATCCTTGCTGCCAAGACACTGGTTCATGCTCCAGTTATTTTCCCCCTCAACTAATGCAATCTACTTCTCTCAGTACTCACTGCTTCTTTTTTCATCTACCTCTTTCCCTTTTAGTTCATACAAAATATCACTGGCAAGACAATCAATCACACCATCCTCCCCTTCTCCTATCTCCACATCTCTACTTTGCCCTCTTTAGAGGCAAAAAATTCCAAAAGTCCATTCACCATCTGACACCATTTCTTCTCTCCAATAACTGTCGGGCTTGAAATAAGGTTCTAAATGCATATGTTTCACACCCTTGTCATTTCCTTCTTCAAAGCATTCCTCCCATCATTTGGGGCATCTCTAGTATTAGGCTATCAACTGGCTGAACAAATTTCCAAGAGCTTGAGTGCTTAGGACACATTTCTGAATGTTAGACTCCTAAAATAGAAATGAGACTCAGTAAAAGCAGAGTTTGTTTTGTGGTCTTGGCGATTCTCATCTCTGGAAATATGTGAACCAATCCAGTAGACTTTAGGAACGTCCTCAATTTCCCATTGGGTTAATACAACTGAACAGGTGATTCTTTCATGAAAGAAGAAAAAGATACTTGTCAGGAGGCTAATGAAGACACAATCTTCCTTCCAATATGCATGCAAAGTTCTCTTCAAAAGACATTTTAGGAAAATAGCACTCAACTAGGAACCAAGAGTTCCTGCTCCTACACTTACCAGTGCTAGCATGGGATATTACTAAATTTTTCTAAAACTCAGTTTCCTCATCTATAATAGGGAAATAATATTACTACATAGGATTGTAGAAGGATGTGACAAAATAAAAAGAACATTGATACTAGAGTCAGAGGATTTAGTTCAAATTCTGCATATGATACTTTATTACCTGTCTGGACAAGTAACAACCTTGAGTCTCTGTTTCTCTTCAAATATTTGAAAAAAAATATTATCATTTCTGCTGAAAATTTCTCCTCATGTTTTTCCAAGCTCCTTTCATATTGGGATACTCTCTAGATACTTCACCATGTCGATTACCCCTCTTTGGCCATTCTCTGGCTTCTCATTGTTGTTTCTAATAAAAGCTAATGGGCCTTAGCTCTCCCAAATGAAGGAACTGGTTGGTCTCTAAGATTTCTTCCAACTTTCAATAGTCCTTATCAAATATAGTGTCCTCTCATGTTTTTCTCCTCAAATTTCTCTCTTTGACTATTGACACATTATCTATAGATGTCTCTTGAGATTCAGTTCTAAATATGCTTTCCTTGTTCTTCTACATTCATTCTTTCTAAAATTACACTGTTCCACATGCTTTTGAGCAACATTAAAATGAAGATGATTGTACAAATTTTTGTTGATTCTCCAATTCTGCTTCTTCCCTATCTCCTCAATGGACATATCCATCTCATTAAATTTAAAGAGTAGAGATATCACCTCTTTCATGAAGACTTCCCTGCCTTTGCCTCAGCTAGTAGTGAGCACTCCTCTGATTTTTCCTGGAGCACTTTGGATCTTCCATTTCTCTTCATCATATTCTACCTTGCTCATTATTCATCCATATACATTCCTTCTCTTCCCTTAGGAGATTTCAATGTCCTCAAATATGAGGTTGAAGAGGAGTCATTTTTTTCATCTTTTCCTCTCTAGAGACCCACAATACATTTTGTAGATGCTTAATGAAAGTTTGATGCACTGAATCCTTATTTTTCCTCGGGTCAGTCTTTAGTCTGACCTTTCTAATGAACTTGCACTCCCCTCCATCTACCTTCCCCTTTGCATCCCTTCTACAGAATTACAAGGAAGATCATAGCAGAAAATTTAGCATTTGGGCATTCAATTTGTATAATATTAATTGCCTCATTGATTTATGGCTTTATAAAAGGGGACTTTGGGTCTATAAGTTGTATTACCTACAGAGGAGTATGAAGACAACATTTTTGTAGAAGTGCCACAGCTAATCAGGAGGTAAGCTGTCAGTCAGCATAGAGTAGGTATCTGGGAGGAGACTGAGAGCCTGCCAAGACTTGTCAAACCTACCGACAAGACAGCTACCCATTTCTGCTGCTTTGAGCAGGAATGCATAATACTGTCAGAAGAAAGCTAGAATGTCACTCAGGGGATTTGCAAGGCCTGAGAAAGAAATTAAATTACCCAAGGCCTCAGGTGGTATTTTAATCTATTCTTCCAGTTGAAGGTAATGCTTTTGGAAGAATGATGTGGGAAATCAAAAGCTGGTTGTGTAGATGGTCTCAAAAAAAAAACCCAAAGTTTTCTCAACCAAGGCTCATGATACTAGAATGATATATGCAAGGGATAAACCTGATGAAGATGGGAAGCAACTTCCAGTGGACTCACCAATCTAAATAAAAATAAATTGAAATTTGAAAAGGAAAGAGAAAAAAGTCTAAATTAAACTATAAGACTTAAAACTGAGGAGGAAACCAAGTGTGAAAAAGATTAAGATAAGGATAAAACATGACAGTAGGGCAGTTAGGTGGCCCAGTGGATAATGCTAGGACTGAAGTTAAGGAGAGTCAACTTCTTGAGTTTGAATCTGGCCTCAGATACTTCCCAGCTATGCAATCCTGGGCGAGTTACTTAACCCTGTCTGCCTCAGTTTTCTCGTTTGTAAAATGAGCTAGAGAAGCAAATGGCAAACCACTCTTGTATCTTTGTTACAAAAAATACATCAACAACAAAAAAAAAACAACAACACCTGAATTGGATCATGAAGAATTAGAAATGACTGAAACAAATAAACAAGAGCAACAAAACATGCCAGCAATTAAGAAAACTCCTTTATCAAAGATGATATATAGGCATCTCAGGAGCCACTGGCATGGAAGATGGAAAGATAAACCAGAAAATTAGACCATGCTTATGCCAGTTTATTTAAAAAAAAAACCAACAACACTGGGAATCGAGAGCTGGGATGACTAGGAAGACCAATTACCAAGCAGAGAGCTAGATGCAAAGGAGGAAGAAATTGAGGTCAAATGATCGGGAGTATCAAAAGTGAACCATTTGTTCAATTGAACCTTATTCTCTAGTTTAGCAAGATGTCCTATACTTCCTTTCCCCAGGGCTACAGTACCGGAATGTTCTTAGGCAGAATTTGTCATGCCTTTTGTAATTCAGTCACCATCATTTGTCTATAAGCACAAACAAAAAAGTATCCAATATTTCTTGGGAGAAAATAATATGGCAGAGGATTCAAAATGACACCAATATTTTCTAGTGTATAAATATAAATACCAATTTGTAATTGGGGTGGTATATGGGTTTACCTTCATCAAAAGAAACAGATTTGATAGAAGAGGTAGGAGGGTAGTACCATCTATCAGAAAGGTTTTGACAGCTATAAACTCAAAGTTGGAAAAACAATAGAGAACATTTAAGTGAGAATAAAGAGAGAAATGATATCAGCCTTCCCATCTAGACAGGGATATTATACTTTCTACCACAGATTATGAGCCTGGCACAAACACAAGATGGAATAGTTATGGGAGACTTCAATAACCTAAACATTGACTGGAAATCTCATCATGAAACAAAAATGGGACATCTGACAAGTCCTTGACTTGCTTTGCTGATAATTTCATGGTTCATAAGGTAACTGGGGTAAGGAAGGGAAATGATTTCATAGGACTCCGTTCCTACCAAGGGAAGAGTGGCAATGCAGAGAATACTGAACAGTTGGATATATCCCTAGACTTCTGTTTATGTTTGCATAAGGGAAGGAAGGAAACAAACAAATATACATTAAGTACTTTCTATGTGCCAAGCACTTTACACATTCTTGTTTAGTTATTCTAGTCACTTTTGACTCTTTGTGACCCTATTTGAGGTTTTCTTGGCAAAGACACTGAATTGGTTCTTCTGTATCTCATTTTATATATGAGGAAACTGAGGCAGGCCCAATTAAGTGACTTGCCCAGGGTCAGTCAGCTAGAAAATAGCTGAAGACAGATTTAAACTGGGGAAGATGAGTCTTTCTGACTTTAGGCCCAACCGTCTATTCACTGGGCTACCCAGGTCCCTCACTTTACAACTCACTCTCATTTAAGCCACACAACAATCCTGGGAGATAGGTGCTACTACTATCCTCATTTTAACAGTTAAGGACATTGTAGTGAACAAAAATAAAATGACTTGCTTAGGGTCAAACAGCTAAGTAAATGTCTAAGGCAGAATTTGGTCTTAGGTGCTCTTGACCTTTGCTCAGAATTATGACTACTGAATCACTTATTTGCCTCTAGGATGAAAGTTTGGAAGAATACTATGGATAGAAACTCTAGAATATGGCTTATGTGCTTTAGGAAGCTATGAGAATGAAAATTTGACAATTCAATTACAAATTATTCTTTGTCTGGGCCTTCTGGCACATAGGTGCTTCCTAACCAGTCCTACACCTGTCTTTCCCTCTTGACTTTGTTCTATTCTTTCCATTTTGAAGATCCTTCTTTTACAACAGGAGATCTCACCTTTTTTTTTGCTTTATAGACCCTTTTGACACTCTGAGGAAGTCTATAAACTTTCTCTGAATTGCAATTTTAAGTAATGAAAGGAAAAGTTAATTTTTAGCCAAAGGACCATAAAAATAAAGATGTAATTTTCCCAATCAAATGCCTGGCCTCTCTGAAATCTAGTCATGAACCTCTTAAGGTTAAGAACACCTGTCTTTAATAATACTAACAATAGTAATGATAATAAGAGACAATGATTTAAGCTTTAATGTTTATGTACAACAATAATAACTGGCATTTATGTAACACTTCAAGTTTTACTACATGTTGTACAAACATTATCTCACTTGAGCCTCAAAATAATCCTGAGAGATAAGAGCTGTTATCATCCCTATTATTCAGATAAGGCAATTGAGGCAGATTGAAATTAAGTGACTTTCCCAGGTTCACACAGCTCACAAATGTCTGAGTCTCAATTTGAACTTGAGTCTTTCTGACTTTGGACCCAAAGCTTTATACACTGAACCATCTAGCTATTTCATTTTCATTTGTTTCTCACAAAACTTTGTTGTTAGGTAGGTACTACAAGTATTATTGTTCCCATTTTACAGATGAACAAACTGAAATGTGAAAATTAAGTGAAATCTCTATGATCACTATGTTAGTGGTGGAGGTGATATTCAAAAATTAATTCTTTTAAAGGAGATTTGTGGAAGAGAAAGCTGAAACTCTTATTTTTTAGAAAGAATATTAGCTTGTGAAGTAATGTGACATGGTAGATAGAGAACAGGCTATATAGTTTGGAGAAATTGAATTCAGATCCCATCTCTGACACATGCTGATTATATGACAATATGCACCTGAATTCTATGAACTGGGAAATAGGTTTTTACATTGGGATTACCAATACTGACAAAATCATAGAATTATCAAAAAAAAGAAAATTTTCAGAACTCTACTTTGCTTTAAGATTTAAGAAGCACTTTTCTCATAGGGACCTAAAAACTGTAATTAGTAAAATAATATTATTTACACCTTGTTTATGATGAAACTGAAGCTCAGAGATCTTAGAGCTAGGGATAGGAGTGGAAAGAGGAATCTTAGAAAGCAGGTCTCATCTTCTCCTTTTACAGAAAGGGAAGCTGAGACCCAAAGAATTTAAGTGACTTGCCTGAAGTCATCCAGCTAAAGTCAGAACCAGGATTCAATCCCATATCTCTGGGATTCAATTGTATGATGTTTTCCATTATAGTATGAGTGCTGCTTCCTCACTCAAATTTAAGTGCCAGACACAGAAAAAATTACATCTGGGAAAACCAAAGACAATTTTATAGTAGGACCATCAATAGGAATTCTTGGTGAATGGTGATGGTGAATGGAAAATGTTCCAGAAGACCAGAGATGGGAAAATGTTATCTTGATTTCTAAAAAGGCGCCATCTGAAAACTGAGGATCAATGAGTTTGACATCCATCACTAATAAAATTCTGCAACGGATTATTAAGCAGGTGGTGAGCACTTAGAAAGTAAAGTACTAATCACTAGGAAACACCATAGCTCAGGAGCAAAAGGTCTGAATAACTTCAGTTAAAGAAAACAGATTTCTACAGTGACAGATCAGGGAGATGCTATGGACACTATACCCCAAGTTCAACAAGACATTTGGCACAATTTCACTCATTATTACCCTGAAACCAACAAAGAAACATGCGGGGCTATATGATAAGAGTTAGGTAGTTTTGCAGCTGGTTAGAAAATCATATGCAAAGATTAATGATTCGGTAATCTGGAGAGGGATCTTTAGAGGCAAGCCATAGTTTTCTCTCAAATCAATTGCACAAACATGTCATAAGTGACTACCATGTAGAAAGCACTGGTGTATACAAGAGTCACAATTGTTGCCCTAATGAAACTCATGGAGTTCTCATCCATTAATTAATAACTTGAAAGGGGGCTGGGGGCATGGAGGGAGAGAAGGTTGGTAACACTGTATTCAGAAATAAGTAGGTATGATAAGGGAACAAAACACGTCCAGAAAATTAAAGGATGCAAAAAGGAATATTGATTACTTCCCTGCATAGGTGAGAAACTATAGACATGGGATTTGGTATAAGATGCTATATTTTTAACCTATAATCTACTTTTGGTAGTTTTTATTTACTTTTTCAATAAAAAATAGATGATAAAAAGAATTATTTCTAGTTAGGGCAAGGTTGGGACTAGTTAGGACTTTGGAAAGGAGATGATGTTTCTTCTTGGTCCCGTTCATATCAATATTTTTATCAACACTTTAGATGAAGTTAAAGTGTATCCAATGCCTAAAAGACACAAAACAAACATACTTACTGTGTTGGATGGTAGAAACAATATATAAAGAGGTCCCAATAGATTGAGATAATGGACCAAAAAGAAGTTGAAATTTAGTAAAGTTTAATAAGTATTTGGTGGATTGAGTACAATTTGATTCACATTGATTCAATGTAAAGTCATGCATTTTGGTTATAAAATCAATTGCCAATGTCAGTATTTAATTGAGGGTGAGGAGAAAGACACTAGACTTAATAGCAAGTCCTGTGAAAAAAGACCTTTGTCCTGAGGCTTCAGTTGATGACAAGTTCAAAATCAGCTAATGATGTATCATATTGAAAGAAACTCAGTCTAGGGTTGCATTCATAAAAGATTATAGCCCCAAATATCCATCATACTCTGTCTCAGTTAGACCACATCTAGACCAGGGCTTCTTGAATTTTTTCGATTACATATCCCTTTTCATTCAAGAAACCCCACGTATATTGCTATGTAAAACAGTTGTACAAATCAAACATTTGCTGATGACAAATTATAATTTCACAATGTCTACATTCAGTTATGAGACTCCCATGGGACTGCAATCCACAGTTTAAAAAGCTTTGATCTAGACTACTGAATCCAATTCTGGGCCAGAGGACAGAAAATTAAAAAAAAAAAACAGATCATATAAAGAACCAAAGGAAAATGGGGTTTAATCTTGAAAAGGATATCTTCAACTACTTAAATGGTTAGCATATGAAATAGGGATTTTATCTGTTCCAGAGGCAAAACAAAATCAAATAGGGTGGGAGAAGCTACAGGGAGGTCATTTGGATGTCAAAAAAGGGAAGAGCTTTCAAATAATATCAATAATCCCCAAATTGGATAAGTCAATTTTTCAAGGCTGTATGTTCCCCAACCCTAGATATATTTCAGCTGAGGTTGGTTTAACTTCAAAGTTTATTAATAATTGCTCTGTAAGAAACGACCAGCAGGACGATTTCAGAGAGGCCTGGAGGGACTTGCATGAACTGATGCTGAGTAAAATGAGCAGAACCAGGAGATCATCATACACAGCAACAACAGTATTACATGATGATCAATTCTGATGGACATGACTCTCTGCAACAAAGAATTGTCTCAAACCAGTTCCAATTGTTCACTGAAGAAAACCATATACACCCAGAGAGAGGGATATGAAATATGGACCACAACGTAACATTTTCGTGATCTCTATTGACATTTGCTTGCATTGTGTTGCCTTTCTCTGATTCTTTTTTTTTTTTTTTGTAGATAGGATTTTTCTTGCATAACTTCTCAAGCATTTCAACATTATTAACATGTAGTGGACTTCCTGCCATCTAGGGGAGGGGAGGGGACTGGGGGTAAAATTTATAATGGAAAGCTTTGTAAAGATCAACGCTGGGAAACTACCCATACATATGTTATACAAATAAAAAGCTTTAATAAAAAAAAGTTTATTAATAATAAGGTGTTTTGGGTTTGAGTTTGGTTTTGTTTTTGTGGGGTTTTTTTTGTGTAGTGGGAGGGAACAGGAGTTATAATTTCATTGATATAAGAGTCTGGTAAGAAAGTTCCTTCTAGCTGTGAAGACCAAGCACTTTTTCTACATGCTTATTCTTAGAGAATTTCTAGGGACAATAAGTGGGAAACTGAGTTAATTGCCTAGGATCACTAAAGCCAGTTGTGTCAGAGGCAAGATTTGAAACTAAGTATTTTTGATTCCCAGGCCATCTCTCTCCCCACTCTGTTTATAATAAAAATAATGACCTATAGCACTCATAGTTTATGAATCCCCATTACATATATTATTTCATTGGATCTTTACAACCCTACGAGTCAGGCAAGGAAAATATTATTCTCATTTATTTTTCTGAGTGAGAAATCTGAGGTTTAAAGTGCTCAGTCACGTGGCTAGTGAATGGGAAGGAAAGAGGATAAAAATAAGCCTTCTGATCTTCTTGAGGTTATATCCTATGCTCTTTGGGTCACATCATCACAACCTCCATTTTAGAGAGAATTCCTACTTTGCATGGGAGGTTAGAATAAATAGAGTATAAGATTTCTTCCAGGTGTGAGGTTCTATGATCTTCCATACCAGATAACAGTTACTGAAGGACTGTTTTTATCAATTTATTTCTTTTTTAGGCAGCTAGGTAGTACAGTGAATAGAGTGCCAGGCTGAAGTCAGGAAGACTCAACTTCCAAACTTCAAATCTGGCCTCAGATACTTCCTAGCTGGGTGACCCTGGCCTAGTCATTTAACTTTTTGACTCAGTTTCCTCATTATTAAGATGAGCTGGAGAAGGAAATGGAAAACCACTCCAGTATCTTTGCCAAGAAAATGCCAAATGGGGTCATGTAGAGTTGGACATGACTAAACAACAGCAATCTCCCCACAGTACCTAGAGAATAGTTTTCTGCATAGAGTAAGTGCTTAATCAATTTTCTTTAATGACCAGCTGACTAAACTATTCTCCATCTTTTTTATTTAATTTTGTAAATGGTAGACAAAGATGCCTACCCCCTTGGGATTTTTCTGAGCAATGCATTAGGAATATGACTGGAAAGCATTTTGCAAATATGATGTTCTGTATGTGTATTAGATAACACAGCAGAATATACAGAGAGCCAGAAAGAACTGAATTACAATCCTGTTGCTGACACATACTGTGCCCCATGCCGGGGCATGCTGGTAAATGTTTAAAAGCTGACTTTTGGTGAGATAAATGTATATCCAACATAATTTTAAATTTTAACTGCATTATTAATATTTATCCATCCTTTCTTAAGTCTAAACAATCAACAAAACAATGAATCAAGACCTGGTTTATAGCTTGCTAATTTCCAAGTTGTAAATGCTTATACTGAAAATTTAACAATTTATTCTAGAGAATTAGTGTGAATTGGCTTTAGTGTACCTTTGACTCTGGACAAGTTACTTGTTTCCTCCATACCTGGAGGGATTTCCATGTTAATGTGCATCAGTGAAGGGAGTTTTTATACTGGAAGTTGTCTGAACTGATCTAGCCCAAAGTATGTGTGTGTCAAAATGTGTGTACATTTGTATGTGTGTGTGTGTGCTCACTTATTCATGTGTATATGTATTGTGTATTAAGCTTCGATCCATGATGGTATACTTGGTAAAGAAAATGTCAATTTAGTCGAGGCACATTTCATGTTGCTTCTTCTTCTACAACTATCCCCCAGGGAGGCCTGAACAATGCCCCCAAGCTATACTTAGACTTGACACTACTTCAGAGCTGTCATCCAGTCATGACTCTTTGTGCTTTAAAGAAAGGATACCTAGTGTCATTGATTTTGGTTCCCAGGACACCATGTGTCTGACAGCCACATAAGTATGCTTGGTGACCTGGGGATTCCAGTCACAACCTCAGCTGAACCAGTGAGTTGGGATGGAGAAATGGTTTAGATATTGTTTGTTAGGTTTCTTGAAGAAAGGAGAGGCAGAGAATTCAAATAAGTGCAATGCACACCTAGAAAAACCTAACCTAGGACATTTTGACTAGATCTATACAAGGGCAAACAAAATGGTATCGCACAATACAGTGGAAAAAGTACTGGCCGAGGGGTTGGATGAGTTGGGTTTATATCCTAGCTCTGCTTCTTACTATTTGTATGACCTCTGACAAGCAATTGAATCTTCTAAGACTCAGTGTTCTCAACTCTAAAATGAGGGTGTTGGACTTTACAGTTTCTGAGGTCAGAAGCCATGCTATAAATAATCCAAATTCACTCTACCACTGGATTTCTCATACTCAAATTGTACTCCCTGACCCATTCTTCTTATTGGCTGGTTCTTCCCCAAATCCTTATTTTAAGAAAAGTGCCCAGGATAGGTTTTTCTTCATTCCTATCCTGGCTTTCCTCTCCCTCCTCCCGCTTCTCTTTATTTTCCCCCTTCTACCATATTTTGGGGTTTGGGGATTATATTCCCTTATTTAGTCATTCATTTATTTGTAAGGTCATTTTTTTTTAAAAAAATAGGATAATTAACTTTTGTCTAATGTAGTTTTCATTCATGATTTTTTGAAATATAGCTCTGATAAAACAGGCTTTGGTAAAACCCATTGGGATTCCAATGGAGCTATTTGACTAAAAAAAACCCAAATCCCTCTGCCTCTTAACAACTGGTCAATAATTGGTTTGATTTAGTTGGTTGGTGTACATATTCTCAAAAAGGACCAAAATGATATGATTATGTTAGAGTCAACTTACAGTGTGTTCAATTGTGGCTGATCAGACCAATACGAACATTAGGCACAAATAGCCCTTGTGAATATTTTGGGTGGATTCTCTAAATCTGTACATGTCAAGTTTCTTTTGAACTACTTCAATTCTGCTTTGCTCATAAAGCACAGCAGGCTGAGCTGTCCAGTGCTAGTGTCTTCCATGTCAAGAAATCAATTCCAAAGTTCCTCAGAGAGACCACCAAAAATAAGTACCAGCCTAAGCCTTAGTTGATCATTGTTTGGATTTTGATGACACATAGAGAATGTAAATAGTATTTGTTTCTAGTCTGCCTAGAAACCCTGAAGGTCTTCTGCCTCCCAGACTGATTCTTTTGGGAAGTCATTCTCTGCCTTAATTCTTACCTATCCTTAATTATTAAATGAGCTTTGCCTCAGTCAGATTGAGACTTGTTAAAGACTTTAATTAAAAACAAGATTTTTCATGACATCCAGGGCCATCCCCAATCATTCTGATCTATGTCTTGTAGCTATACTCTCATAATTCTGGACGATACAGTGAGACTGAGTGAGACTGCTGATTTTGCACAGTTCTACATCATTTAAATCTCAAGCACTTGCAAGTCATCCTCCTGTTGTCATTGATCCTCTTCCAGAATAAAGGACACCTTTGGCCCTGGGCCAGAATGAAGCACAAATGGCAATAGTCTCTCTTGACTCTATCTTGTCCAGTAGGGGAATAATGGCCAACAATTTTTCTTTTAGCTTCCTTTTTGTGTATTATCTATCTGCATTTGAGTATATGTACCTAGAGAGCAGGAGCATCTACCTTTCTGTTTGTGTTTGCATTCTTAACACTTATTTCTAGTTCCTGCCACTTAATAAGGGCTTGATATATGGCAGTTATGTTGATTGGATTGGATTGATTCTCACTTGCTCAACTAGTTAAGTCTATCTTTTAATAAAAGAGGTTATCAGTCCCATTAGTTGGTTTGGGTTTGGATATGACTATCCATTATATGACACAAAGGAATGCTTACCAGTCAAGAGCGGCCTATACCAGCTGAATTAGGGGGCAGATTTACCTACAGGATATGGAAACTTTAGTACTTTTTTCAATTGAAAATGAAAATATTTGTGAAATGTTCACTTTCCTACACTAGGTACACTAGGAAATTACTTAGTGCTCAAATAAGAAAATAGTAGCTGGTCAAAATAGTTACCATTTATAGACTATAAAGTACTTTACAAATATGTCATTTGGTTTTCTTGGAGGGTGGGAGGAAGTGTTATTATTCCCATTTAAAGATGAGGAAATTAAATAAGACAGAGGTTCAGTAACTTGCCTAGAGTTACACAGAGAGTTCTGAGACTCTTCAGATCCAATGTCTCTCCACTGTGTCACTTAGTTGACTCTGAAAATAATTCAACATCCCAGTATCTATTAAGTATACAACCATCTTCCCAGTCCCCCAAGTTTATAACCTCAGGATATCTTTTTTTGCCCCCATTCCTCATACAACTTAAATCCAATCAGTTGTCAAATTTACCTGTTCTAACTCCGTGATTACTAGGGATATGCTGGTAAACATTTAACAACCAGCTTTTCAAGGCAGGGTGGGGGGAATGTATGGTCTACATTCTTTTTAAAGTTTAATCTACATTATCAACATTTTCTCCATCACTTTCTTAAATTTCAACAACAAAACAATAAATCGTTTTGACTTGTAGTTTTGCCAATTTTTGAGATGAAAATTTCAAGTCCAAATGAAAATTTGATAATGAGCTTCTTCAAGACATTTCAAGCTAGCTCTAGCCTAACCCCCTACTGTCATCTATTCTCTTCTATTCACTCAGTCACTTTCAAGTTCAAGACCAAGTTACTTGGGGGAATCAGAGCCAGTTTGAAACAATAAAGAGATTTTCTGCAATGAGATATTCTTAAATTGATGAAATCATACTTCTAGCCCCAAATGTGAGTGTGTGTATGTATATGAGCTAAAAGATTATTTCCTGAGAAACCTAATCCATGATGGTACACTTGGAAGAGAAAATGCCAGGAAATATAAGTACTGTTCTTTCTGCTTCCCATTTCTCTCTTCTCCAATCCATTCTCCACATAGTTGCTAAATTAATTTCTTAAGACACAAATTTCTATCATCCCTTGGTTCAAAAGCCTTCTGTGGCTCACTATTGCCTCTATGATGAAACACAAACTTTTTCCCTCAGCATTTAATGGTCTCAACCTACTCCAAGCTGCTTTTCTAATCTCATTTTCCAATGACTCCTCTTTATATACTCCATGTTCCAATCAAACCAGACATGTCAATGCTAGCTGTTTCCCAGGCTTATTCCATGCCCTGCTTCTGTTCTTTTGTGCAAACCATTCCCTATGTTTGAAGAGAATTGTTCTTATCTCTGACTTTCAGAAATTTTTATCTTCCTTTAAAGTTCAGCTAAGGCATCAATCACCTCCTCCACAAAGGCTTCCTTGGTCCTTTCAAGGGAAAACTCTCTTTCCCCCAAACTACCCTGTATTTATTTATTTATGGACATGTCATATGCCAACTCAAACCCCTTCCTCCACTACACAGAAATTTTAACCTCTGGGAGAAAAGGAATTATTTCCCTTTTAATTATATTTTGTATCCCCACTTCCCAGAACATGGCTATCCACTCAATAAATGTTTAATAAATGCTAGAGTTTTGTAAGAATATCCATGAGAGTCCTACAGATGTGACTGCTTCAACAACATTGGCTTAAGGCTCTCTGTGTACAGAGGGTATCCCATGGAGGTGCAAAGGAATTAAAAGAGCAATTCCCTCCCTTGGGGGAGTTTACTTTCAAATAGGTCATTAAAATACAAACTTAAAAATCATTATTTACATGGGCAGGTTCTTCTGTCAAGTTTAATGCTTTTCCACACTCCATTTGCACTATTAATGACTTACAATAGGTGAGAACAATTAGCAAATTCATTTTTAAGGGCTTATTTACACTTCTATTTTCAAGTCTGATCATTTGTGTTGATTAATCACAGAATTTGAGTGCTGGAAGGGAATACCATTATGCACACAAACATGTCTGTATTATTTATATTGTATACATGCATTTAGCATGAATAACATGTTGCCTTTGTTAAAGTCAGGAGTTAAAAGTCTATGAATTAATGACATTTGAAAAAATTCCACAAATATGTTTAAATTTCCTGTATTAGGACTGGGACTTGACATGTCCATAGTGAATAAGCATTGACTAAGACTCTGCTATGTGCCATTCACTGTGCTAAATGCTGGGGATACAAATAAGAAAAAGACAATTCAGATCCTCAAGCAATTTATAATATGAAGGGAGAAGACAATACAAAGTGAAAAGTGTTGGGGGGTGGGACTTGAAGAAGGGCAGAGGAAATCCAACACTATGGGCATGATGTTTGTGGTGCTAAAAGCAAGAGGGCAGTTGATATAAAATTAACTGGAAAGAGAATGAACCCTCTCTAAAACAAGGCTTTGGGAGAAGTTTATTACTCCACATTGGGGCTCTCTACTCAACTGAGGGTGTTGAGTATCCAAACTATATCAAGCTTAATTATGATAAGATTTCAAGAGAGCAACTTATTCTGGAGAAGGCACAATAGTTGAAGAATTGAAACCTAGCAAAACAGTCAATGGAAAACAAAGAGTTTTCATTTCTTTGGTACAGGAACCTCTCACCAAGGAAGACTGGCATCTCCTCTACATGTTACATAATGTAAACCCTAAACTAGTTTATTCTCAGGAATTGTTAAAATGAGAATCAAAGACTATCTAGTTAACATCTTTAAATATAATCATAACAACCTCTAAGGCAACCTTGATGGGAACTTAGCTTTCCCAGATTGTCTCATTTACTGTAAGTTAAGACAGTCATAATGGGAAATCTGTCCATCATAATTGCATATAAAAAGCAAGTTGGCTTTCTTGATTGGCATATCTTTAGACAGGTCTGGGAACTGGTCATCCAGGTGGATTGCAACTGGGTTTCTCCCCTTACACCCTAGATCCTGCCTCTACTCCCGAGACTTTAAAAATTGAGTCCCTCCCAAAACAAATTGCTCATTCACTTATAACTCTGCTTTGCCTAGATGTATTTGTTTGAGTCTGTGATTTATAGAGAATTCTCTTAGAGTAGCAATTTTCAAACTTTTTGATCTCAGAAATTATTGAGAACATCTCTAGACTCTTAAAGATGATTTATTCCCAAGTACTTTTGTATGTATGTTTACTATGCTAGCAAATTAATGAATAAACTATTAAAATACTTGCTTTTTAAAAAATAATAATAAACTTATAATGTTTACATTTTATAAAAATATTATATTTTTCAAAACAAAATGAGAAAAGAGGAATTATTTCACATATTTTCCCCAAACTAATGTCTGACAGTAGAAAACTGTTGGATTCTCACATTTGCTTCTGTATTCATTCTGTGGTTAAAACATTGCTTTATTTGAAAGATATGAAGAAAATCCACTGATTTATATAGTTGGAAACTGATATATAGTTGGAAAGGGAAGGAGTCTTTTTAATATGCATATTTTCATACGCATATTGTGTTATATATATAATGTTATAATATATATGCTATATTATGAATAAAATAGTTTTGATGTCAAGATTCTCATGAAAGGGGTTCACGAACCTCTAGAGGTCTTCAGATAACAATGTAAGAACCAATGGTCTAAAGAAAAAGAGATTAAAGGAATTAGAATAGGTCATGAGGAAACCAAATTATCACTCTTTGCAGATGATATGATGGTCTACTTAGAGAACCCTAGAGAATCAACTAAAAAACTATTAGAATTAATCCACAACTTTAGCAAAGTTGCAGGATACAAAATAAATCCACATAAATCATCAGCATTTCTATACATCACCAACAAAATGCAACAGCAAGAGATACAAAGAGAAATTCCATTCAAAATAACTATCGATAGTATAAAATATTTGGGAATATATCTGCCATGGGAAAGGCAGGATCTATATGAGCAAAACTACAAAACACTCTTCACACAAATAAAGTCAGATCTAAACAACTGGAAAAACATCAAGTGCTCTTGGATAGGTCGAGCGAATATAATAAAGATGGCAATACTACCTAAACTAATCTATTTATTTAGTGCTATGCCAATCAAGCTCCCAAGAAATTATTTAAGTGACCTAGAAAAAATAACAACGAAATTCATCTGGAAAAACAAAAGGTCAAGAATTTCAAGGGAATTAATGAAAAAAAATGCAAATGAGGGTGGCCTAGCTGTACCAGATCTAAAACTATATTATAAAGCAGTGGTCACCAAAACCATTTGGTATTGGATAAGAAATAGAGTAGTAGATCAGTGGAATAGGTTATGTTCACAGGACAAAATACTCAATGACAATAGTAATCTAGTGTTTGATAAACCCAAAGACCCCAGTTTTTGGGATAAAAACTCACTATTTGACAAAAACTGCTGGGATAATTGGAAACTAGTATGGAAGAAATTAGGCATTGACCCACACCTAACACCATATAAAAGATAAGGTCAAAATGGATTCATGATCTAGGCATAAAGAATGATATTATAAACAAATTAGAACAATGTAGGATGGTTTACCTCTCAGACTTGTGAAGGGGGAAGGAATTTGTGACCAAAGAAGAACTAGAGATCATCATTAATCACAAAATAGATAAGTTTGACTATATCAAGTTAAAAAGTTTTTGTACAAACAAAATGAATGCAGACAAGATTAGAAGGGTAGCAGTAAACTGGGAAAATATTTTTACATCCAAAGGTTCTGATAAAGGCCTCATTTCTAAAATATATAGAGAATTGACTCAAATATATAAGAATTCAAGTCATTCTCCAATTGATAAATGGTCAAAAGATATGAACAGACAATTTTCAGATGAAGAAATTGAAACTATTTCTTGGTCATATGAAAAGGTGCTCCAAGTCACTATTGATCAGAGAAATGCAAATTAAGACAACTCTGAGATACCACTACACACCTGTCAGATTGGCTAAAATGACAGGAAATGATAACGATAACTGTTGGAGGGGATGTGGGAAAACTGGGACACTAATACATTGTTGGTGGAACTGTGAACGGATCCAACCATTCTGGAGAGCAATTTGGAGCTATGCTCAAAGAGTTATCAAACAGTGCATACCCTTTGACCCAGCAGTGTTTCTACTGGGCCTATATCCCAAAGAGATTTTAAAGGAGGGAAAGGGACTCACATGTGCAAGAATGTTTATGGCAGCCCTTTTTGTAGTGGCAAGAAACTGGAAATTGAAAGGATCCCCATCAATTGGAGAATGGCTGAATAAATTATGGTATATGAATGTTATGGAATATCATTGTTCTGTAAGAAATGACCAACAGGATGATTTTAGAGAGGCCTGGAGGGACTTGCATGAACTGATGCTGAGTGAAATGAGCAGAACCAGGAGAACATTATACACAGCAACAAGACTATACGATGATCAATTTTGATGGACATGGTTCTCTTCAACAATGATGTGATTCAAACCAGTTCCTATTGTTCAGCGATGAAGATAGTCATATATATCTAGAGAGAGGCCTGTGGGAACTGAGTGTGAACCACAACACAGCATTTTTTTTTTTTTTTTTTGCTTTTTGCTAAGGCAATTGGGGTTAAGTGACTTGCCCAGGGTCACACAGCAGGAAGTGTCTGAGACCAGATTTGAACTCAGGTCCTCCTGACTTCAGGGCTGGTGCTCTATCCACTGCGCCACCTATCTGCCCCCACAACACAGCATTTTAATGCTTTCTGTGAATATTTCCATGCATTTGTTTTCCTTCTTAGGTTGTTTTTTCTTCTTCTCTTTCTAGATCTGATGTTTCTTGTGCAGTAAGATAACTGTATAGATATGTATACATGTATTGTATTTGTCATATAATTTATCCTATTTAGCATGTATTAGATTGCCTGTCATCTAGGGGTGGGGGGAATGAGGGGAAAAGCTTGGGAAAAAAAAAGTTTTTGCAAAGGTCAATATAGAAAAATCACTCATATGTTTTGAAAATAAAAAGCTTTATAAAAAAAAAAAAAAGAACCAATGGTCTAGAGCACTAATCGTATTTTGCCCAGGGTCATAATAGCCAGCTATGACTATGTTGGAGAGGTAAGATTTGAATCTAGTACCTCCTGAATTTATGGAAGAGTTTCTAGATACTAAGCATGTACCTTACATAACAAAAACTCAGACTCAGTTGACCTCTTATAGTGCCAGTTACCTATTACTAAAATGCACTAATTATCCTTCACAATAAAAATATGAAGAAAAAGTATTTAATACACTCATCATACCTCCCCGTTGCAGGAACGCTCTCTTTTCATCTAAAATATCAACATAGGTAACTTGAAGACTCATCCAATTCTGCTACCAGATTTCCTCATGTGCATATCCCAAAATTCTTCCTCATTACTAGAAATATCACCATTGCCCATATCTGCTTCTCAGGAAGTTTACAAATATTAATTAAATGCTTAAACTGTGCCTAGCTTCTTTTTTGCATGGTGGCAAGGAACTGGAAATTGAAGGGATGTTCATCAATTGAGGAATGACCAAACAAACTGTGGTATATGAATATGATGAAATATTCTTGTGCTATAAGAAATGATGAGCAGGCAAATTTCAGAAAAATCTGGAAAGACTTACATGAACTGATGCTGAGGCAAGAGAGCAAAACCAGGAGAATACTGTACAGTCACAGCAACACTGTACAATGATTAATTATGATTGATTTAGCTCTTCTCAGCAATGCAATGATCCAACACAATTCCAAAAGACACATGATAGAAAATGCTACCTATAACTAGAGAAAGAACTGATGAAGTCTGAATACAAATTAAAGCATTCTATTATCAGTTTATTTTTCTCATGGTTTTCTTCTCTTGCAAAATGATTTTTTTGGCAAACTGCTTCTTCCTTCACAACATGACTAATATGGAAATAGGTTTTACATGATTGCACATATCAATTTATACTATATCGAATTGCTTGCCATCTTAGAGAGTAGGGAGGCAAGGGAGCAAAGGAGAAAATTTGGAACTTGAAATTTTATTTTTAAAAAATGCTAAAAATGTTTATAGGGAAATATACTATAAAACTAAAAGTAACTGCAGAAAATATAAAAATAAAATAAAAATAAAAAAGTGTTGTGACCCTGGGCATAAATGCACATACCACTGCACTATGTGTTGTGAAAAAATAGAAGCTTCATAGAATCATGGAACCTTAAAGTTGGAATTACAAAAATCTAAGAAAATATTGTTTACTTGTTTCAGTGGTGTCTAATGCATGACCCATTCAGAGTTTTCTTGGCAAAGATATGGGAATGCTCTACCATTTCTTCTCCCCCCATTAAACAGAGTTAAATTACTTGCTCAGCTAGTTAAGTATCTAAAGTCACATTTGAACTCAGGTCTTCTAGACTCCAAACTTGGAGCCATCTGTACTGTATCCACAGGACCACCTAGCTTTCCTGAGAGACCATTAGCCCAACCTATATCTTCCCAAGAATCCCTTGTAATACATTATATGTAAAGCATTACAAAGAGATAATAGCCACAAACAGGTGGAGCTTCTGTTTGAGAATTTCTGAAGAGGAATCTGCCACCTCCCAAAATATCTCATTCACATTGTAATAATTCTTATTATTCAGAACTTTTTTTTCTTTATATTTATCCTAAATCTGCCTCTCTGAAACTCCCACCCATTGATCCTGGTTCTCCTTTCTGATACCAAGTAAAATAAGTCTAATTTTCTTCCATATGACAGTTTCTCAAATCCTTCTAGGCGGTTAACCAGGTCCCTGTTAAGCCTTTCTCCTTCAGATTAGATATCTGGCTGAACTCTATGATTCTGAAATAAAGGCTAAAAGATTCTTATCTCAGGGGAACCTGCAACTGTGAGGAGCGTGAAGCACAGAAGAGCAGCTCCCGCTAAGTTATTGGATAAAAGTAAAAAGGGAGGGATTCAGATCTCCACTATTACTCAGTGTGGGTTTCATCAGTTGAATGGTGTGATGACACATTACCTGGTCATTGGCAACCAAGATCATCAAGGGAGAATCTCAACAACCCAGTTCATTTCTGCAAGTACAGCTCCTCTTTCAAAGAGCTTCTCTGCACCTGGAGGGAACTTGATTTCCTTCGGAGAATATGCCTTTCAAGTAGATTAAAAACTATTTTCATGCATTGTGGCTGTTTACATGCAAACCTGTCACTCAAAGGATGTGTGCCTTCACAGACGCCCACAGAGGCTTATCAATAGCTCCCTTCTTTAAGGGCTAATTTCCTTCATGTTCCTAAAAGGTAGGCTGGAGTAGAGGGGAGAAGGGGGTGTTTTATTTCTTCAAGATGATGAAAACAAAAATGAGAAGAACATGATGGGGGTTGGAAGGAAGGGTTAGACTCATCCCTGGAGTGAGCCACAGGACAGACCAAGCTGAATCAGAATACTGCAGGTTGGAAGAGATCTGATCAAGTCATGTGGTCTCTCTTTCAGACTCAAGGGGAAACTATGTCTCCACTACAATGAAAATAGAGTTAGCTATCTGCTTCATGAGGAAGTTTGCCTTGGCCAGATAGTCTAGTATGACATGGTTCCTGAAGTCTACTCATCAGAACTGCTCACCTGTCTGAATGGAGTATTTTGGCTTTGGGAAATCGAGGAGAAATGTTGCCATAGTAATTGTCAGAACTTTGAGTGCTGCCAACATGGATCCAAACAGAGACAATTCTGATGGCTTGTCTACCCAGTCTGAATACAAATATAGATAGCTGTATTTTTATTTATTTAAATGTAATGTAAATATATATATGTTTATATATACACACACATAAAGAGAAAGTGATAATTATAGCAATAGAGAGAGATGGAGACAGGAAAAGAGAGATATATAAAAAAAAAGATAGTGTACCTTCCTTTTGGTTAGAAGACCTAGGAATATTTAGCTTGGAGAAGGGAAAATCAGGGGAGACATGTTGGCTGGGTTTAAGTATTTGAGAGGCCATCATGTAAAAGAGTTATCCTTTTTGTTCTTTAGTTCAGAGAGCAGAACTAGGAAGCAATGGATGGACTTGTTTGTAGGCACAAGTACACACACACACACACACACACACACACACACACTCTTAGCTAAATTTTGGCAGCTAAGCAATGAAGTGAATAGTCTATACTTGAAGTCAGAAGCTACTATTCTGCTGCTGATTAGTTGTTTTCAGTCACGTCTGACTCTTTGTGATGCCTTTTGGGTTATTTTGGCAGACACTGTGGTGGTTTGCCATTTCCTTACCCAGCTCATTCTATAGGCAAGGAAACTGAGGCAACCAGGGTAAAGTGACTTGCCTAAGGTCATACAGCTACTAAGTGTTTGAGGCTGGATTTGAACTCAGGAAGAGGAATCTTTTTGATTTCAACCCTAGTACTCTATCCATTTCTGCCTGAAGTCAGAAGATCTAAATTCAAAGCTGACACTGGCAAGTAACTTTTCACAGCTTCACTTTTCTCATCTATAAAATGGGGATAATAATGGCCTCTATCTCCTAGAGTTATTGTAAAGCTCAGATGAGATAGCATGTATGAGTTTCTCAAACCTTAACCATTATACACATACACATATGTATATATACATACATTCACACATATTATGCAAGGGAAGAACATAAGTATGTATATATTGCCTATTGTGGATGAGGCCCTGTGCTAAATGCTTTATGACTATTATCTCATTTGATCCTCACAACTATCCAGAAAGGTAGGTACTATTATTATTCCCATTTTCCAGTGGAGAAAACTGAGGTAAACAGAAGTTAATTACAGCTAAAAAGTGTCTGAGGTTGGATTACTTGGGTCTTCTTGACTGTGGGCCCAGTGTTCTATCTACTGTGCCACCTGAATATACCTGTAAATGTCAGCTTTATACCTTCATTCACAGAAAAATATATGTCTATGTATATTCTTTAATGAGTTAAAGTTATAAGCTTTGTTTTGTTTGGGATGGGAGTGTTAGAAAAAATGAAATAATCTGAATCAAAACAAATATTTTTTCTGATACTTGTATATCCTAAAGCCATTATTCAAATTGTACAAGTTACAATATTTTGAATTCTCTAATGGATTGTTGAAACAGACTGTCAGAGAATACTTGAAAAAGAAAGTGACAATCAATGGGACTCATTAGGAACAAATCAGACTAAATTTATTACAGTCCTCTCTTTGGACATGGTTATTGGATTAGAAAATCAGGGGACTATATTATACAAACCTATTTATATTACATATGTGTATGCATGGGTATACATTATAATAATATGTGGATGATACACCTTCATTTTACAGATGAAGAAACTGAGACCCATACAAATTAAATTGCCCAAGACCATACAGGTAACAAGTAATAGAACCAAAACTCTTCACATCCAGTTCTTTTTCCACCATGACATGCAGCTTTTCTAGCTTGTTTGGATCCTACCTAATTTATTATTTATTCTTCCCTGCATCATGCCATCTGCATAGCTGATAAACAAGCCTTTTACATATTCATCCAAGCTGTCAGTAAAAATGTCAAACAGCAAAAGGCCAAGGATAGATCCATGAAGCACCTCACAAGTGACTTTTCAATATCAATCCATTTAAGGTTTCATCATTTAACTGGTTTCAAATCTATCTGTTATTTTCATATATCCTATATCTCTTCTTCTCATCCTTATGGAGACAGCATGAGAGACTATGTCAAATGCCTTGTTGAAATCCAGGCATATTATGAACCTTGGATCCAGTGCTAGAACTTGTTCATATTGGCTCTCAAGGGCCAGTTATTAAATTTTTCAGCATAAACATTTTTACCTTCAAAACCAGAAAAAGCTGGACGGGTCTCAAAATCAAAGCTTGAGGTATTGTTTTGTTAATTGTCTAAATCTAAGAAAAAAATACAAAAATTAAAGTTAAAAGGGTGTCTTGTATACTTTTAAAACAGCCAATTGTTAAATCTTTACCAGCATATCCCTGATTGCAATGTTCATTAGATCATCTAAGGAGGGTATCAGGAAAAGGTAAAGGGTCCTGAGACCACATTACATGAAGACCAATGGGGAAAAAACTGAGAATATTTAGCCTTAAGCAGAAAGAGTAGGGTGGAACACAAACACCATGTTGAGATATTCAAAAATTTGCACATGGAAGAGAAAGTTGTATTGCTAGGAGAGTGCAGCTCTAATGCTAGTATATAAAAGTCCCTGGGAAAAAAGACCAATTAAAATTATCCAACAATGGCATAGACTTTCTAAGGAAGTTGGGAGCTTATTGTTAACTGAAGGAGGAATATAACTTCCCCACTATTCCTTCTTTTCCTTTTGTCTGGATTCTGAAAAGTTTTCTCTAAGAAATATTCATGTACCACATCTACAATCATGGAATTAGGAGGAAATGGTGAGTCCATTTCATCTTCCCCTTGGATGCTAGAGCACATTCAGTTATCACAGAAAAATAAAAAGAGCATGAAATCCAATTTTCAAGACTGTTGGCCTAAGCTTGATCACCTACTCCTCCCAGTTAACAAGCTATATCTCTATCTCAAATTGGAAGATCCTATTATATAATACCTCCTTCTGTGCATGTAGTCCTATCCACACACACAACAGAAGTGAGATGCAACAAGCTTCAGAAAAAAAAAAAAAACTTATCACATTTCTCTCTTTTAATAGGCACTGGGGCCCAGTACCCCATTCAGAGCACACAGATCCAAAATCAAAGCAATGATGACTTATTTTCTCCAGTTTATTTTACAGATGAGGAAACTTAGGCAAACAAGATTAAGTGACTTGTTTAGGATCACATAGTAAATATCTGAGGCTAGATCTGAATTTAGGAAAATGAGCCTTTCTCTCTTCAGGCTCAGCATTCTATTCACTATAGTACCCGTTTACCTTTCTATAAATAAAAATAGTGATAATGATGTAGGTCCATATTAGCATTGTACTTTTAATTCTCATATACTTTCAAATTGATTTTGACTTTTCTTTTTTAATAATACCCCTGTGAATATGTGGGGCAAATAAGTATTTTGTGTTGATTTTTATCTATGTGCATGTTGCTTACCAACAGTTGAATTTAAGTTATTTGTGGGCTTAATTTTTTTGCCTTTGTGTCCCCAATGCCTAGGGCAGTACCTGCATAGATTAAATGCTTAATAAGTTTTTGTTGAATGGATTGATTGATTACTTGATTATTGCATAAGATGGCCAAATTATATATATATATATATACACATTAAATGAGGTATAGCTGAAAAGACTCACCAGTTACCATTTTTGTATTCTTTACTTTATAGAAGGATATAAGGATATCCAGAGGAATTAGATGACAAATCAAAAGTGGGTCATGCCATCTGAGGACTGATCAAAAGAACTGGGAATGCTAAACTCAATGAAGAGAAGGCTAAGGATGGAGGCTGAGGGTAAGATTTCAATTCAATTTCAGCCTGTGAGTTCTTCCCAGTAAATCACAGAGATTGTTGAGGAAACCAGAATTCCTTTCAAGAAAAAAAGTAAAAATATCATGGGCCAGGGTGGGGGAGGAGAGGGAAGAGAGAGTTGAGGGACAAAGGGGAGAATCTTCACCAATATTTTCTAACTTCATATTTCCTCCAACTCATTCAAGGTAAATAACTCATTGGTCATGTAAGTAATTAAGAATTACATGCAAGCTTTTTTATGAGGCCAATAATAAACAATCCCTTGAGGCGATTAGCAAATTCTCCTTTTCAGTAAATAATTACTTAAGTTAAAATTATTTACTAAATTAAGTCACTCTTTGTGTGATACAACCAAGGCTTCAAATAATTGGTTGGGTTTGTGGTGTGATTGTTTTTTCTTTTTTAATTAAAAAAAACAAAAACATTGCTGCTACATAATCAATTAACTGTGTAATTAGCTATAAATTTAGCACTTTAGGAACACATTTTTAATAACCATGAACAGGTACCAAAAAACCCCACATGTTTTCAAAAAAAAAAAAAGGAAAAAAGGCTAGCAATAATTTCCCTTCTTGTTTCATACAGGAAAGGCAGGAAAAATGTTAACACAGCATAACTTAGTCACTTGTGTTTCTAGGGCATCTCTAACATGGCAGGCAGAGAACAGTACAGAGAATGAGATACAGACCCCTGCCTGCAGGTTCTTCCAGTGAATACTATCTCCATCTCTAAACTCCTCTAAACTCCTTCTCAGCTTCTTCTTCTCCCCACACTTTCCATAATTGGGATGGTCTCATTTGCTATTTCCCTCTTTCTCTTGGGTTTAACGAATTGGGCTAAGAGAACAGGATAATGATCTCTCTTATACCTATGGACTATCTATCTCCAAAATAAGACCCTTCCCCCATTATAACTATTTCAAATGAATGAATGGGTGGGGCTTTTTTGCTTGTTTTTGTTTTGTTTTGATTTGATTTGCATAGGAACCTTCTGGTATGGCATCATAGAGTTAAGTTTTTATTTCGAACTCTTCCTCTTTAATGAAAATAACTAATATTATATATATACATATATATGTTTTAAGGTTTGCAAAGACAGTGATATCTCATTTGATCTTCACAACAACTCTTTGAAGTGTTATTATCATTCCCATTTTACAGATAAAGAAATTAATTGACTTGAAAAAATTAAGGGACTGTCTACTGTCAGTTGCAAGATTTCAATTTACATTTTCCTGACTCCAGGTCCAGAATTCTAACCACCAGAACACTTAGTTGCCCCTTAATTAACTGGAAAATTCTTTTTGTACATTCTTGCAGATCTAGGAGTGAGGTAAATCAAAAGGTTTAAGGTTTTTTGAGGCAGCTTGTTCTATTTGGGGGCAACTCTAATTATTAGAAATTTGTTTCCCTCCCTCCTAAACAAACCAGCATTTATCTCATAATTTCTGCTTACTAGCTATGTGATCTTGAGCAAACACTTAACCCTATTTGCCTCAGTTTCCTCATCTGTCAAATGAGAAGGAAATGCCAAATCACTCCAGTATCTTTGCCAAGAAATGGAGTCATGAAGTTTCAGATTTGACTAAAATGATTCAAGAACAATAACAGCAACAAACAACACAACTTCTACCCATTGCTCCTGGTTCTACCTTGTGTAGGGACAAATTGAACAAATCTAATTTGCCTTCTATGTTACAGCCTTTCAGACACTTGAAAACAGCTTTCATGTTCCCCTTAATCCTTTTCTTCCCCTGGGCTAAGCATATATATGTCCTGCAATCAGTTCCTAGAGAGCAAGATCTCAAGTTCCTTCACCATCCTGGTTGCCCCCTAGATACTCTTCATTTTATCAATGTCCATTTTACAATGTGATACACAGAACTGGCCATGATACCTCTGAAATGTTCAGATGAGAATAAAATAAAGAAAGATGCTTGCTCATTACTGGAGGAGAGATTCAACTAAATGCTTGCTGTTTTGAATCCACCATCTTGTAATTCCTCATCCAATACTCACTGTGCCACCCTGCCTCACAAGAAAGCAAATGAATTGAAGGGATTTGTTTAAAAATCAACATTGAGGTTCTTCTCCTTTTGCATATATTACAGAACTTGAAAAAGATCAGATGGTCCAAGTTCTTCAAACCAGGAGGAAAGACAATGTTACACAGCATAGCAGAGACATGGGTTCTAGTCTTTGTTCTTCCACTTTCTAATAATGCAATTGGGAAGAGGTCACTATCTTTGTGAGCTTCAGTTTCCCAATATGTGAAATACAAATGCTGATAACAATACACACAGAAAATTACGGTAAGATTTAATTATAACAGCCAGCATTCACAGAGTGATTGAAGATTTTTTTCTTATTTTCATTTATTTAAAAAAATATTTTGGTGAGGCAATTGGGGTTAAATGATTTGCCTAGGGTCATACAGCTAGTAAGTGTGAAGTGTCTGAGACTTGATTTGAAATCAGATTCTCCTGACTTGAGGGCTGCTGCTCTCTCCACTGCACCATCTAGCTCCCCTAATTTTAAGTTTTTAAAGTCTTCTGCGTGCATTTTCTCATTCAATTTGTTTAGACTTCAAAATGTTAAAAAAAAATTTGTCCATACAGTATCCCATTTGCACCTCACAAAGATCTTGTAAAGTAGGTACCATATTTTGCAGGTGAGAAAATTGAGGCTGAGTGCTTAAGTCACTTACCCATAGTCACACAGTTAGTAAAGTCAAATGCAGAATTAGAAATCAGGCCTTCCTGATTCCAAGCCCAGCTAGCTATCTATTCTGCCATACTGCCTTTCAAAACTATCTCTGAGATATGTGTTTTCATTTTGGATCTAAAACTGTTACTTTAGTAGTCTGAAGAGGCAACTTGGTATAGTGATTAGACTAGATTTCACATAAGAGATAGAATATAAGTGGATGTGGAGTCAGGAAGAGTTAAGTTCAAATCCTACTCCTAACACATTAGCTGGGTGATCCTTGCCAAGTCATTTAACTTTCATTAGCCTCAGTTTACTCATCAGTAAATTGAGCTAATAATAATATCTATCTATTGTTGTGAGAAAGACATAAACCTCAGCAATGGCCCAGCAATGCAAGATTCTGAGCTAGGGAATAGTAGCCTGATCAAAGCATTCATCCCAAATGGCTTGGAATGTTTAGACATTAAGCTCTCAAACACTTTTCACACAGCGGGCACTTCTCGCGTGCTTCTGATAAATAAGTAAACCTCCAACTTTGCCAATAACAGGGCAAACTCGGAGAAGCTTTTCTCAGATGTCAGCAGTATACAGATTCAAGCCAATGGAGCTGAATAAATCCCCCAAATACTTCTGTGATTTTCTTTTCCAAACCAAACTTCTAACAACCAACAGCTTAGTACTTCTTTGCAAATCAGGGCAGGAGCATTTCTAATCACCTAGCCCAGCTAAAAGGATGGTTAATTGTGGTTAAATGGACATTAGTATGAACTCTTTTTCAAGTCTGAATCCTAATTGAAATGTAACATTATTAAATAACTCAAATAGCTATAGCATTAGACAGAGGGGCAAGGAAGGGTTAGAAAATATGGTGAAAATCCTCTGAACAAACAAGGTATAATCTCTGGATGCTGTACTCAACTTGAAAGAGACAAAAAGAAAGGAGAGTCAGAGACAGAGAAATGGAGTGGAATAAGAGTGGGCAGGGTAAATGGAGAGACAAACAAACAGACTGAGACAGAGACAGAGAAAGATGAGGAGAGACAGAAAGAGATGGAGGGAGGAGAGGAGAGGAGGGGAGGAAAGGGGAAGTGAAGGGAGGGAAAAAAGAAGGAGAAGAAGGGAGAGAGGAGAGGAGAGGAAAGGAAAGGAGATGAGAGAGGAGAGGATAAAACAGGAGAGGAGATAAAAGAGGAGAGGAGGGAGGAAGGGGGAGAAAGAGAGAGAGATTGGGGAAGATGGAGAGGGGAAAAAAGGAAAGGGGGAGAGGAAGATAGAGTGACATATTTGTCATTCAGATAACTATGGATTCTATGATCTTGTTCTCAATGGCTACCAGAACTACCCAGATGGAAAGCCTTTGAGTATAAACCAGAGATGTATGATATATCAACTCCTTGAAGACAGGCCTAACCAAATTAGAGAGCTTTATCACTAGTTGGACACAAGATGATTAATCTTCAACTACAGAATCTCACAAAAAAATCTACTAAGAGTCAGTCATAGCACCCTCTTTTGGTCCCTCTTTAGTTCATCTATGTCCCTCATTCATATAATGTGCTTCTCAGAACTAAACACACTTCCAGATGTATTCTTTCCAATGCAGATTATTTTGAAATGGGACTTATATTGTTTAGTCATTTTTCAATAGTGTCCAACTCTTTGTAACTCCATTTGGAGGTTTCTTGGCAAAGATACTGGAGAAGTCTAAATCACTATGAATTAGAGAAATGCAAATTAAGACAATTCTGAGATACCACTATGAACCTTTTGGATTGATTAATATGACAGAAAAAGATAATGATAAATGTTGGAGGAGATGTGGGAAAATTGGGATAGTAAATGCATTGTTGGTGGAGTTGTGAACTGATTCAACCATTCTGAAAAGCAATTTGGGCTTCTGAAGAGCCCAAAAGGCTATCAAATTGTGCATATCCTTTAATCCAGTAGTGTCTTTACTGGATCTGTGTCCCAAGGAGATCATTAAAAAGGGAAAAGGACCCACATGTGCAAAAATATTATAGCAGTCCTTTTTGTGGCAGCAAGGAACTGAAAAGTGACAGATACCCATCAACTGGAGAATGGCTGAATAAATTATGATATATGAATGCTATGGAATATGATTGTCCTGTAAGAAATAATCAGCAGGATGATTTCAGAAAGGCCTGGAGAGACATGAACTGATGCTAAGTGAAGCAAGCAGAACCAAGAGAACATTGTACACAGCAACCACAAGATAATGTGATGATCAACAGTGATAGATGTGGCTCTTTTCAACAATGAAGTGATTCAGGCCAATTCCAATAAATCTGTGATGGAGGGAGCCATCTGCATCCAGGGAGATGACTATCGGGTCTGAATGGGGATAACAACATACATAGTATTTTCACCTTTGTTGTTGTTCTTTACTTGCTTTTTATTTTCTTTCTCATATTTTTTTTCCTTTTTGATCTGATTTTTCTTGTGCAGCATGATAAATGTGGAAATATGTTTAGAATTGCATATATTTATTTATTTATTTATTTTATTTTTTTGCTTTTTGCTGAGGCAATTGGGGTTAAGTGACTTGCCCAGGGTCACACAGCTAGGGAATGTTAAGTGTCTGAGACCATATTTGAACTCAGGTCCTCCTGACTTCAGGGCTGGTGCTCTATCCACTTCGCCACCTAGCTGCCCCAATTGCATATATTAACCTATATTGGACTACTTGCTGTGTGGGGGGGGAATGATTTTACAAGGATAAATGATGAAAACTATTTTTTGCATGTATTTTGAAAAATAAAAAAAGATTCTGGAGCAGTTTTTTCTCCAGATCATTTTATAAATGAGGAAATTGAGGGAAAAAGGGATAAGGACCTTGCCCAGGATCATCAACTAATAAGTGTCTGAAGCTAGATTTGAGTTCAGAAGATGAACTCCAGACTTGGCACTCAATGTACTGTGCCACCTAGCTGTTCTCAAGTAGGCCTGTGACCTCATTTTTCTGGAAGTTATACATACCTTCAAACCCATGTCTTGGCTGTCCAATCAAATTGTTTACTATTATTGAGTTTACAATCCACTAAAATCTCCAGTTATTTTTGAGAACTAATATCTAGTCAATCTGCCTTTGTCTTGCAATTTTAAAGTTTATTTTTAGCCCTTTGCAAATATGAGATTTTTGCATTTATCTTCAATAAGTTTCCTCTTATTGGATTTATTCCCCATGGCACAGCTGATGAAGATTAGACATTTAATGCCAAATTGTCTCCTTCCTACATTCCCAATCCTGTTACACGTTACTGCTTTCCATGAATCCTACAGTCTATTAATACTTATCTACGTGATAGTCACCATACAAGACACTACATTGTATATTTACAATGTCCATTTCTTTGTTCAGCTATGCTCTAATGTCTTGAGATGTTCTCCCTTCATATCTCCACCTCTTGGAATCTTTGGTTTCCCTTAAAAGTCAAATCAAGTGCCTCTTTTGAAATGAAACCCTTTCTGATCCTCCTGGCTACTAGTGTCTCTTTTCCATCCCCTCCAAATGCTAACTTGTATTTGTTTTGTATATAATCTGTATAAACTTTCATATGTACACATTGTATATTTCATTAGCATGGAAGCTTTGTGAGGACAGGTATTATTTTCTTTGTTTCCCTATCACTTAGAACAAAATCTAGTAGATGACTCCCTTCTTTGTGACATCAATAAGACAAATAAGCATCTAATCTGTAAATTTAACCAAAATACCGATAAAAGGTGTTAAATAGTATTGATCCTTGTGAGCACACCATTGGAAAACTCCTTCTAAACTGACATCAAATCAGTAATTATTGTTTGGGATTATGCTTTCAACTCATTCTAAATCCTTCACTATCAAATAGACCACATTTCTCCATTTTCTTCAATAATAACAGAAGCATATTTTACTAATATTTTGCTAAAACCTAAATAAACTATATCTACATTTTAACTTCATTTATCAATTCAGTATCCCTGTCTAAAAAAGTAAAATAAAATGAGGCTTTTCTTGTTCAGTCATTTCAGTCATTTCCAACTCTTTGTGACCCATTTGGGGTTTTCTTGGCAAGGATACTTGAGGGCTTTGCCATTTCTTTCTGCAGCTCATTTTTCAGATAAGAAAACTAAGGCAAACAGGGTTAAATGACTTGCCCAGGATCACACAGCTGCTAAATGTGTGAAGCTGAATTTGAAATCAGGTCTTGACATCAGACCTGGTGCTCTATCCACTGCACCAGCCTAACTTGTTCAAGATGAAATAATGATGATGCCATGATCATTGCTTCTTTTCTTGAGGTTCATTAACCATCTCTTTAATAATGCTTTCTAAAAGAATTAAGTAGCACTCTTTTTACACATTTCATATGTTCATTCTGTTATACATTAAAACCAAGTTGGTTGCTTAACTCCCCTTGTATTCACATGGATCGTTTTTGATGAGTCCTTTTTCATTCTCATAGGAATTATATGTATGTTTAGAATTTCATTCTTGAGAGCTTCCCATTCCTTCCAAAATGGCTTCCCTTAGAGGATTTCAGCCCCTGGCTCTTACCTATCTTACCTCTGAAATCAGCAAGATCTTGGTTACAGGAGACTTTTCTCTCCTTATTAATTATAAACTATATTATATAAAGGTCATCTCCCTCCACAAGAGTCCCATCCCCCAATTCCTTTGTGAAAAATCAGATCCAAAATTGAATTGTTTACCCACCTTTTGATGTATAAAATTATTATGAAAGCAAGTTAAGAAATTATTAGCTACTTTGTTTTAAATATAGAAAGAATCTAGCAGAAGTCCAAATAATCAAAGCAGGCCTTCTTGCCAAGTCTGTGATCTTTCCCCCATAGTCTTCATCTTTTTCATCTTTTTATCCAGGTGCTCTATGTTAATATCAACAGAAACATCTAGCAGAAACTATATATATCCAGCAAAGACTATGGGTCTCAAAGGTACCATTTACCACGAGCTATAAAGGAAAAAAAGTGGGGGAAGGAGAGCAAGTATAATGATGATAACAACAGCCCTGTTGTGTAGGACATATTTGTTACCCTTCCAGCTGTGTGCCCCAAATCCATGTTCTTCTCATGTGTGTTAACTCTTCTCTTTCATGGAGTATGTATTTGTGGGATATTATATCCCATGTTGTTGGGGAAAAGATTGTCTTTATCTTGAGTCCTATTATTGACTATTTAAAATAAATGCAATTAATGATTGATGGTTCTAAGTGGAAATGAACCACAAAGTACCTTCAACCTGAAATAATTTTGTCTGGGGCATACATGCGAGAGTTGGATGGCACCCTTAGGTGCTTCATGGATTCATAAGAGACTTTGCTTTTTATAACTGGTTCCTTATTTTCTCTATTCCCCCCCTTTCTCTCACCTTCTCTTTTATATTTCTCCTCTTCTTTTCATTTTTCTCTTTTCTATCTTCTCATTCTTTCCTCCTTATCTTTTCTTTCTTCTCTCCCTTTCTTTTCATCTCCTTTCATTCTCTTCTCCTTTCTCCTCCTTTTACTTAGTTCTCTCTTGCTGACCTATTTTCCATTTTTCTCTCCTCCTCTCCATTTCTCTTTCTTGGCTCACTTCCTCTACTCTTCTCTTTCTATCTCTCTGTTCTCCCTTTCTTCTAATCATTTTCTCTGGATCCTATCTCTGCCTTTCCCTTTTTTCTCCAACTCACTGTGCCTGTCCCTTTTCTTTCTTAGCTCTTTGTTGACTTCCCATCATTCTGTCTATCTGAACCTCCTCTCTTCCCAGCACTCTCTCAACTCAGCCCTTCTCCTTTTCTGACCTTCTCTTTTCCCCCTTCATTCTCCCTGCCACCACTACCCCCCCCTCCAAGTTTCCGGTCATTGGCTCTGGACTATCTATTCCAGAAGCCAGATTCCTGGTGACAGAAAGCTCATTGTTGCTTGAAGAAGGAAGATGATAAAGATGAGACAATAATTTCAATACATAATTAAAAATAAACCAAACGAGGCAGCAGAATGAGGCAGATTCATAGTGCAACATATCTGCAGATTAACTGTTTGGGGAGAGGTCTCATTCTTCCCTTCCTCCAGCTGGCACAATGTGCCAAATTTATATTAATGGCTGACCCAATCAATTCTCAAATTCTAGACAGATGGGCCAATGAAATACGATTGCCCCCCTACCCTGTATCCTCAATGGTTGCCATTCCCAGCTAATGTAAATTGAACAATCCCCCCATTTAGAAATTACCTTCATAGGATTGTTTATGCCTCTCCCCTCCCCACTTTTGTTTTCAGCTACAGGGAACTCCTAAGTAGAAAATCAATAGGCGCTTTAATTACTGGCCCCCAATTCATCAGGGCCTCAGCTGTAATTACTCTGCCTGAGCCAAGAGCCTCAAGAGCCAATAAAATGAAACAGCCACAGAGCCCCAATGCCAGGCAATATGTAAGGACCAAGGAGAGCCTAGAGCTCAGGGTTATCAAAGAGCATCTGACTCAGCCTGGTAAGAGACATTCAGAGGACAATCCCAGCTACCTCCTCAGATGGAGGCAGGGCTCTCTCTCTCTCCACTATTCCCAGGACAACTCAATTAAGGTTCTGAAACTAGACTAGTGGAAAACAGGAAGGGAGGGAAAAGGGGGAAGGAAGATTGTTTTCTTCTCATTTTTTCCTTTGCTATGAAAGAACTAGAAACTAGGTGGGGGGGCACTCATTCACTGGGGAGTAGTTGAACAAATGATGGTTATAAATGTAATGGAATACTATTGTATTGCAAGAAATACTGAAAGGGACACTTTCTGAGAAACCTGTGTGGACTAATACAGAATAAAGTGAGCAGAACCAAGAGAACAATTTATAATAACAACACCATTCTAAAGGAAATAGGGCATTAGACACTTATTAAATGCCTACTATGTTCCAGGCACTTTGTAAATATTAACTCACTTAATTTTCACAACAATCCTGACAGGATTGAAGTAGATACCTGAGAGGTAGGTGCCATTATTATCATCTCCATTTTATAGTAGAAGAAACTCAGGCAGACAGAAATTAAGTGACTTGCTCAGGATTAGTGTCTAAGACTCGGATCTGAATCAGGTCTTCCTCCAGGCCTATCATTCTATCTACTGGGCCACCTATAAAGAGGCAGCTTTGAAAAATAGTTTTGAAAAACTAAACTCCGCTTATTTCAGTGATCAACCATTATTCCAGAAGATCGATCCTGAAGTCTGCTTCCCATCTATTGACAGAGAGGAGATGAACTCAAGATACACAAGATATATATATATATCTTGGGTTGGGTTGGTTTTTTTTTTGACATGCCCAAAGCAGGAATTTGTTTTGTTTGATTATGCATATTTATCACAAGAGTGTTTTTTCATTGAGGATTGGGAAGGTGTGAGGGAGAGGAAATAGATTTTTGTTCAATGGGAAAAAAAAACGAAAATTAAATGAAAAAAACATCCTTTGTTGTGAGAGTTGATTTGCCTACAAAGCAAGCATTAGGTCTTTTCTTAGACAAAGGAACAGGAGAAGGAGGAGACAGAGAAAAAGTGGTTTATATTTTTCTATTAGCAGTCTCAATAAGATGCATTTGTTTGCTTTTTTTCCCCCATTGAAATAATGTCTACCCTGATGAAATACCCTGAAGGCTTTCCCAAGCCAAGCTAGATCCTAGTAGAACAGAGGGAGCCTACAAAGTAAATCGTTTCTGTTCCCTAAAGTCTATTTCACATGCCTTAGATCTCCATCATCCTACCTCCAAGTTTCTGACCCCTTCATTGACTGGTGACAGATAAATAGATGCCAGATGATTTCCTGCCAAGACTGGCTTAGATTCTTTTCACCTTCATTATTCAGTGGCGCCACTCTCTAGGCCAGATGGTCTTGAAAAAATCGGCTCAACCCTTTCCCTAAGAGTAATTAGCCCTCTAGCTGGCAGCTACCCACTTTTCTCCTTTCCTCCTAACCCTTCTTGGAACTTCATCAGTGGAATCTTCAGCACCCAGGGAAGAGCACCAGGCTGGTCAATATCCTAACCTGAAATTACCACTCTGATGTCACAAATAAATCTTAGATCTAAGTGCAAGAGTTGGAAATGATCTCAAAAATCATCTGATCCAACCCTACTATTTTATAGATAAGGAAATGTGGGCTCAGGGAGGTTATGTGATTTGTCCAAGATTATGTAAGTAAAAAGTAGAATTGCTGAAAACTAGGTCTTCCTGGGTCAGTCAAAACCTATCTGTCATAATGGAATTATTGTATTTTACCTGGGCTTTAAAGGATTGATAGGTAGTAATGTAAAAAAAGAAAAGAGAAGAAAAGAAAAAAGAAAGAAAGAAAGGAGTAAATTCAAAATATAGAGGACAGGGTGAGCAAAGGCTTAGGAACTGGAAAGTACATTGGATATTGATGGTATTGTAAATGGGGAGTGGTTCACATTAATGAAAAGTACATAAAGAGGAGGAATATAAAATAAGCCTAGAGAGGTAGCATGGAGTTAGATTGTGACAGGCCTTGAATGCCAAACAACTGTGACTGAATGTTACTCAGTTGGAAATAAGAAGCTCTGAAAACTTAAAAAAAAAAAAAAAAAAAGGAGTGATTCTCACCTAATATATGAACAGGAAAGGTTATTCTGAAAGTGGTATCAAGGATAAATTGGAGTGGAAAATTGGAGGCAGGGAACACCCACTAGATGCTTTTAATTGTATAATTAAGTGCATTTTAATTGTGTAAGGGTTGTAAAGAAAGATTATATAAAGGGTGGGAACAGTGGGAAGAGTGAGTAGACAGATACAAGAGGTGCATCTTGAATTATATCTTTTAAGCATTATATATCTATATATTCATATATATGTATATACACACATGGTTGGCTATGAGAAGAGAGGAAAAAGGAGATTCAAAAGTATTTCTCAGAGTGTGAGCAAGTAGACAGCATGGGATGGGTGCTACAGAATCCTCCTCAGGTGCTACTTCTAAAGCCCTTTTTTAGATCCAAATCTATCATTCTAGAATTCTGTGATGATAAGTTACTTAAGGAAAATATTACATCTTATTTGGGGGGGGAGCAGGGGAGGTATCCTTCAGAGCCTAACACATTGCTTAGTAACAACAACAACAAGAATTATTCCCTCAGTGCCTATAGCCCCCATGCCCTTAAACATCCAAATACATCTATAGCCTTCTCTACATAGAATATCACTTTGTAAGGCCTATCCCTTTCTCCCATTGGTGAATTCTTCTTGGAGCTTCCATTTTTTAGAGGGCTCAGGTCAGCTTTCATTCTCCTCCTCCCCTGTTCCTGGCTTCTGGACTTCCAAATTATCCTGTCTAATCCTAGAATTTCCCTCAGTATAAGGGGCTTCCTTGCCTTGCAACACCATGCCATCCTTGTGACCCTCTCAACACAGAATAACTCAGGCTTCCTCCCTGCTCCAACTAATGAGTACTTCCTGGATCCTCCATGTTGTGCAAGGGCCCAGAGTGAATTCTGGACTTTAACAACAGACATATTTATTGCTCTCCCTATCCCTGTTCAGAAACTTCAGGGCAGGTACTGTCCTTTTTGCTTGCATTTATTTCTCCAGGACTTGGCACAGGGCCTAGCATATAATCAACACTTAATAAAATGCTTCCTTTCTTCCTCTGTTCCCTTTCGCTTGGTAATAATAACAATAACAATGACATTTATATAGCTTTGAAACACTTTAAACCATTTTTTTATTTGATCCTCACAAGAATCCTATAAAGTAAGTCTCCATTTTGCAGATAAAGAAAATAGGGCTGAGATGTTAAGTAACTTGCTATTCTATCAACTAATCAATCATCAAGTATTTAGTAAGTATCTGCTATGAGTCAGGCACTGTGCAAGAGGCTACCACAGCTGAATTTGGGGTTAGTTACCAGAGTGTTCCTTTTTACCCTTGTAGTCACCCCCCATCTGCCACCTTGCCTTCAAGGGCAGGGCTGAAATTGCCAACTATCTCCCTGGAAAGGTAAGAATGTACCCCCAGGGTGACTCCAGTGAGGAAAATGTGTCCCCTCAGCCTGTTAACTTCTCGGTATTAAGGGCTCAATTCATAATTCTTTGAATTCATTCCTCTCTAGTTATACTAGACCTTCAGCGCTCAAGGCCAGTTACAAATTGATCATCAGATTCTCCCTCCAATTCCTCTACTCAATGTCTTTCAGGCTGTGGGAGAGCTGGCCTATTTGTGCGCCAGCCAGTGATTCGTGTCTGAGTGTGTAGCTATTGACCCGGCTGATCAATTTTTGAGTTGCCGGCAGCCAGGCCCATGAAAAATGACTTAGTTCCCCATCAGCCCCTAGATATTGGCCTTGGCTAATGCAAATTGAGCGAGTCTCCATTTAGGGATTGCTTCAAATGATGCGAATGTCTGTAACCCACCTTTCTCCCTTAACTAAAAGAAACCTCCAAGGAGACTATCAGAGCATCCAACTCCATTACCTGGAGGGTCAACTCTCCAGTGCCTCATAGCTGAGGAGACAAAACCCAGGCACAAGCTTTGCTAGCCGGCCATTGGCTGCTCTCATTTTTGTGCCCTTTTAGCCTTAGCTATGTCTGTCAGGTGTTGAATTTGACCAAGAGAATGACACCATTTCCCTTTATTTAGATTGGTCAACACTTTGTAGTGCAGCCATCCTACTCCCTCCATATACACAGGCTGGAGAAGTTATAGTGCTGCCCAGCAGTGGATACCTGCATGTCAACAGATCTTCAAATTAAGCTGTCTCAACCCAGCATCCTCTGCCAACAGGACTAAGAAGACAGGGGGATAAATGCATTTCTGCTGATAGAAGGTAGTGACCTTATTCAGCACACACATGCACAAACACACATAAAATTGAAGTTCTATTCCCATTTTGTGTCAACTATATTCCTTTATTTGTAGAAGATAGATTAATAAAGGCTCTCTCAGAAGAGAAGACTTTGAGGTAAAAACGATTCTCCAGATAATTTTGGGACAATGAAAGGCCAGGGCCCAAAATAATAGAAATTACAATTTAATTCAAATAGTGCAAGAAAAATCCACACCTTTCCTTTCTTGCTTTTTCACTTCTTTGCCCTGAACTGCTGCCCTGGCCTTCACCACCTTGCAGTTCCCAATCATTGGTCTCTTTTAAAGGCTCATTTAGGTTTCTGGATGAATACTTTCTAGTAGCCACTACATTAGAAGAGTCTTTTAAACTGATAAACACAGCATTATCCTCTGAGGAGCCTCAAGTAATTAGGGAACAATGTTTTAGTCATCTTTAAGATAGACAAGCAGCCTCACTTAATGGATAAGGTTCCAGAGTGGGAGTCAGGAAGACCAGAATTCAGATTTCACCTCTGATTCTCACTAGTCAAGTCCCAGATAGGATGAAGTGCTACTGCATTCATTCTCGTCAGAGACAAGAGAAGGAGGGAGGCAGGTGGCCAAGACATTACCATCTCTTCTTAGAGATGGGGAGACTAAGGCCAGACACAAAGCCCAACCTCTCTGGGAGGCAAGAGGAAAAGAATTTACATCTCATGTCACCTGTTACCATAGCTACTTTCTGCCAAACCTGGCAAGATCGGTTGATCTGTCAGGGTAGGAAGGATGTGCCAAGATTTGTTCTGTTTCTGATATTTTTTTTCTATTAGCATGGAAAAACTAAACTTATAATCCCACCCCTAATGAACTTCAACTCCAGAATGAAGGTGAAATAACTTCAGATCTGAAAGAAAGGGATTTTGGGTCTCAGAACATATAATATTCCTCACAATTTGGTCACTACCATAGATCTGAGATTCTCTGTTCACATTTCTGCTTTTTCTTATTGATATTTATCCAGTCTCTCTTCTCCAATTCTCAGTTCTCACAATAGATCCAGGAAAGCCAAACTAATCTCTTAGTTCCTTCCATGTCTTTCCTTCACTGTTATAGTTACCGTTGTTCTCTCTCTGTCTCTGTGTGTCTTTCTGTCTCTGTCTGTCTGTCTTTCTGTTCTTCCCTCCCTCTTTCCCTCTCTCCCTCTCTGAAAGTGAGTGAAATTTGGGCTGCATTTGAAAAAAATTTAAATATGCTAATTTCATCCTTGTTAGTAATTTTAGAAAACATATAGCTCCAATTCTGGTTTAAGTTGCTTTCCAAGCATGGTGGGTTATTGTCATTGCTATTAGTTTTTTGATATCTTTTTTATGGTTTAATCATGTTTGGTAAAATCATCATCCTCATCACCATCATAACTATCATCACCTACTAATCCTTCATCAAGTCTTCAAGGTTCAAATCAAAATCTGTCTTCAAAGAAGCCATCTCTGCATCTCTACATACATGCATCCCCACCCAGGGCTCTGATTGCCTTATCTATAAATGAAGGAATTAGAATAGGTGGTTAAGGTCACCTCCTTCCCTAAATCCTTTGAATTTATGAACTCCAAACACCAAAGCTCTCTTGTTTCAATGAGCTCCTACAGAATTAACCCCTTTTTAGTATTCATGTAATTTAGATTTAGGATCATCAAAGTGTAGATTTTCAGAACTGGTAGATACTTCAAAAGAGCATTGCACTGAGCTATCTCATTTGTTTGATTAGAAAAATGAAGTCCAGAGATAGTAAGTAGTTTGTTCAAACTTATTGCCTGGAAGAATGATGGATTTAGATCCAGAAGGACCCAAGTCAAGACCTGATATTTACCACCAGTATGACATTGAACTTCAAGTCTCTCATCTTTAATTACCTCAACTGGAAAATGAAAGGGCTGAATTAAATGACCATGAAGGTCCTTTCCAGATCTAAGTCTATGACTCTGGATAGAGAGCTCTTTCAGGAAAGTACTGTCGCATAATGGGTTTGTTTGTTTGTTTGTTTTTGTTTGTTTGTTTGTTTTGTTTTATTTTAGTATTGTAGTGTCTCACACAGAGCTTTGGTTGTTTGGTCATGTCAGTTGTGTCCAAATCTTCATGACCCCATTGAAGGTTTCTTGGCAGGGTCACTTGAATAATTTGCCATTTCCTTCTCAGCTTCATTTTACAGAGGAAACTGAGACAAGCAGAGTTCAGTGACTTGACCAGGGTCATGCAGCTAGTAAATGGCTAGTAAACTGAGAAGATGAGTCTTCCTGACTTCAGATCCATCGCTCTATCCACTGCATCATCTAGTTGCCTAGAACTTGATAATAATGGTAATATAATTTCAATTATCTTATTTATTAAATATCATCATAATATATTATGTGTATGTTAATGTGATTTATGTTATATTAATATTATATAGTATCAAATTAAATATGATAATTATTATAGCTAGTCACTATATGAAGGACAGCTTGGTAAGCATAGTGGATAGAGTACTGGGCCTACAATCCAAAAGATTCTTCTTCCTGAGTTCAAATCTGGCCTCCAATACTTCTTAGCTTTGTGACCCTAAGCAAGTCACTAAATACTAGTTGTCTCAATTTCCTTATCTGTAAAAAGAGATGGAGAAAGGAATGGCAAACCTCTCCACTGTCTTTGCTAAGAAAGCCTCAAAGGGGATCATGAAGAATCATGCATGACTGAGCAACAAAAGCATCTATATAGTGCTTTAAGTATCACAAAGCACTTTGCACACATTATTTCATGGTAGTCTCACAACAGCCATCTGAGGTAGATGCTACCACTGTCTCCGTTTTAGAGATGAGTAACTTGAAGCTAAGGGAACTTGTATGATTTATCCAGGGGCACCAAGGCTAGTATCCAGAACTGAGCTCTGTCTTCTTGATTCAAAGTCTCACAGAATAATCCCTTGAACCACAGAACTATAGTGGATGCTCAATAAATAGTTGATGAATTATTTATTCAGGTCAGGATTCAACAAATCAGTGAAGTTCATTCACAATTCAGTTATCTTCTGGTACTGTAAATTCTTCCATCCCTTGTTTCTATCTCACTGCTGCCTAGCCTCAAGGCCCTTACCCTGCCCCACTTTCCTAAAATCCTCAAGCACACTTCAAAAAAAAAGTTGGTCCTTGGAGAGCTAGTCCCTTGCAATGATGTCCTTCTTCCTCTGCCAGCATCTGGATGAGCTTTCCCCCCCTCTTTAAAAAACAAATTATAAAGATGTATAAAACTGAGCTCTGGGATTTATTTTAAACCTCAATCATAAAGTATTGCTTGCATACTACTACAGGTGTAAGCAATTTTATATGCCACGGGACTTTACCCACTCAGAGATTTCAATGCATCTGTGCTACTGTCATCCCCACCTGGTGTTCTCAAATCACCTGTCTAAATGGAAAGTTGAATTTCTAACTTTTTTTCTACTTCTGGTATCAGTTTGTCTGTCCCCTTGCTCAGCCCTGTACCTCCCTCCCTCTTGAGTTAAATCACTGGCAGTGGATGTCACAAGATTAAGTCAAAAGAAATCTCAGAAATTAGTCAAACCCACATCTCAACAAGAATCCCCTCTCCCAAATCTTTTACAAATGGTCATTCTCACAGGTCTTTTCCATACCTCCTGTTCTTTGCCCTTCCTCCCTCTATTCATTTTGTACCATGAATAATTATTCTCTGGATCAATCAGCAAATGGAAAGAAAGGCACATGAAAATTTCATTGATAAACTGATACATGAGGAAGCTTCCTTTTCCAATAGATTTTTTTTAACCCTGAGGCCCTCTTTCTTTATGCATGAGTCCTTGGCCAAGATCACCACTTGATGAGTCTCCCACCCTGTTCACTACATTCCGCATTCCACTCTTCCCTCTCCATATTTTTCTGCCTTTTCAACAGGATCCTTATTCCTTGACTCTCCTGGTTTTCTGGATCACTGCTTATTTTCTCCATTTGAATGGAGAACTTGAAGGTAGAGAACTGTCCTTTTTTATTTTCTTTTTCCTCCTGGTATTTGTATCTCTAGCACTTAGCATAGTGTCTGGCACATAGTAAGCATTTAATAAATGATCTTCTATCAATATCTACTGTCTATGAAATCTACTACTATCTACAATATCTACCAAATGTTCTCTCTACTATCAACTTGAACATGGGCTAGACCATTATATCTCTCACCCACACTAAACCCATATGTAATTGTACCCATACTTTTTGTATGTAAATCATTGTGCTCCACTAGGGTGGGGGTAGGGTATATAAAGTTCAGTTAAATCACAGTCTCTAACCTCACAGAGCTTCCTGGGACCCCTTGTGAGTTAAATCCATGAGTCATGGTTTTCCCATTGAAACTTAGTCTGGGATGCTGTCAGGGACAAGGTTTATTCCTTTGGGCCGTGAATGGAACATTAACCACATACTGGAGAAAGATACTTACATCTGCCATCTAGATAGTAGTGATTTTTCAACTCTGCCCCTCTGGAATGCTTGCCTTATTTAGTGTGCGGCAACAGACTTATATGTAATCTTCTCCTGCTTGGGTCTTCCAATCGCCCTGCTTATTGCTTTCATGTCCTGGCAGGTAAGTGATAGACAAATTGTACCAGTTTTATGCATGTATCTCACACCCCCAGGGGATGACATAATGCTCCCTCTTGACCTCTCTGAAGATGAGCACTAAAATTCATCTAGACTTGAATATCTTTCTCATCATCTACAGACTCGAGCTAAATCAGCTTTAAAACAACATCTATAGGTAGATAGTGAAAAATTCCCATAGGTCTATACTTTATTCTTCCTCTGTGTTGGACTTTGTGAAGAATAGACTATCCAATGTCATGTGCCTCTGGAAAATACGAAGGATGCATGTTGTACGTTGTGGAACTTGCCATGGAAATTAGTGTCGGCTCAGAGAATAGAGATTAAGAATATGTGGCAGATATACCTAAAATACCAGAAGATGGGGAAACCTAATAAAGACAGAGTGCTTAAAATTTAGAGGTAATCATCAAGGAATTTCCAGTATTCATTTCACATATAAGAAAAAAAAAAAGGAGGATGGAGATTCTAACAAGAGATTGAAAAGATAAACAGAGTTTTATCCCAGGCACTATAATGTTGGTATGCCCAAAACCAAATAACAACAGCAACAACAGAAAAAACAAACAACAGAAAAAAAAAATCCATAATAGTAGGAGTGAGACATTCCATCCCATCCCAGACAAGGGAAAGAGGAATAAAAATAAATTAAATAAGAGAAATATTTAATATAATATGAAATGCTCCTTCTTAGTAGTCTAGGAAATGAAATACAACAATGTTAATTGGTGGAAATCTTGAAAGATAGGGCCAGTGGAAAAGAAAAGACATTGAAAATTTAGAGATGTGATCCTAAAGATAATGAATAAATCATATGACTTGATAAAGAAAAAACATTTTAAAGTACTTACCATGTGCTAATCGATGGGCTAAATATGATAGATACAATTAGGAAAGGGAAGACTTTCAAGTTGTTCATACACGTTTGTTAAAACTCATTTTAAAAAATTTGATTTGTACTGTAATTGTAAAGGCTTAGAAGATCAGAAACAGAGCTGGTAAAACCCAGGAGCCCTTAGGTTATCATTCTGATCCAATTTCCTTATTTTACAAATATTATTGCTCTTTGGTACTTACTAAATGGTTAGAAATTGAGCCATGAATGATTTTGGAATTGAAAGTTGAGAAATCAAGATTTAAATTTAAATTTTGAAGCTCACATAATCACAGAAACTCTGAGTTGGAAGAGACTTCAGAGGTCATACTATCCCACTTCTATCTGAAAAACTAGGATCTTCCCAACAAATAAGAGGGAATTCAATATTTCCTGAGGCAAATGGAAGGAATGAAGGAAGGAAGGAAAGAGATAGGAAAAAAAAAGAAACAGACTTTTTTTTTTAATGCTAGGCCTAGAGTTAGGAAGACTCATCTTTCTGAGTTCAAATCTGGCCTCAGTCACTTCCTGTGTGACCCCAGGCAAGTCATTTAATTCTGTTTGCCCCAGTTTCTTCATCTGTAAAATGAACTGGGAAAGGAAATGACAAACCTGTCCAGTACTTTTGCCAAGAACACCCCCCCATACTCTGTTCTAGGCATATCCTCAATGTTGGGAATAGAAACATAAGAGAATAGAAATATAAGAAAAAATAATCCCTGCCCTCGAGGAGCTTATATTATAATGGGGAAAGGCAATTATTTAGTGTGCTGCAAACAAACTAATATGTAATCTTTTCCTGCTTGGTTCTCCCAATTGCCCTGCTTATTGCTTTCAAATCCTGGCAAGTAAGTGACAGACACATTGGAATTAAATAAATGGAGATATATAGACTAGGCAGTAGTAAAGTAGATTTGGAACTAATTGAATGACTAGACCCCCAAAATAATTATTTTATGGTTTTTGCATTACATCCCATTAGCATATAAACTCCTAGATAGTATGGGATACTTAGATGAGAGGCATGAAATAATAAAAAGTGAAAAGTGAAATGAGTAGTACTAAGACAATGCTGAATATAAGAACATCTTTGAGTAACTAATTCATCCTGAGTGTCATAAATATTCAACCAACTACAAAGGACCTATGAAGGAAGATGCTGTTCACCTCCAGAGAAAGAACTGATAAATAGAAGTATAAAAAGTATGGCTATATACCTATATCTATACCAATAGATAGATAGAGATAGAGACTGACATGTATCTGTATATACACATAAATATATGTACAAGTATGTGAGTGTGTTTAATTGTAGCCTTCTCTAGGGTGGGTTGGAGAGGAAGAAAGATGCTGAAAAGCTATGTGAAGGAAGGTAAGTAGCATGTTGGGACATGATTTTGAAGTCCAGAAAGTCAGAAACAGGGGCTGAAAGGGAATAAACATTGTCCACCCACTTCACGAAATGAAGGCTTCAGGAAGAATCCACCCACAGGAGAAGTAAAGGAGCCAGCCATGGGAGGGATATTAGAGGTTGAACAAACTTTAAGGGGTAGCAGGATGTGCCAAGGCAAGGAGGTCCTTAGGGAAGTTCCAGGGTGAGGCAGCAGTCAAAGCATGATTCTAAAGTCTAGAAAATGAATAATTGGTTAGGCAAAAGAAGAACTCTCACTGGATAGACAACATGCATCTCTTAATAAAGCTTAAGATTGCATTAGCTCTCTTGACTGTCATATCATAATGCTGCCTCATATAAAACCTGTACTCCACCAAAACTTTCAAATCTTTTTTTAAAAAATTATGAATTGCTTCCCCATCTTATATTTATAAGGTTGCCATTTTTAGTCCAATTGAAATACTACATTTTTCTCTATTGAATTTCAACTTAATGCATTTATCCCTATGTTCTAGCCCCTGAGATCTTTTTCTATCATATCTCTGGTTGTCTAGTATATTACCTTTCCTTCCTAGCATGGTGACATTTGCAAATTTGATACACATGCTATTTATTCTTTCATCCAAGTCACTGACAAAAATATTAAATATTACTGAGCCAATGACAATATTTTTGGGGTACTCCACTGGAGACCTCTTTTCCTATAGATAGTAAACAACATTTGTTAAATGCTTACTATGTGCCAGATATTGTACAAAGATCTGGGAATGCAACGAAAAAGCAAAAAATAGACCATATTATCTAGGAGTTTATGCTATAATGAAATATAATGCAAAACCATAAATACTTGTTTTTTGGGTCTAGTCATTCAACCAATTCCAAATCAAGTTTATTACTGTCTAGTCTACATATCTTCATTTGTTGAAAAGATGTGCATTAGAGGCTTTCATTTATATGCATATGTATAATATACTATATATATATATAAACATATATATGGATATAGATATATGTGTATGTACATATACATATACACACAGCTAGGTGAAGTATTGAAGAGTACCAGGCCTGGAGTTAGGAAGACTTTACAAATCTCTCACTTATTCCTCACAACAACCATGGAAGATAAGTCGTATTATTATCCCCATTTTACAGATGAAGAATTTGAGGCAATCAGATTAAGTAACTTGCCCAGGACCACATAGCTAGTAAGTGTCTGAAGCTAGATCTGAACTCAGGTCTTCCTGATGTCTGGCCTAGAACTCTATTTCACTAGCTATTTAAATTCAAAAATCATTAATATGCTCGGAAATAATACTTATTCATTCTTCCATACTCTGGAGTAATATCTCCATTGGATGACTTGAATCCATCAAGAGTAGCTCTTATTATCTCCCATTTATTTTGGATATTCCATTAGGCATAATTTTTCTGCCTTTTCCTATCCAAAAATCATTCTCCATCACAGAGAAACTAAACTGTCACCCTTGGACATTTTCCCATCTACTTCTAGAAAAGATCCTATCCCTTCTTTGATCCTTTTCACATAGCTAGTAAGTGTCTGAGTAGGGATTTGAACTTTCCTGACCTAAGGTCCAATGCCTTATCTACTGCTCCATGCTGTCTTTTGAAACTTCTTCCTGACATTCAGAATTTAGAGTTTTTTTCCTTGGTGATTTTAGGAATGCTGCAAAGCAATGGCATACTAAAGATAACCAGGGACCTCAGTGCTAGGATGAAAATGACTAAGTCTTTTGTAATTGTGTGGAAGACTGGTGGGAAAACCATTCTGCTCCAGAAGTAGAATTAGAGATAGACAAAGCAGATTATTTATTACCTATGAGGTCAAAATGGAAAACTATTGGAAAACCTCCTCCTTCCATACACACAAAACAGAATCTCTTCCAGAGTCTTTCAAGTGGATTACCAAAAACTCCCAGTAACTGTTCAATAATCTTAGAGCTTCATTCCTTTGGGTTAAAATGCAAATACTTCTAGAGGCTTAACATACTAAGTACTTGAGGTCATTAATATCTTCTAGTGAATTGGATTCCCTCCAAGAGTGTAACTGGCTAAGAGCAAGTTTTAGATTGAGTGAAGAGAGAGGATTAAAGCCTGGGGAGCTTGTCAACAGAGAGAAGGCCTGGGGAGAGTGGGTGGAAATGCTAGTTAGTAACTTCTAGGCAGCTGTAAAACTAGAGATGATATTAGGAGGCTCCATTAGGAAGAATTGGGGAGAGAGGAAAGTAGGTGAGAGGAAGCCTACACCACTTTTGCCTAAAGCTTGTAGGAGTCCTGGCCTCCTTCCTGTGATTTTGGGCTGTTATTGGGTTGTTAAAAATAATTCTTGACTTTGGTAATTATTCCTTAACTTTTTCCCCTCTCCTTTTCTCTGTTATTTTTTGTTATTTTTTTAAACAATAATTTAAATTTTTATTAGGTGTTCAGACAGTATAAATACCACCATTTGAATCTTTGACACACAAATCAATAGGAAAGTGCTCTCTCTGAAAGTGGATTCACCAGCATTAGAGAGCCTCCAAACTGCAAATTATTTCACCATGAAAACAAGTTGAATAAACAGAACAGACAATTTTCTTAAATAAAGCCATAGCAGCCTCCATCATTTAGCAAAATAGAATAAGCATTTAGTATTTCTTTTCTTCTCACTTTTTAGCTGTTCTGTTCCTCATTTGTGTTAAGCAATTTCTTCTTTAGCCTACCCCACCTCCTCCTGTCCTTCAGAGGGGTATTCTTTTGATGGGAGGAAAAAGGCCGCATGAATTGCTCAGAAATTGGCCCTAATATTTTTCTGGGAAAGTAAAAAAAAAATTCAAGCCTGTTCTAAAAACACCATTGAAGATGAGATTGAGCAAGAGACTTCAGGATTGCTGCTGTTCCTATGTTTCCCCAAGTTTTATTTTTGTTCTTTCACTCTCTCTCCAGGCTTCCACCATTGCTTTTTAGCATCCTCTTAAGCATAGGTGGTAAAGAGAAAAAGACTACTCTGGCAGGAAATAATTTATGGTCAAGTAATTTTTGTCCCTTTGATGGTCTGCGTGGTTGGAATCTCATGTCACAACCCTAAACTACTACCATTTGTCCCTCTGTGGGCATGCTGCCCTTTAGTACAAGGACCCACGATCATACAAGATCATAAAACCAAAGGGTAGCTAGGAGGAATTTAGAGATCACAGGATATATAAGTAGATTAATAATAATAACTGACATTTTAGGAAAGCGCTTTTCATGTGTCATCTGATTTTTGTCTCAAAAACCCTATGAGATAAAGACTATAGGTATCATTGCCTCCATTTATAAATTCAGAAACTGAGACTCAGCGAAATAAAAGTGACTTGCTCATGACCTTGAAGCTGATGTAAAGGGTGAGATTTAAAACTGAGTCTTGCTGATTCTAAGTCTAACACTTTATCCACAAAGACATGGAGTCTTGAAGCTTGGCTATTGTTGTTAGTCCTTTGCTCTCAAAGAGGACCATTGACATTAGGAGGGTGATTTCTTGACTTTCAAGTGAATTGGATTTAAGTGAGGCAGAAGTGTGTAGTCACCAGCCTCACTCTCTCCTCTAGAATCATCAGAGTTCACTGACAAGACATAGGTCAGGTTAACTGATGATGGTCCCAGATGCAGTGGGACACCTTGGTCTTTTTAAGCTAAGGTTTTTCCTAGATCCCATTTTGTGTCTTCTGTCTTCCCTTTTCCTTTACAGCTGAGGACACTGAGGATCACAGAGGTGAAAGTGTTAAGTATTCAAGAGCATGAGATTAAGGATTGAATCTCTGATTCAATTGATTTCATTGATACAGAACACTTTCCAAGTGAGGAAACTCCCTCTACTAATGGAGGCCAGTATCTTCACTGTAATAGCCTGAGAGAGTCGCCTAGAGTATTAAAACAGTGACTTGCTCAATACTTCGTCTAGAACCTGAAGAGACCATTTTTTTTTTACTGCTGTCATGAAGTAACTTGTTCTCCTTGAAGATTCATGCAGTAACCCTATATATCATAATACCTAAATCCTTGTTATCATAATAATCCAGGATCTAGACCACTTACTCTCCCTCCTTTTTGGAGGAGTTTAGTTAGCTCACAATCTTCCTTCTTATTCCAGAGCCTGTTATATTTGTGGACTTCAATATACATGTCAATTCCTCCTCAAACACTCTAGTCTTCCAGTTCATCGACCTCACTCTCTATAATTTTCATCTTCATTCTAATTTAAATTATTCATGGAAAAACCATACTTTAAATGTCTTTATTACTTATAACTGTGCTATCACCATGATTACAAACTCTGAAATTTCCATTTCTAATCATATTCTACCAATCTATCTCTTGAGTTCTGGTTTCTCCTTAACCCATCTTCCATCCTAACCTTGATCTCTAGCCTTGCATTCCTTCCTTATTCACTCAGTCTATTAATATCTTGACTCTAGATTCACTTTCCTCTCTTCAGACAGTCATATGCTGTTCTCTAATCTTAAATCTTGTACCCTCTTGTCTGATTGTGCTTCATTCCCTACCAGTTAATAATCCTGGACTACTCCCACCATCTTCCTTCCTTTCTCCTATTCTTATGATGCTGAATAGTGATAGATAAAGTCACACAATCTTGATCATTGGGTTGCCTACAAATTCTTATCATCTTACTGCTACTCTGTAGCATTTTATTCTACCTTAACTTTGTCCCACTTCTTTCAGTAGCTGTTCTAAAATTTTCATTTTTTAAAGTTTTGTACACCAACATATCCCTATATAATTTTACCTCTTACTTTTACAGAGAAAATTAAGCCCATTCATTGTGAACTACTTCATCTGCTTTACTCCAACTTCAAAAATCCAGTGCTTCTCTTCACTCATGTTTTCCTTCTCTGTTCTGTCAGAGGAAGGACCCTTTCTACTTGAAGTAAAAACAACTTTCCATGTACTAATGTTCAGATTACTAGCCCTTCCATACTCTTCCACAATGAATTAAATTTCAGTACAGAAGCCATTTTTAAAAAGCACAACATTGAAATTGATTTTTCCAGACCATGACCATAGGCCAGGGTTCGAGAAAAAAGGTAAGAAATAAGAGAACCAAGAATATGAGAGATGGACCTGGGCGTAGCCAATAGAATGTAAGGTGCTTGCAGTTGGAGCCTATTTCTTTTTTTATCTTTCTGTCTCCAGCCTTACCATAAAATCAAGAGCTTCATAAGGAAATGAACTAAATTGGAGAGTTTAGGGAAGTTAAGGGATGATGGATGAGTATACAAAATGAGTTGCAAATAATCCATGATTGTTGAAATCTGAATTCATCCTCAATTTTCTTGTGCTGTAACACCAGTGTAACATTATTCTAATCCAGGTTTCAGAAACACACTTAGTAATTTACTAATAATAGCAATAGCTGATATTCATTAATGTGAACAGCTCACACAAAGTAGTAGAAAATGAGAGGTGAAACACAAGAAGGGTCCAGGAAAGAGAAGGCTTAAAGAGCTGAGATAGCAACACAAGGAAATACCACAAGCATTTATTTTAACATGTATTACACTTGAGCCATATTCAGGGTTGAGTGCTGTGAATACATATACAAGCAAAAAAAAAAAAGTCACTTCCTGTCTTCAAGGAGCTTATATTTTAATTTTATTTTTCTTGGACATGGTTTTAAAATTAGAGAAATCAAGAGAAGAGACAGAAGGAAAATGAAACTTAACTTGCCTGAAATCCTTTTCAAAATGAAGACCCTTGTTGTAACTTGCCAATGGAAAAAAGAGTGTGTCAGGTGTAGGAATATTTTAATTGAGAAAGCCATTAAAGGAAGTTGCTTTCAATTACTTCTTAGGTCTGACATCACAAAGGGGAAGTAGAAGATCACTGAGGGAAGTGATTTAGACATAAAAGGTGATACCATAAGTAAATTAGGAGAAAAAGAAATAGCTTATCCGTAAGATCCATGAAGAATGGAAGAATTTATGACCAGACATGAGATAGAGGACATTATGCAATGCAAAACTGCTAATTTTGATTATGCCACATTTAAAATGTTTTGCACAAAGTTAGTGTTACTAAGATTAGAAGAAACATAGAAAGATGTGAAACAATTTTTATAGCCACTATTTCTGATAAAGTCTTATTTCTAAAACATAAAGAGAATTGAGTCAAATTTATAAGAATACAAGTAATTCCCCAATTCATAAACAGTCAAAAGATATGAACAGGAAGTTTTTAGGTGAAGAAATTAAAGCTAACTATAATCATATAACAATGCTCTACTATTGATTAGAGAAAAGCAAATTAAAACAGTTCTGGAGTACCACCTCACACTCATCAAACTGGCTAATATGACGCAAAAGGAAAATGAAATGTTGAAGATGATGTAGGAAAATTGGAACACTGATGCATTGTTGGTGGCATTGTGAAATTATCCAAGCATTTTGGAGAATAATTGGGAACTATTTTGTATCCTAAAGAGATCATTAAAAAGGGGAAAAGACTTATAAGTGCAAAAATGTTTGTAGCAGCTCTTTTTGTGATCACAAAGAATTGGAAATTCAGTGGATGCCCATCAATAGTGGAATAGCTGAATATGCTATGGTATATGAATGTAACGGAATATTATTATTCTATAAGAAATGATGAGAAGGAAGATTTCAGAAAAACCTTGAAAGATTTATCTGAACTGATGATGATTGAAGTGAGTAGCATCAAGAGAACATTGTACACAATAACAGCAATATTATGTGATGATCAACTATGATAGACTTAGCTTTTCTCAGTAATATAATGATTTCACTGTGCATATCCAAAGAAAAAACTATAGAGTCTGAATACAGATTGAAGAATAATTTTTTTGGCTTTTTTGCAATTTCTCTTTCTTTTGTTTTCCCCTTTTGTTCTGATTCTTCTTTCACAATATGACTAATGTGGAAATGTGTTTAACATGATTGTACATGTATAACCTTTATCAAAATTCTTCCTATCTTGGGAAGGAGAGAAAGGGAAAAAAAATTGGAGCTCAAATTCTTATGAAATTGAATGTTAAAAACTACTTTTATATGTATTTTTAAAATACTATTAAATGGGAAAAAGAATGATATATAAGTTATTATCAAGAAAGTTAGACTTAACGTAGCCCCAGACAGCAAGATGATGACAGCTGCAATCTGCTTTGGGGAGCATTTCTGCTAAGATAAAATTTTCAAACAGCTAAAGCTACACAAAAGTGGGATGGATTAAATTAGAAGGTAGTGAGTTTTTCATCTGGAGAGATATTCAGCCTGAGGCTGGATGACCACTCATCATGAATTGAATGTACATGAAGTGCTTTGTGAACCTTAAAGTACCATATAAATTCACACTGCTTGTAAATGGGGGTGAGGGGCAAAGTGGGTAAAGATTCCTGTTCAGATATAGAATAAGTGATTCATAGGTCTTTTCCACATTTTCCATTCTTTCACTCTTAGGGGAAGGCAGCCCTTTCCTTTGTCTCTACCTCCTAACATTCTTTGTCTTCTTCCAAAACTCCATCCCCTGCTCATTGCCCTAACCCAGCCCTTTCCACTGTGATGTGAAAGAGCAGGAGTCCCAGTCATGGACAGAGAATCTCAGAACTAAAGAAATGTCTTCAGGGACCATTTAATTGAACCCACACCTGAACAAGAACCATTAGCATCATCATTTTCATTTACACTAACACTTACAAATCATCTACTATATGCCAGGTATTATGCTAAATTAAGTACAAATATCTCATTTGCTCTTTTCAACAACCTTGGGATGTAAATATTATCATTCCCATTATATATATATAAGATATATATACACATATATATGTAATATATATATATATGGAGAGAGAGTGTGTGTATATATATATATATGTAATTTAGAGGACTCCTTTCTTCAATCCTAACCATACAAGTCATAAAACCTTTACATGAAGATTTCTAATGATGGTAACAACTAGTTACCAAGAAGAGTTCTGTGAGGCTTCAAATAGCAACCTGGTAAAATCTACATTTTTTTTTCTAGCCTCGATTCTTCTTTTTTACTGGATGACTTTGGGTCAAAATGGAACATAAGAGGCAATCTAGACTAATTCTTTTATTTTACCAGGAAGGAAACTGAGGCCCTAGAGGCCAAGTGACTTATTTGCCCAAGATTTTATTGAAGGAAGATCAGAGGTAAGATTTGAGTCTAAGCTGTCTAGTTCCATACTGAGTGCCCTTTTCATGGTAACATGCTGCCTCTAAGGCATGGACAAAATCAATTCAATCAATTCAGTAATCTCATACCAAATCCCATTTGCCAGAGTACCTATATTATAAAGCTTGTGGCAGGAATCAGCTTTAGACTGTCAAACTAGGTTACTAGTGGTCTATAAGACCAGGTCTCAGTTCTCATGGGGAAGATTAATGGAAGGAGGTATCTTCACAAAGAGAGAAGACCCCATCAATCAGTTTTTCCCCTTGAATAGAGAAGTATAGCCTCAATAGAATGGTGGGAAGGAGCCACTTGTGGGGTGGGCATAGAGGTTCATCTGAAGGGTGACATACAAAACCAATTCCAGAAGCCCCCACCCCAACCACCCAAATAAATGCAGGATAGGATCCATTCTCAGAAGACAGCAACTGGGGCCTTTTGCACTTACTAAATTAAGCAGATAAAATAAAAATGGAGAAGAGTGTGAAAGCAAGAGAAGGGTAGGCAAGTTCCCACTTTGCATTTTAATAACCCATGCCTTTGCCTCAAACCGCTTTTAATAAGAGATTGACTGATACTGACTTTTTTTTTCCCTTTAGTACTTATCAGTGACTCAATCAGCACAGGGTGTCCAACCTTTGGAATACAGAGCTTGGCAACTACCTCTCATCTCCTGGAGGGGATTTGGTGTGGGGAGGGGGAAAGGCAAGCAGGGATAATGCCATATAGGTTAGACTATACCCTTAGTGAGACAATGGAATACTTTTACTGCTTGAATGAGCTGGAATCCTTCCAGTCTAATCCTTCTGGTGAAATGCAGGACCACCAGGTTTTCCCATCTGTCCTTTTTTATCCTCTAGGCTTTACTACCTATACTGCTTCTATACCCACCAGATCCATCCCAGACGCTATCACCTGACCTATGTATGAATAGGACCTCTGGATGTCTGGGTCTTGCCCTCAATCCTACTACTGCACCCAAAAATCTGGGCCCTTCCATCAGCTATAGCTGAATTCTATTTTATACATTGTCTCCTCCAGTTAGAGAGTGAACTCCTTGAGAACAAGCACTGAGCTGATTTTTCATTTGTATCCCCAAGAATGAGAACAGTTCTTAATAAATGTATTTTCGTTCATGCAATCAAGAGGGGTTTTTCTTATTGTAATCCTGTGCCCTTTGTCACATATCATTTACCTTCTAAGGATAAGGGAAAGTATGCCTACCTTTCCAGAGAAAATGTCCCTCCTAGAAGCCAATCATGGACAAACAAACAACAATAATAAAAGCTAGCATTTGTGCTTTGAGTTTGCAAAATCTTTTATGTGGATTGGTTCCTTTGATCCTTGCAATAACCCTGGGAAATAGGTATTATTATTATTATTGTCCCTGTTTTACAAATGAGGAAACTGGGGTTTGGGGAAGTTAGATGACTTGCCCAAGGTGACACAGCTAGCAAACATGTCAGATAGTATTTGAAGTCAGGTCTTCCTTATTCCAAGCTTAGCACTCTATCCACTACACCACTTAGCTGATCCTAGAAATGAACCCCATCAGGTAATAGGATCATTTTCCGCCCCCAGTCCAATATCTTATATAATTAAATTTATTCAGACACTGGAAAAGTAGCAGATAGGTATAGATAACATCCTCCCTCCCAAACTTAATTCTATGAAAATGTTAGCTCTAACTCTGCTAGGCCAAAATTCCACACACCCATACTTCACATTCACCTATGGGAATTAGATGGCCCAGTAGATAGAGCACCAGACAGAAAAAGTACTCTGAGAAAAACAGGGTACTTGTGAGGATTAAATGAGATCACATGGAAGATACCTTGCAAATATCAATGCAAACGTAAATGCTAGATGGTATTATTATATAGATGGCTGATACAGAATCCTTCATAGGAACAATGAGAACCAGCAGTAAAATTAGATGAAGACATCAAACACATGCTCCTCTAATCTCTGCTGCCAGGGAGGCTGAGCTGAGGAGGAGAGATCCCTTGAACTAAGGAGCTCTGAGTAGCAGTAGGAGCTAAAGTCAGTGAATCTGGCATCAATATGGTGAGTTCCCAAGGGTAAGAGGAGCAATAAGCTATTTAAGGGGGCAGGAAGCACAAAGCAGTATTGGAAATTGATCCAATTAGTAGTGGGATTGGGTCTGTTAGGGGTTAGGAATGGGAGGAGAAGGAAGGAAAGAGAAAGAATGGGGAAAATAAGGGGAAGGGAGGAAAGAGAAATTAGGTGGAAGAAGAGGGTTCAATTATTACTATTAGCCTATATGACTAGATTACACATAGGAGAATCCTAGTAAAGTCCGCTTGGATCTTCCTTGTGTCTACTTAACAAGGATAGTTCCTAGATAAAAATTCTTTAGGCCTTGGTTAATACACCTGTTTACATTTAATTTATTGTTTCACAGTTAATTCACAAATCTGAGTTTAGCTGTTTAAAGAACAGAACACAGATAGACAAAGAGACTAAAGAAGCATAGCCAAAAGGAGCATTGTAGAAGGGGGTTACATGGAAATACGTTTAAAATGATTGTACATGTATAACCTATATCAGATTGCTTGCCATCTTGGGATGGGGAAAGGTAAGAGAAGGAGAGAGAAAAAAATTAGAACTCAAAGTCTTTCAAAAGTGAATATTGAAAATTATTTTTACACTGGAAAATAAAAACTAGCTTTATATTGGAAAAATAAAACATTGTGGAAGAAAGATGAATTTTTTTCAATAAATTAAAAAGAAGGGGGTTACACTTAGAAGATTTACTTCTTTCAAGGAAAGCATATCCATCTATATTGCCTCCCCCCCTCCTGAGGAATCACATAATCTTAGGAAAGAAGCAATTGTGAGATGGTGGAGATAGTAGTGGAAGGAGGCAGCATTGGAAGAAAAAAATTCCTGGACCTGAGGCCAAATATAAACTCAGGCCTTTCTGACTCCTACATAGCATGTTAGCCACTGTACTATCAACTATCTACCATCCCATTTCTACCATTATGCAATAACTTTCTACTTCTGTGTCTATCACTGAAATGACATCATCAAAGGGTACTCAAGAAGCATTATGACATCACAGATATTGAGCTGAACCTGAATTCAGAAGATCTGTGTTTAAATTATGACTTTAACAATTAATTTTGTGACATTGACTACCTTCAGTATTTTCAGTTTCAACACCCATAAAACGGGAACAATAATATTTGGTTTACCCACTTCAGGGAGTTGTTTTAAGACAAGCATCTTGAAAACTTCTAAGTTGCACATACATATTAAGTGTTAGCATTTAGAGAATTCTAGATTGGACTCCATACCCTACTTCAGAGAGTATACAGTTTAATTTCTTGGAACTAAGAGGAGATTAACTATATAGAAATATTTAATGCCAATAAAATGCTGGTATTTCTTCCAAACTTTTTTCCCCCTTAAAGCCAAGCTATGAGTTGTTTAAAGACATTTGGTTTTGGAAATGCTTGCTTTCTCCCTTCCTGTGTTTAAGCAGTGTTTCAAAAAATTGAGAATTTGTTTTCTTTTTTGTGTTTTAATGCTTCCTTTCCACAGCTGATCTTAAGACCCCATACTTCTCTCACAGAGCTGGTATCCTCTGATGAGCTGCAGCTGGGGTGAATATAGACATACCCACACAGGTTTACTTTCCGGTAGAGAAATGCAAAAAACCTTGAATTGATCTGCACCTCATGTATAGATACAGAAGAAGTCTTTTGCTTTTTACAACAAGTTTCATCAGCATTAAACTTCATTTATACCTCTATAAATATATACAGCATTGAACAAAATGCTTTACTGCAGAGTTTATAAGTTCTATCTTTCTGTAGCACTGACCAGGTTGAGCTGGTGAGATGGCCCTTTTATAGACTGCCTTCACCTCTGCCTCTTTCAACACAACCATTTATAGGGTTGAACTTCATATATAGAACCTTCTTCTCTCTCTCTCCATGGATCAAGACTCCTTTCCCCTCTGTTTCTGGCCAGATTTTGGCTTTCCTATTTATCAAGAAACTTTTATTATCTACTATGTGCCAGGCACTGCACTAGGGATATAAAGGCAAAATTTAAACAATTCCTGGCTTCAGATTCCCTTTATATGTTAAGAAATATATACATACATAATTCAGGTTGTCCCAAAAATTTTAAGCTTTGGTAGCTTAAAATGGCACTAAGACTTTTGGAAAATTGTATCTATGTGAGTTGCTTATACTATTGCAAGAGTGAGTGATTTTTTTCAGGACCTAGTTTTGAAGTCAATTCTCCATTCACCACATCATGCTGACTCTTCCTTGCACACAGTAGGTACTAAATAAACAGTACTGTGTGAATCAAGGCTATTCGCTTACTTAACTCTGGTTCCCATCCTTCCTATCTCGCCAAGGCTCACCAACTGTCCTGTTCAATTCAGACATTACAGAAGTAAAATTCTACCTTTCTTTTGCAGTAGATGATGAGAGTAGAATATCATAGTGGGGAGAGAGAAGTGGTTTTATGTTTATACATAGACATGTATGGTTGCGTTTTGTATGTTTTTAGTAGTATTTTATTTTCCATATATTTGCAAAGTTTTCAACTTTCACCTTTGTAAAACCTTGTGTTCCAAATGTTTCTAATTCTCTTCTCTCCTCCCTCCTCCTCAAGACAGCAAGCCATCTGATATAAGTTAAATATGTGCAATTCTTGTAAACATATTTTCATATTCAACATGCTATGCAATAAAAATCAGATCAACAGGAAAAAATATTTTATATGTGCATTATATACATAACATTCTATATCTATATTTAGTATTTCTAAAGATTTATCATATATTATTACTATTTATTATTATATAATATATTATTGTTTATTATATAGCATGTAATTATATGGTATATAATAAACATTATATAATAAAACAAATTATAATAATAAATATTGTGTAATGAAAAGATAGATTAATAGTTTTAACAATATGCAAAATGCATACAAAGTAAGCATAAGGCAACTTTTATAAAGAAGGAACTAGCAGCTGGGGGAGGGGTTAGAAAAGGATTCCTGGAGGAGAAGATTGAGTTTTGAAGAAAACTGGATTCTAAGAGGCAGAAGTGAGGAGGGAGTACAGGTATGGTAGGCAAGGAAAGGCACGGAGATGGGAGATGGAGCAACCCATATGGAAAACAGTGAGAAAACTCATTTTCTATACCATGGAATTCAGGTAAAGATTTAATATACAATAAACCCTGACTTATAACTGCTTGTATACCCAAAGCCAGTCAGGTCAGCCTGGAAATGGAACAAGAAGTATCAGGTGACCTGGCTCCCCTCACCTGTGGGATGGCCCCCGGCACCACTACTGGCCTTGATGTTGACAAGATCAGGGAAGAGATCAGAAGACACTCAAACAGGTCAAGCTGGCAAAACTGACTTATTAGAGTGTATGTTTTACTGGAATCCATTTAGACAAACAGCTCATATACAAATACCAGTGCTCGCAGATTGCACTGTTTACAATACTTCACGAGGCAGGCAGCATCTTCTCTCCAGACGATGTTGCTGGAGATAAATTCAAGGTAATCTATACAAACTCCAGCCTTTGCAATTGCACCCCATCCAGAAACTCAAACAATTACTCGAGACCAGCCGGGAGGTGGCTGTTAGCTGCTCTTCTTATATAAAATATAATTATAAGGGAAAGGAAGAGGTTTTATAAATAAAGCACAGAGTGGCAGAGGAACTAGGAGGGGAGAGGAGGTGGGGCAAAAGCCTGAAAACCAAAAGAAAACAAGATTCAGAAACTGGTCCCTGACCAAGTTGGTAAATATGACCAAGGCCTGGTGTCCCTTTAAGAAGACCCAAGTTAATTTTAGGCATGTACAGCTTTCAGGAATTAATTAGCAGAAAGATTTCCCTAAAAAAAAACAAAAAAAAAACAAACCTGCTGAAGGCATAAGGGGAAAAAATCCAACAACAACAGCAACCAATCGGTGATATAAAACCAAAGCCAGCCCAGCCCATTAGTGCTGGAGGAGAATATAAAATCCAGGTCAGCCCAGGCAATTGTTTGCTGAGTTGATCTAAAATGCCAAGTAACCTGAGGCTGCTGTTAGTTCCTAGGCCACATGAAATGCCAATGGGCTGAGGGCTTAGGCAGAGGGAAGGGAGGGCAGATACAACTCAGGCCCTCAACATTCTGGGAGTACAAAAGATATATTCATTTAAAGCCATTTCAACCAACATTATCTACTACCTAATAAGAAGGAACAGTATCAGGCCCTGGCAATACCAAGACAACTGTGAAGTAGTCCCTAATTTTAAGGAGTTTATTATATGGCATGAAATACAATACAATATGGTGTCGTGAGATACATATATGATATGATGGGATTTCATCATGTGATGTGACATCATATGATCTGATGTAATGTAATTTATATTATATGGCATATGCTCTCATGTTATATGATAACATATGCTGTCATGTAATATGGTACAATATAATACAATGATGTGATATATGATGTAAGATGAGATGAGTTGATGAATAGAAGATCCAAGCAAAGTGCTTTAGGAATATTGTGAAGGAAGAAAGAACACTTTCAAGTTGGGATACTAGGAAAAGCTTGAAAGAGGTGATAACTTCTAAGGTGAATCTTAAAAGAATAGACCAATAGTTATTCTTATTATAATCCTTAACATTTATATAATGCTTTACGGTGATTTTTGCCCATATTATGGCATTTGATCCTCCCAACAATCCTGTAAGATGGGTAGCAGTATTATTAACCCCATTTTATAGATGGGGAAACTGAGGCTGAGAGACATTAAATATTTGAAGCAGGATGTGAATTCAGGTCTCTATTTCAAGGGCAGCATTCTATCCACTAGGCCACCTGACTACCCTGAGGATTTAATAGACAGCAAAATGGAAGGATTAAATAAGCAAATGTTTATTTAGTACTTACTACGTGCAAAGCAAGTCAGGATGATGCAGTGCCATGAAGATCTGGCCTCAGAGACAGACCCTAGACAAATCATTTGATCTTTCCATGTTATAGGCAACTCACTGAGACCCTACGGTATGGAGAAGGTGCTACCTGCATTGGTAAATGGAGTTTTCTTCCCTGAAACTCTCTTTAGGGATGAAATCACAGAACTGGTATAAAATTTTTTTAAATGCACAAAAAATGAAAAAAAAAAAAAAGATGCTTCTCTTCCTTAAGAGCTTATAATCCAGTTCGAGAGATCACATAGATATGAGAAAAGTTGAAAAAAAAGATATTTAAATATCAAACTGAGATAACAATAAAAGGCAATAAGTAGCAGTAATAACTCTTACATGTATGTATACTTATACATTAATAAATAGTACTGTCCCTTTGCAAGGTATTCTCAGTAACAGCAATCCTATGAGGTAGATTATCCCTATTTTATAGATGAGGAAACTGAGTTCTAGAAAGCTTATATGATACCCATGATACTGGTACTTGATTTCATATGGTCTCAAGTCCAGAGCTCTTTCCATGACTTGTTTCAAGAAATTAGCTGAATAAATCACTGGGGGATCTGTTTCAAGGAATTACCTGAGTAAATCACCAGGTGATCTGTACAGGTAATAAATGGGAAAGGGGATGGGCCTATGATGTAATATAAGAGAATAGACAGATCAGGTTTCAGCTATCATTTCAGCCCCTAAATCCTCAGGGAGTATCAGAAGAATTCTTTTGCTGAGTTGTTATAACATGCTAGGCACTTGGAAGCAGGCAGTTATTCCCTGAGGTCACTCTCTAGATCTTGTTTCTTGCCTGTCTACCTTAAATCACAAGGGGGAATGTTGTCATGAGCGGGTACATTTTTAAAGTCTAATGATGCTGGGGTACCTCCTACCTTGCTAGGACATATGGCATGATAGTAACTGAGTTGTATCAGTATGAGATGACTTCTGTGAGAATAAGGAACCATTGCTAGAGTCAGTGCTAGAAAATGTGATGCAATCTCTCTAGAAAGGCATACTTCTGGACCCTTTCTAGCCAGTTCCCTGACAAAGCTGGTGAGAAATTAATTATCACTCCCTTCAGTGCTACTATGAGACAAACCTAAGTCTCTTGATGCTTCAATATAAAAACCCAAGACACCACCAACCATGTGGAGCATTTTTCTGTACAGGCATTACTTAGGGTCTTAGGTGATTCAAGTCTATGTGCTTACTTAACCCCGGTTCCTATCCTCCCTATCTCACCAAGGCTTACTAACTACCCTGTTTCAGAGTAGTCAAATCTGCCACAGAAGAAAATTTCTCCTTTTCTTGCTATAATTCATTTTGGATGAGGCCAGAATATTGCAGTGGGGGGAGAAAAGTGAAAACAAAGACTAATGAGAATTGGCGATTCTGGCTGCCTTTGGCCAAATCTCTCCTACAAATAACACTAAACCACCCAGGAGACAGATTGAGCAGGCTTTAACAAATCAATGACAGCCTATCATAGCAGGTCCTGTTCCTCATCTTCCTCCATCAAAACAGAAAAAATAGCATTCCTTTAGGATATGAAGGCTCACAAGGTCTCTTTGTAACCTCTGAAATAGGTAATTCAAAGTATTACTATATTTTAATTTTTGCAGATAAAGAAACTGAGTCACAAAGAGATTAAGTGACTTACCTAGTGTCCTGCATAGCTAGAAAGTCTAAAAGCTGGTTCTCAAACTCAGCCTCCAAACTGTGAATTTCATGCTCTATCTACTGTAACATGGTGATCCTCCTTAAATTGTTGCTTGGTCATAATAACAAGAAGGGGTTAAGCTTACTGTCATTGCCAGAGCCATTTCTTTTCTTAAACTTCTGGTTTTTAAGAATCCTCAAATGTCTTCCCATCTACACAGATAGTATTCATTACTTTTTTTCCCTGAGGCAATTGGGATTGACTTGCCCAGGGTCACACAGCTAGGAAGTATTAAAGTATCTGAAATTGGATTTGAACTCAGGTCCCCCTGACCAGGGCTGGCCCTCTATCCACTGCCCCATCTAGCCATCATTACTTTTTTTTTAATGAAATAATAATAACAATAATGACAAATTCTCTGGAATTGGGCTCCATTAGTCTTCATTATCACCATCAACATAGCAGGCAGAGTTCAGGGTTATCAAAAGAAAGTGGATAATCATACCATATATCCCTGAAAGTTGTGGAGAGGGCACCCAGTGTCACACTAAGAGTGATTCAACTGTTCTAGTGCCATATTCCAAAAAAAAATTTTTCTCTCTCTAGTTCTCTCAACTTGTTGGAGAGCAAAACAAGCAGGGGGGAGGGAGGGAAATAAAGTTGAAAGGAAGAGAGTGGGAATTCTCTCCCCCACCCTCCTATATATGGTTACTTGTTTTGTTCAACAATGTTTTAAAATTTTTAAGTTAGCAGTAATTCGCATTAATCAAATTTCAGTCCAAACACCATTCTTCAATGTGTACTGTATAGGTACCTATGAGATGATCAGGGTAGGACTATGCAAATTTATAGAAATAAAAAAGATGTAGTAGCATGGGAAATTTCCTGCTTTAGCAATTCCCTTATATATCTCCTTTAAGACTTTGAATCTATGTCAGAAAAAGTTGCTTGGGACATATAGGATTTAAGTGACTTGCCCAAAGTCACATATCTAAAAAGTGTTAGAACAGGATTTTAACTCATGTGTTCTGATTACAAGTCCCACATTCTATCTCCTCTTCCTTAATACCCTTATATATACCTTATAAGTGTATATATCTATATCTATATCTATGTATATATCTATATCTATATATCTATATCTATATCTATCTATCTATCCTTTAATACCTTATAGGAATGGGAAATAGATTTTTAAAATGCATGCCCATAGGTTGAAAGGTTTGTATTTTAAAGGAAGAAATTTCCATTAGAGAAAGAATATTTCCATGAATCCCCTCAACTCAAGCTATAATCTAGGTTAGTAAAAGAATGGAAGCATTCGTATTTTTTTCTTTTTCATAAAGTGTCATGGTCCCAGAACATCCACCAGTTGGTCTTACTGAGTTTGTATTGGGTTTCTATATACACTTCTACCTGGTTTTCATGAAAGGCTACATTATGAACTACTACTAACCTCTCCTTTACTTCCATAACCTCCTAGTCAAAATAGAGCCATCATGAAAACTCACTACATAAAGCTTCCTCTCAACTTCCTAAGAGTTGAATTGAGCCCCCAACCTCTTGGTGAAGAAATGCTGCTGAAACTTTGAAATGATGTGAAAGGGGAGCACTGAAAGAATTCTGTTAGTCAAGCCCCAGCTAAGGATTGGAATACCATTTTCTCCTTGTCACTGTTCCTATATACACACTTGTACCCTACTGACTTTGAACTTCCAGGGTGTTTAAACAAAGAATAGGAGAGCATTTGGAGAAACAGGATCTTCTTCTGTATCCAGAATTCATAGATATGCAATCTCAGCAAAGAACTCAAATCTTCCGGTGACTCTATTTATTCATTAATTGGAAACTGAATTAAGGGAAACTGAATTATTATCAACCTAACAACCAAAGGTAAAGAAATGGAGAGATACCTGAAAGAAATTTGAATTTCCCATATATTCCTAGTCATGGGATCAGAGGATCATAATATCATAGATTTTAAATTGGAAGGCATTGGGAAGGAACTCATTACCCCTTCACTTTATAGATGAAATAAAACCTAAGGCTTAAAGAAGTTATGTCCATATTCATCACAGTACCAAGTGAAATCAAAACTCTAGTCTTTCTCTCTAAATCCAACATACTATCTAGTATTCATTAAATCTTCTCTTAAGACTTGCCTAATTGCAGGGGGAAGCTAGAATAAGATCTCATCTCTCCACATAAAACTCTCCCATTTAACCCAGGTGGGGCATTGGATTAATGACTAGTTACATTGCCCTAGCTTATCCACGAATAAATGAAATCTAGGAAGCATGATTTAGCTCAAGTGATCAAATACTAAATGTCCCAACTGTGGAGTTGGGAAAAAAGCCTATTATATCTCCATTTAACTTGTGAAGTATAGTTTTTCAAGAAGGCAAAGCCAAAAAGTTGTACAATTCAGTGATAAGACACAAAGGAAGCCCATTGATCCCCCTTGATCTCATTCAATTTTCACCAGTGGTCTTCAAAAATACAACCAAAGCCATCCTTTACTTCCAATGTCATAATATACCAATGGCCATCTAACCCCAAATAAACCTTCTAAGATTTTGAATACTCAGTAGCTACCATTTCCACATAATTTAAAATGTTCCCTTAAGGTCCAGGGACCTAACAGGCATAATTCTGATTAAGTACAAGAAACAACAAGAGCCATATTGAGCCAAACCCAAAGCTACCTGATTGATTGTTTGAGGGAAAAGCACAAGATCTAGCTTGCCTCCTCCTCTACTTTTCCCCACCTTAAGATCTAACTGTAGTGCCTGAGTTTTCCTGTCTCTAATGATTCCAAATCAACCCAGCATTTAAAAGAGGTCTTTGAATAATGAGAACACTGAAAACAAAATCTTCCTATGACAGAGGCTTTATATGAGGACATGTGGTCCAGGAAAGAAAAGATGCTTTGGTGGAAGGGAGAATACTGCTGGAACTATTACCATTAAGAGTTTTTTTTTTTCTCTGCCTTTTACTGTTGCAGAGGGGAAGTCTCCTATTCCATAACTGCCGTCTATAGATATTGAAGTCCAAAGTGCACCTTGATAGAAAATACTAGAAAGGAGGGAAATGGAGAAGGGGATGATGTTTTTAAGATTCTTGAAACCAAGAAAACAAAACTTCCTCTCAAATTGCCTGTGCCTATTCTGGCTGCCCTTAGGTTTCCCTGTTAAGAAGTGGGATTGCAAAGGGACTTCACAGTCCCATCCAGCACTAAATCTATGACCCTGTGATCCTATGAATAGATATCTCATCATCTGTTTAAAAAAACAGGGGGTAAGGGAATTCAATTACTTTTATAAGTTTTTTTTTCCATCTATGTCTGCCTTAACCTTGCCCCATGGATAATATTTTTTGTTGAGGGCCCCACTGCAGGAAAGCATAGTAGTAAGAAAGAAGCATAACATGACTGTCTTTGCAATCCTGTTTCCCATCTTTAGAAAATCTGAGGGCATCCTGCATGGGCATAAATATATGGCTCTTCAGAAAGCTCAAGTAGGATATTTCAACTGACTCCTCACTACCTTAAGTTCAAATGAGTGGTGCAAAATGAAGAGCACCTAGAGATACCTTCTCTATCCATCCCTTTCCTACCTAATCATGACAACAAAGCATCATTTGCTCTCCTGAGTTCATCAAAACGTCCTTTTATGAGTTGAAAAAGAGTAGATATTTACTCTACTCTCAGCATCATAAAGCTAAGTTTAACTAAATAGTTGCCTTTTCTTGAATTGAAAAAAAATTGACCACTGAGGAAAAGACTCAGTCTCCTTACCCTCCACCTTCTCTTTTATGGAGGTGACTATATAGAAATGTTAGGAGCCTTAGAATTCATTCCCTGGATCATAGAAAATGCTATATAACATTTGCATTTCTTTAAAATGGGTCTATAATGGGATTGACTATCACTTCAATGAGGTAAGAAGAGACCTAATGAGTTAATAACTAAATTCCCTTTGAGGTAAAGTGGTTTTCTCCAATGTCCATTGTAGGGACATATCTTCAGATTTGTCCATAAGGATATGTCAATCAGGAAGCAATATTCAAAATTAAGCATTTCAAGAACAGGAGATTGGGGAGAAAGAAAATATGAATTAGCCAGTGCTGGGCTCTGCTAAATTGCATTTATCAGTCACATCCATTTCCTGTGATCACTACCTCCTAACCCTATTCCTCCCCTTACTGCCTTCTCCCTACTTCCTGCTGTTACAAAGAAAGTCCAAGATTTCCATCTCTGGAGCCAAACAAATGACAATAAATAACGATAATGTCTAATACAGTACCACATCTTTCATCCCCCAGGCAGCACAGCTAAACCCAGGCAATGAATGCTTTGTCCATCTCTAGGGAGAAGCAAAGGGCAGTGTTTTATATAGCAACACCAAGAATTACCAACAGTAAGGCTGTTACATTTTAGATTGAAATAGTGTCCCATGCACAGAGAGGAATATCCCTCAACCCTATCCATGAAAACAGTAGAGCCTTTGATGAACTTTGATCTGGAGTTCAGTAAGCCCAATCCAAAGAGACTCCCGAACAACCTTAACATTTCCTGTGGGATGTTGCCACAACATGGACTGGGCCTGTTGATGGAGTCATCTCTGGAATCCTTAGTATCACTTGTTGTAAGGTCCAGGCTTTCTGGGGTAATAGGTAAGGGAGGGAGAGTGTTAAGCAAGAAAAAGTGAATGAATTCAGTTCAAAGTGCCAGGGAGCCAAGGAAGAACAGGGTTGTAAGAGGTGGATAAAAAGGCTAATTAACTCAGTTACAATGGGAACCTTTTGAGAAGGGTCATAGAGCATGGGAGAAAGCATTAGTAATTATACTGGTTATATCCCTGCTTTGCTGGGCAAGAGAAAAGTATTCCTCTTCCAGTGTTTTTCGATAGTAAATTGCCAGAGAAAGAGGGGCAGGAAAGACTTACTCTGCCCTCAGTACCATGTAGCCAAGGTTAACCAAGCAATGCCTAGAATCTCCTGACTCCTAACTACTATGACAAGAGTTAAAGTGACTTCTTTCAAAGCTTGTGAGACCCTGTCACTTTACCCAGTGGCATAAAGCCAAAGGGATTTCCCCTCCTACCTTCCTTTGGCCTGTTGCACATACCCATAAACATGGGAACAGCCCTGAGACTAAAAGTAAAGGTCAGATTAAGTTGATCCCACACAGGAAGTCCAAAGTATTTTGAGAAAATTAATATGTTTTAAATGACTCTTTCAACCTCTCCCAAATGAGTATAACTTTTAACTCTACTTCTGCCTTCAGTCTCCAGATTTTCCTTTGCAACTCTTTGCCATCATTTAGTGCTTGTTGAGAAAGAGTTAAAGAAGGTACAAGACTAATTTCCAAATACCTCCCTCTTATCTACATACGAAAAGGACAGCCCATTCAGACACCCATAAGCCACAGACAATTCAGCTAGACCTCACCTGTCTTATGCAACATGCAACACAAATCCACATTGAGTTCACATTCCTCTTAATCTAGTAGACATACTTTTTTTTTTGCCCTCCTTCCTCCTTTCCGACATATAGAACCTTGCTGGGGCGCAACAGAGGGAGAGAAAGAGAGAGGGAGAGAGGGAGAGAGAAAGAGAGAGAGAGAGAGAGAGAGAGAGAGAGAGAGAGAGAGAGAGAGA
>JAJPUD010001753.1:75469-111552 GCA_023553655.1 Myrmecobius fasciatus
AGAGAGAGAGAGAGAGAGAGAGAGAGAGAGAGAGAGAGAGAGAGAGAAAGAGAAAGAGAGAGATGTAATCTCAGTGCCAATAGCCTGCACACACATTCGAATACAGAGAAATACATCACATAGCTCTCCTTGGTGCTGAAATCCCATTAGAGAAGAATTTGAGAAACAAGTGCACTGGACTTACCCAGGCTGAGGGTGGGTGGCAGGGGAGCAGTTAGGAGACAGCTGGTGGAGAGGATTCTCGGCTGTTCAGTCTTGAGCCAGCTGGGAAGCTCACCTAGAGCACACACCTCTCTCCCTTCTCTTGGTCCTTCTCTGAGAGAGAAGAGGCAAAAACCACCAAAATAAAACCCAAGCAGTCAGGAATGGGGAGTGGAAAGAGGAGGAGAGGAGCCAACCTAAATAAACCCAAGAAAGTCAGGTGGCTTCACTTCTCTAGTGGTAATTTCCTTGGGTAGGGGCTCCCCCTTTTCTTTCACTCTCTGTATCCCTGTCCCTCTTTCGCAGTCTCTGCGTGTTGAGCCAACAGCCTTAAGCAGGGTCGCTGCCTGCTTCTGACGTGCAAAGGAAAGGAGAAAGCCTGTGACTGCTTTGCTGTCTCTCTCACCCGCTCTCTCTTTTTCTCTCTTGCTGAAATTTCAGCAGCATGTTATTTTTTTTATCCTTCGTTTTTTTCCCCTTTCTCCTGCAAGCAGCCCCCTAGTGGACAAAGATAAAAATCAGCCTGAGTCCTACTGAACACGCAGATAGAAGCACAAGAGCACAGACTCGGACAACCAGAAATCTTCTGTGTTGCAGCACCAAAGCCCCTGGGGCACCTGATAGCAGCAGAATCTGCTCACTGTGAAGCTAGACTGAACACTGGGAAAGGGAGATTTATTTCAGAAATCAGCTGGCAAAAAGTTGCAGGATGGTAAGTGGGGTGAGGGGGATGGGGAAGCAATCTCTTGATGAAGGAGGAGTACGTATTCCATGGCCCCTTAGAAGATACACAGCTGCATCAGGAAGAATAAGAAGAAGCACTCTACAAATTGCTTTGTATAATAATCAGGACAAGCAGTCCTGACTAAGCAGAGGGACTCACTTTCTGACAAGCAATGAGACAAGAATCTTCTTCGGCCCATTCAATCCCAGGGCAGCCCCCAGTGGTGACAGGAAGAGCTAAGAAGGAAACAGTTGAAGTTTCACCTGGGCTGGATTGTTGGAAAAATGGGGAATGGGGTAGAAACGGAGCTTACTGAGCTAGACTTGACCTGACTCAGAGATGGCAATGAAAAAGAACTCTCTGAAAATAGTTCCAGACTTGTGAATCCTTGCTCAACTGTACTGACCTTGTAAAAATTGCTTTACCTCTTGGTGGCACAGCTTCCCTATCTGCCTATCTGTTAAACAGGATTGAGTACAAATCTCTCCCTCTAAAATAGAAATGTTATAAAAATAAAATGATGTGAGGGCTGTGAAAACACCTGGAAAATGTTATCATTAATTTTCATGAATGGTGATAACACTAAGCCCCGAGAAGGTATCTTGAATATAATAGATGATCAAAAGAGTTTATTGTGTTATAAATCTACATAAAAATCATTTATATTTTTAAAATGATCCTAACTGTTCATTGTTCTCCTGATCCCAGTCCCAAGGTTCTGTTCCAGAAAGCCCCTGATGAATTCAGTGACCCTAAACTTTCCATACCATTTGATCCAGAGATCCTACTACTAGCCAGTGAAGTCTGAAGATAGAAAGATTCCCCTATAATAACATATTCATAACAGTACTTTGTGACAGAAAAAAAACCCAGCAACCTGAAAATTAAGTAGATACCCATTGTCTTGGCAATGACTGAACAAATTGTGACATATTAGTATAATGGAATAACATTGCACCATAAGAAATGATGACTATGAAGAATTAAAAGAAACAAAGAACACTTTTACAAATTAATACAGCACGAAGTACATAAAACCAGATGAACTATATATACAATAACTACAATAATGCAAATGAAGAGAAAAGTGAAGTAAAGCTGAACACCATGTAACGGTATTGATGAATCTTTCCCTGGAGAAAGGATGAGGAAATCTCTCACTCCTTTCAGTAGAGAGGTCAGGGACTACAAATAAAGAATAGTCCAAATACTATCAGATTTGGTCACTTAACTGCTTGATTTTCTTTGTTACAAAGGGGGCTCATTCTGAGAAAAAGAAAAGAAAAGACCATGATGTGAAAATGAAGGACACAAAATTTATTTATAAAATAAAACACACACACACACACACACACACACACTTCAGTGCCAGTATGATGTCCTAGTCAGAGTAGGACATTCTGCAGCGGGACTAATACTAGAAGTTGTACTAGTAAGGAAGGAGGGCAGGAAGGAACATAAAGAAACAAGCAGTGAGTTGTTCAAAGTAAAATTGTAAGTTATCACATGGTAAGCAGAAAGGAGGAATCAGACAGAAAGAGAGTCCAAGATCAGAAAGTACAAGTCGGCAATGTGGTAGCATCAGGATCCAAAGTAAAAAATAGTCTCACATCAGGCAGGAGTCCAAGAAACTCAGTATCCAAACAAGTTTGAGCTAATACTTGAGGCCCATTTTCTAATTTGATGCATTCAGCCAGGTGGCTATGCCAACTCTGGGGTAGTGGAAAGATTTGTAGTCAGAAGACCTGTATTGGAGTCCCAACTCCATTATTTGCCACTTGTGTGACCTTGGAAAGTCATCTCATCCATCTGTAAAAAGAAGGAATTGAGCTAGGATAGGAGGTCTTAATCTGGGTCCTGGGAGGTTAGTTTTTTTTTAAATAACTATATATTTCATTTGACAACTAAGTGCTGTAGTTCTGGTGTTGGATACAGAAATAGCTGAGTTCAAATACAGCCTTAGATATTCACTTTGTGATCCTAGGTAAAATATTTAATTTTTGCCTACCTCAGTTTCCTCAAATGGGGAAAATAGCTCTTAATCCAGAAGGTTTTTATAAAGACCAGGTAATATAACATATGTAAGTGCTTTACAAACCTTAGAGCACACTGTACATGCTAATTGTTGTTATCATGATTATTATACAACTGGTTTAATTTATAATCATATGCATTTCATTTTATGGATTTAAAAACAGGATTCCAAGAATGTTCCCAAAGATTAACCAAAGGGATGCACATGTTCAAAAAAGTTAAGAACTCTCAAATTCTAGGTCTAAAGATTTCAATGATCTTTAAACTCCTTCTAAGACAACATCCTATGAATATCCCATGGAACCTAGCATCTAGATCTAAACATACTTTCCTGAAAGGATTTTAGATTTGGACAGCTCCCCACTATTGCTACTGTTCGAGAGACAAGAAACTATGTTTTGCTCCTAGAAATCAAAATAGTTGTAGAAAATAAAAGATATCAAATAAAACAAGTTTTCTCAATGATAAGGGTAGTTCCATATATACTTGCTAGATACATCATTAAAATAAGAAATCTATCTCTCATAATTTCACATCATTTAAGAAGGTAATATTCCTAGGGGTACAAAACAACACATTCTCCCGAGATGTCATATTATTATGAATCATGCATCCATATGAAGTGATTGTGGAATATGGCATAATTGTGGAATATTGACTAGAGAACTGATCTTGAAGTCAGAAAGATCCTCTGACACATACTGGCTATGTGACCCTGCATAAGTCACTTAACTTCTAAATGTTCTAAGCAGCTAAGACCATAAGTCACCAAAGAGTGTGCCTACTTGGATTGGTGGGGGAATTTTCTTTATCTGAAAGTTCCTAATAGCAGTGAAGTCATATTTCTATTCCTTATCCTCATACAATATTTGGTATACCCTGAAACTTCAATAAAGACCTGTTGGATTGACAGTGGGGTATAGCAAAAAGGTCCCTGAATGAAGGGGAGTCTTGGTTTCCAGTCATGGACCAGCCATTAACAATGAGATCATAAACAAGTCCTATCTCACCATTCTGGTATTTGGCTTCACCATCTATATAAAAAGGAGGATGTTTTACTAGATGACCTCTAAGATCTTTTCTAGCTTCTAAGTGTTTGTGAAATCATAATATATTCAGCACATAAGACCTATACAATTATAATGACAGGCCCATTTGAATTACAAAAATGACATACATTAATGAATACATTTTACCTCTTTCCACCTTCTTTGGTCATTTAGAAGTTCACAAGCTGTATATATTTAGTCCTTAATTGTACAGGGTGTTTCAATAAAATATATACACAGTTTGAATGTTGATAAGACATTTACAAATGTATATAGAAATGTGTTAATTTATTCTGTTGTATGGTAAGATCATTCGCTGGCATCAGTGCTATGCTGTATCATTGTACTAATTACAGTGTGATTAACAAATAGAAAATGGGAAGGATGAGAATAGGGTTGACTATTCAGAAAGTACCAATGGATGGTAAAGGGTTATTGGGAAATGGTCAATGGGACTAAGATGTAAAGACAATGGAGATATATACAAAAGAAACCTAGAACCCAAATATGAGTAATTTTATTAATCGATCTTGGTCCCAGAAATTAAATAATGAAACATAACACCTCCACTTTGGTACAAAGTTGGAAAACTACAGGAATAGAGTATTGTATATGTTATCAGGCAAGGTCAATATGTTAGTTGTTTTCTAGTTCATTATCTTTGCCACAAGGGTAAGAGGAGGTATCAATTGTGGTGGGAGTGGAAAGGGACTGGGAACAGTCAGAAAGAATGGTATTGTCAAACAAAAGGCATCTATAAAACAGAAGATCACAATTTTTAAAAACATAGAAACAAAAATCAGAGTCAGCATAGTGAAGAAGATAAGAGAATTGATCCTAAAGCATGATACATTTTGACTGTGACTCCCAGAAAGTCACTTAACCTCTCAGCTCAGGAAACTAAGACCATAAGCTGCACAGAAGCTCAACCTGCCTTGGCTGAGGAAGCTGCCTGACCTAAAGTTCTCAATACTGATGAAACCACAGGTACAATCATTATCACTATGCCTACAAAAAGCAAACAAACAAAAGAAACCCTCCCCAATATACGGAACTATTCTAAAGCCCATGATAACTACAAGTCTGAGTTTATGAGCATATATATATGGATAGCAGTGAAAATGGGTAGTGTATCACCCGCAAAAACACATAGATCCTGACAAAGAAACACTGTCAACACCTTAATTCACAAACTGTATGCTATAATATTCAAACATAACCTTCATTATGAAAAAAAATTACCTGTTACCAAAGTGTTGACATTTTATTAATATAACTCCTATTACTACTGGATTTTTTGTTTCAGTTTCATTATACATGTATCTTAACTCCCCAGTTAAATTATAACATATATATATGCATATATATATACATAATGTTATGTTATTTATATAATATACATTATGTTATATATGTATGATATATATATAAGCTCCTTGAAGGCAGAGATCCCACTTATTGCTGTTTTCCTCCCAATACCAAATTCTGGGCACGTATAAAAACTTGTTGAATGGTTGTTTAATAACAATAACTAGGATAGTTATTGTGATAGATTGTCTGAAGATGATGGAACAATAGATTACATCTGAGTTCTGCCTGTGACCCATTGGACAGAAAAATATTATTATCATTGTGGAGGAAAATGTAATGTCAAGGCTGGCCCATTACTTTGTTAGCAGCCCTATATTCGTTTATTCTTTTATTCTCTTCTTCCTGTTCCTTCTTCTACCAAAGTCTATTTTGGTATGGAAATCAGAATTCTTTTATCCCACTGGAATACTGCATTGCTTAGAGGCATCCAATAGTTCATTATCCCTCATGATGCCAGATTTAAAGCATCAAATACTTACTGCAGTGTGCCTGTTGTAACATGGCATAAATGTCCATGGCAGTATCATAATGTGAAGAACTCCTGACTTTCATCATAGAATACCCTGGAACTTCATATTAGACATAGGAATCTCAGAGAAATTGTAGTTGTAATTTCATAGAATGTTCAAGGTTCTGGTATAGGTTTGGGACAGGACTGAAACATCTAATGGCTGTCCATTCTTATCTAGATCCCCCAAGACACATTCAGGTTCAGAGTATGCAGCCACTCAGAACCAACTGGTCTTCAGGAGCTAACTAAGCCCCTAGGGACTGCCCTTAAGCTTACCCATACTTTCCCCCTAATGCAACCAGGGAAACAAACATTTAAAGGCTTTCTTAGTATCTAGGCCAATGGACCCCAATTTTTTCTGCACTGGCTATTGACTCCTTAGGACTAAGTTTCTTCATCTGCTAAAACTGGGTTAACACCTGTCACTCCATATATCTCAAAAGTACATAGAAGAGACCAATGAGATGTTAGCTACAAAACACTCTGATATGTTTAGAAATAGACTTTGAGTAAATACGAGACAAATCAGGCAGCCCCTGGGAATGGGAACCAGGGAACAAAAGTCTGTATTCTTAGTATAAATCAATATCTCAGGGCTAACCTATCAGAGAAATTTTTCCCCTGATCAAGGTTACCCATTCCTCAACTCTCCAATATAATCTCTGGTTGTCCCTCTTCCTTGACTTTTTCCTTAAACAACACTTTTAAAATCACTACACTTATCTAATTCAATTGATTTTTTACTGTTCTTCATCCCTAATTATGATTTAAGTCCTGCACTATGTCTGTTATTTACAGAATAGCCCCAGCCCCTATTTGGTACCCACTTAAATGAACTTGTGCTAATTAACTGAAGGGACTGAGGAATTCTGAGGAGACTTATGAAATGAAAGAGAATTTTTTCTGAGGTCCAAAACAAATTTTCTGGGTTTAAGAGCACAGAATGACTGAAACAAGGGATGGTTCTTCAAACCTGAGGAAAGACATGTGGCCTTTGATACAAGCTTTTTCTTATCCTCTTTATCCTCACTTTCTCTCAAGAAGTCTAAGGGAACTTGTTCCTTGGTTATTGGCTCTGTCTCCTGTCTTTGTACCATCTTCTCATTCTCCTGCCTCTCCCCTCTCTACTCTTTCCCTTCTCTCTTTTTATTCTTTGTCCTCTTTTCCCCAACTTTATTCTCTCCCCTCTCTCTCACTTTTCCCATTCTCCTTCCTCTCTTTCCATCTTCCTCCTTTATTCCCTCTTTCTTTCTTCTCACTCTATTACCCTTTCCCTCACTTTAAACAATCTGTTGTGTATTTTCATTCCCTCTTTGAAATATAAAATCCTCTTTCATACCCTTGTATGAAAGTACACATGAACTCTGAAAATCAACAGCACTACAATGCAATGAAGTTATTCACTCTCTTACTGAAGAGAGAAGGGATCTTTTGCATGGAAAGAGAGAGGGAATCAAGCACACTTTACAGAATACCAACTGCTGAGTATACATGAAAAACTATGATTCCCACCATCATATTCAGATATTTATTTCATACCAATGAACAGGAGTCTAAAATATTGGGACTAACCTAAAGCCTCTGTCTCTTAACATATCTAAATCTAGTGTTCCCATTTCTCTCCCTTGCTGAGTAGTGATATAGATCTTGAGATATCTTGGCCACTTAAGTGACTCTCTGGGGGAAGATGTTGATGTTAGAGGTTAGATTAGGAGGCTAGGGGTGGACAGAGCCAAGAAGGAGACAAGCTGAGAGTACCATGGATAGAGTGCTGATGCTGAAAGAAAAAGAAAAGTCTTAGATCAGGATGCATTTGTAAGGGAGTTGAGAGGAAAGGGGGAAAGAAACCCAGAATGAAGGTGGTAGCAAGTAGCATTTAACCTCCAGCTAGGTCAAATTCCCACACAACTTACACTGAAAGGGTTTAGGAAGGTCTTATCTGGTAGCAAGAACAAAATGAGTTGGGCTCAGTATAAGTTGATCTCTGAGGTCTCCTTCAAATCTTTGGAGTTCTATGATTCCAAACTTGCCAGGACTCCAGATCTTCATCCATACAGAAAGCATAAGGACAAATTATAAAGTCTACAAAATAATCAGACAGCCTCCCTCCAGCATGGACCCACTGGGAGATACAGAATAAAGACAACCCCTAGTTAGAGTATCAATTAACAACTCCATGGAGACCAACATATGGCACATCCTTGGCAAAGAAGCAGGCATTTTTCCAGTCACTTCTTTGCAGATGAGCAGTAGTCATTTCAGCCACCTTGTCACAGTAAGATCTTTTCTCAACTTCTACACACACTTTTGTGAGGAAGAGAGGAGAGGTTAGACTCCCCATTTATGGTTGGAACCAGCTCTGCAAAAATGTGTTATGGCACAGGATGTTAAGAGATCAAACACTGAAAGTTTAGAAGGGACTTTAAAGTTCATCAAGTACAATCCCTTCTTTTACAGATAAGGAAACTGAGGCCCAGAGGTAAAGTGATTTACCCATGATCATACAGCTGTGCCAAGATTCAAGCCCACATTACAAAATCATAGGTCCAGAGTTGGAAAGAACCTCAGAAGCCATCTAGCCCAACCTTCTCAATTTAGAGAAGAGAAAACTGAGACCTATAGTGATGAGGAGGCTTGTCAAGTGCCACACAGGTAGGAGGTGGCAAAATTGGGATTCAAATTCAAGTCCTCTGGCTCCAAATGCAGGGCTCTTTGAACTATTCTTTATTGTCTTTTATACAGATGTCTTGGGATTATTTATCCCAGAACTGGAACAAGGACAATTCAGGAGTTACAGCAGAGAGAGGGGTAGTTCCAGAAGATTTGAAGCTAAAGTTAGGACCTATAAAACAGATGAGTACTCTGGATTTAGGCTGGGAAGTGTTCTACCACATTGAAAGGTCAGTCTGGGAATAGCCACTTGGCTAGATCATGGTGCTCACATGTCCCTTGGGATGAGCAGGACCAAACTCTGCATAAGCACTGATGAGCCAAGATTTTACAGTGAGATCCAAAGTCACTGATATTGATCATGATGATGATGATAACAGGTTTTATATGGCATTGCAAAAGGCATTTTGCAGATATCTCATTTTATTCTCATAACAGCCCCTGCAAGATAAGTGCTATTATTATCCCCATTTTACAGATAAGTAAACTGAGTCAGATAGAGGTTGAATGACTTGCCATTGGTCACATAAGTAGGAAGTGAAGAAGGCTAGACTGCAATTCAGGTCTCCTTCACTTCATGTTCAATATTTGAGTACAAGGAATAGTATGGTATAATAATATGGTATAAAGACTTGAAGTCAAGTGATCAAGCTTTGAGTCCTCCTCCTACTGTTTATTTTCCAGACTTTTTTTGAGGTTAAAGAACATCTATATATTTGGTCCAGGCCTTTGAAAGCTCTTTCTACCAAGGTAAGATGGCAAATATTCTCTAACTAATAGTCTTAAGTGTTACCTGAAGCTATGAGAGGTTAAGTGGTCACTTAGCTAATATGTGTCACAGGAAGGTCAAGAACCTTAAGCCTTTCTCATGCTAAGGCTACTCTTCCACCATGACGCCAGTAGGTAGACAATACAAATAAAACATCAAAGGAATGCAACATTTTAAGTTCCTTCAAAAATGATGGGAAGTCCCACTTGCCTTTAAATATCTCCCTAGCCTAGATACCACAAAGTCTAAAAATCTGACATTAGATATTTATTCAAGGGAACTTTCACTGTCTCCCATTAAAATTTAAATATCCCCAGAAAGGGATAATACATTAAGCTCTTAAGGAAGCATCATGTTCACTTTCTGGGATTTAAAAGAACTTTCCAGAAGAATTAGATGAGACAAATTAGACTGCTTTCAGTGTTGAAACCCATTGACCCCTTTCATTTGGCAAATTTAAGAGAATATTTCTTGGCTTAATTAGAGATGCCCAAAAAAGAATGCAGGGAGAGGAAGGGAAACAAGAAAATTATATTGGGGGGCAGCTAGATGGCGTAGTGGATAGATCACCAGCCCTGAAGTCAGGAGGACCTGAGTTCAAATCTGGTCTCAGACACTTCCTAGCTGTGTGACCCTGGGCAAGTCACTTAATCCCAATTGCCTTAGCAAAAAAAAAAAAAATTATATTGGGACACCATTTATCCCACCCCACCCAAATAGGACAGCAGATGATACCTCCTAAGCTGGAAGAGAAGGGGTACAAACAGAGATCTCTACTGAAGGACCTCAGGCATGATGTGACAGGAAGGGGAAATCCTATAAGAAGCTACTTGCAGAATTTGGACATCATTAAGCCAAATTGGACATAGATGACATCTCTCAAACTGCAAGAGAAGGAATACAACCAGAGATATCAGTGGAGGACCTCAGACATAATGTTCATACTCCAAGCAGTTCAATGGGTGGGTCTCTTTAATCCATCAGAACTTTCTATGTTGGGGCCACTCAGAAGTTCTGAAAAATTATCACAAATTTTACAAAGAAGGGTGGAGTTCTCTGCAACCCCAGCTAATTGATTTCCTACGTTAGATATTAGAGAAAGAAGACAGGGAATAAATTATCAAGAAAGCATTGTTCCTAGCTTGAAAATGTCCAGACAAAGGAGATAACTCAAATATAGAGTTTGAAAAAAAGAGGTAGCAGAATAAGAAGGAGAAGGTATCAGACAAGAGGGGATGATATGGTTAGAACAATGACAATTCACCAGATTGGGAAATCCTAGGTCTGAAAATCAGATATTTCCTGGATAACAAGGAAGCAGTATAGTGGGGTAAAAAAAAAAAAGTTAGATTTAGAACCGGGGAACCTGAGTTTGCTGTTTCCTGCCTATTATATGTGTGGACTAGTCCCTCAATCTCTCTGGGTTTCAGTTTGTTCATCTACAAATTGAGGAGTGTGAACATGGCAATCTCTAAGGTCCCTGTGAGCTCTAAATCTATGATATTAAATTAGGATTAGTTGACATCTAGCCTAGAGAAAGATGAGATTGATGTAGAAAAGAGGGAGGATACTGGGAGGGAGCATGGGAATCCAACCAAACCAAACTTTCCCTACTTACCAGTTTTGTGAAAGGCTGGCTTTATTGACCAGAATCTTGGAATGAAATTCCCTCTTCTAAGTTAAGATCCAACAGAAGAAAAAAAAATCCAGGAGAAATAGGGTTGATTTAATTGTAGCATCATTGATTGGGTCATCTTATAAAAAAGCTTTGATCTGTAAAGTTTTCTGTGCTTTCCCAGGGGTTCCCTGGATATTGTACTTAATGGTCTGGTATACCAGGGCATCTCTCCAGAATGCCTCATGGAAGTGATCTCTCCTTGGCTAAGAATAAAGATCAGCGATCACCTTTGGGGTCCTAAAGGTGAAGCCCAGCCATTAACAATATCCACTGCCTATACTCAGTGACTCTCACTATCACCACCTTGACCTTTGCTTAGCTGGCAAACTGAAGGAGGGAGCTGTTCTTTCAGCACAGCTGGCACAAAGGGCTTACAGAGCAGAGTTATCCTATTTTGGGAAGTGGCAGAGCAATGCCCACGTGAATACACCCTAGCCTCCCCATCTCCTTCTGAGGAAGGAAGACACCCACCTCCTCCTTCCCTGTCCTGTGCTTTTCATGGGGTAGTACAGAGAGAGTCCAGCTGCAAGGGACCAGGGACAGTTTCCCAATTGTGAGCAATACTGCCAGTAAAATGCTAGGGATTAAAAAGATGTGGGTGGATATCCCAGGCTGAGGCTTGGCCCTGCCACTGGGGATCATTATCTGTGAGCCTGAGAGTGAACTAGCCTTCCCAGACAGAATTAGCAGAAAATAAAGCATGAGTCTCCATTCATAGCACTAAAGGATTCGATGTGGATCCATTCTGCCTCCTTACCCTTCAGTTACAGACAAGGGTAAAATGCAGTCTGCTTCAGCAAAGCCAGAAAGCCAGACCCCATCCTTTCCATGTGCCAGTCCCTTAACCTAGACTTTCTGGGTTCAAAACCAAGCCTGAACCTTCACTCTTCTCCTCTGCTGGCTCTCCAGTGTCTGGACATTGAAAAGCACTTAGGCAAGATTTCTTCCCTTAGCCCCTACCCATCCTCATTCCATTTTAAGGAGATCCTAGAAAGCTTTCTTTAGTCCAGTTTCCAAAACAGAAAAAGGCAGATCCAGCCATCCTAGGACTTCCTCATCTTTTTCTTCTTCTTCCTATTTGGGTAGGGTGAGATGGATGGTATCCTAATATCATTTTCTTGTTATCCCTTCCTCTCTCTGCATTCTTTTTTGGGTATCTCTAATTAAGATGTGAACCCCCTTTGGCAGTCTGATGAGGTCTGTGTTCCCCTTCACAAAATATTGTTTCTAAATTCATAGAATAAAATATGTGGGATTTCAAAGGAAGCCAATTTTCTTGAAAAACAGTTATAAGAATATATAGTTGTGTATACACATACATATGTGCAACCCTTTAACTCAAGGTTACTGTCCTAGGTTTTATGAATTTGGTAACATATTATTACAAATGTCTACGTGTAACAGTTCCTATATGTAACAAATTCATGAACTCTGGGTTAGTAATCCTTGCATGAGTAGCCTACATATATACATTTTGTTACATATGTAACATAAACATACGTAAAAATATGTTTGTGTCTTCCTATGCATAACAAATTCATGAACCTTAGATTAGTAATTCTTGAGTTAGTAACTTACATATATTTTATTATATATATATATATATATATATTACAATTTTTACATTTATACATATATGTATAAATGTCTGTGTGTGTATATATATGTAACAAATTCATAAACTCTAGGTTAGTATAGCTTGAGTTAAAGCATCTTATGTCCTCTTCTGGTAACTGCTTCTGTAACAAATAGGACCCCAGTAATATTCTCTACTCAATAAACTTACATTCTGCCCAACTCTCCAATTTAATACAAGTATGTATTAAATGTCCATTATGTGCCTGACACTGTTCCAGAAACTAAAGGTAGAAAGACAAAAACTAAATAGTCCTTGCCCCTTAAGATGCTCACTGGGAGAAAAGAATATATACACACATAAGAAAATATAAGATAAATACTAAGTCATGGGGAACAGGGGATAGGGTCAAGTGAAGAAATCAAGAAAGGTCTCTTGCTAGTAGGTCAAGGTTAGGAGAAAGAGTGGTCAATGTACTGGAGATGACCTAGGTAAAGGCCACGGAGAGAAGCAATGTCAGGCACACAGAAGAGCAAGTGGGACAACTGGTCATGGGTAATCAGCCAAGAAAGGGGAGGATGCAGCTGGATTGTGAAGGACTTTAAATACCAAATAGAGTATACACATGGACACGTGTATGTACGTATGTGTGCTCACACACATACAGACAGAAACCTATACAACCTTCTCTCTGCACATGGCATTTCTCTCTTGCCTCTGTATAAGAGAAGCCCTCCCTTCCTAGTATGGGGCTTGGCTCATTTGCTTCTAAGACCTCTCTGATATCTGCCCTGTGCTTAGCACTTGGAAAATAAGTTCTCTTTTCACCAGCTTTGCTGCTTAAAATTTACCAGCCTGCCATAGGATCCTAGAAGTCTGACAGAACTCTCAAGTCAACTTCTCCTTTCCAATCCATGCAAGATTTTAATAACCTCCGTGATGCCCTGCTTCTGGGAATAGCCTCTTCTTTTGATAGATCCATCCTTCAATTCTCTTATTAATACTTCCTCCCCTACCTATTGACTCTCAGTTTCTTAGCTTCCCTTATTGTTGTTGTTTGTCCTTCCTTCTGGAAGAGGACCATGACATCAGGGAGTTGATACCATGACACGAAAGTGAATTGGATTGGAGGGAGGGAGGGAGGGCTGGGCAAGGTCACCTGCCTCATTTTCCCCTCCAGAGCCACATGAGTTCAATGGCCTTGGATAAAATGGGAGACCTTGATCTTTTTAAGCTAAAGTCTTCAACAGGTTTCAGTTTGACTGAGGTGGCATCCATTCACTGATTAAGGCTAGGTAGCAATTGAGAAAAAGAATCTCCTCTTTTACCTAGCCTAAAAAATTTAAAAACAACAACAACAAACAAAACAAAAACAAACAAAAACAAAACAAAACAAAACAAAATGAATGAATGAATCTGGGAGGGGAAGACTCTCAGGGTTTTTGGACAAAGCAGAAATGACTGTTATTTACATTCAACCTAAGTTAATGAGGACCCAAACAATGACTAAATAGGGCTTAGCCTAGGACCTATTGGTGGCCAATAAGAATCACATTGGTTTTGATTTAAGACCTGGTCCTTAAGAGAAAAATCTAGCCAGTAATCCTCAAAATATCTTGGGAGGTTTCAGAGGCGCAAAATAGAGTGAGGATGGTCTTTGGAGAGAGCAAAAGGCTTCTTTCACCTAGTTAAAAAAAAACAAAATGAATGAATCTGTCCAAAAATTGATATGCCTCCTCTCCTGCCTATTGATCTTAGCTCCTTTCAAGGCTCACTTCAACTGCTATCTCGTTTAAGTCAACTTTCTTGATTGCCTCCACCCTCCATCCATGGGGGGAAAGTCATTCTATTTTATGTATGTCATGTACTTATATGTTCACCTGTATTCCCCAGAAGAATGTAAGCTCCTTGTCGGCAGGCACTCTCACTCTAGTTGTATAATGCCTACTTCATCACTCTTAGTGAAAGCAGGTTGGTTATAACTTACAGCCCAGTTTTTTTTGCCTCTTCAACCTAAATGTATTCCACTAATTCAGTATTCTACCTCAGTTCAACTAAGTTCTTCTATCTGCAAGCTCAACACTGGCCCATGGCCCATTCCCATTCTTGGCTCACCTCTGTGTTTCCCATCCATTCATTACATTATCATAGGTTTTTTTCCCAAGCAGGGATTGCTTTATTTTATCTTTATATCCACAGTACTCCACTCCCCTTAGTTTAATAAGTAGTTCTTGAATTGAACTCTCCTGCTACATAGCTCCAATTCCACAACTCCAAACTAAACTCATTACTCAATTCCAATTTAAAGAGGCAGCTAGATGACGAAGTGAACAGAATATTGGGCCTAGACTCAGGAACACCTGAGTTCAAATCCAATCTCAGACATTTATTAGTTATGTGACTTTGGACAAATCATTTAACTTCTATTAGTCTCAGTTTTCTCAACTATGAAATGGGAATAATAATAATATCCACCTCAGTGTTATTGTAAAGATAAAATGAGGTGATGTATGCAAACTATTCTGCAAACCTTAAAGCACTATATAAATGCTAGTTGTTATATAACATTATAACATGATATAGTAAAAAGATACTAAATGAAGAGTCGGGGGATCTGGGTTCTGATCATTGACCTGTCATTTAACTATGTGAATTTAGAAAGTCATTTCATCCTCTGCCTCATTTCCCTCATCTGTAAAATGAGGGTGTTGAATTAGATATGATCTCTCAGATCTCTTTTAGCTAGCTTCTTCTCCTTTGTAATCCTAGCTCTGTGATCCTAGTTAGTCCAAGTTTTATAAACCAATGCCATTTCTACATTGAAGCATTGATTTAGGATCTATCTCTCTTAGGTTTGACACCCACCAACTCAATTTTTCCTTCCTTATGCTCATCAACCACTCTACTTCCTGACATCCTAATCCACCTCTCCTCCAATTTCCTCCTCCCTCTTTTCATTTCCCTTCCCCAGGCTGGCACTCTGAGTGCCTGCTAATCCTTCAGCCACAGGGCATCTGTCTTCCTGACCTCCTGCTGGCACTGGTAACCTGGATCAGCTCTGAAGTTATTACCCTTTAAAGGAGAGGGTCAGCTGCTACTTTTGCTCAAAAGGCACAAAAAAATCAGAATAAATTTTGCCAGAGGCACTAAATGACCCAAAGTACATTTTTTCAATTTTTGGACAGATTTCGCCACGTGTGCATCAGTATCTTGGCATTAGATCCAGGTTTTCTGTATCACCCCAATACGCTGTTTTCCACTGTCATTCCTTTATAGCTTTTGTCCTCTCTATTTAAATCTTTAGTTAACCATTTTAAGAGTAGTATAAGCAGCTAATGTATTATATATAATATTAATTAATTAATTGTTATATTAATTAATATAATATATAATATATAATATTAAAGATAACATATTAATAAATAATATTAAATATAAATATATGTATATGCCATATATACATATATATAATTTTACAGTTTTAAAAACACTTTACATAAGTTATCTCCTCTTAACTCTTCAAAAACCCTGTGAGATGGACTTTTTTATTGTCACTCCCATTTTGCAGATGAAGAAAATGAAGCTGACAGAAGATAAGAGACTTGCACAAGGTCACATAACTAATAAACATTTGAGGATATAATACTATTCTCTTTCATGTCAATCAGTGCCAAACATTGAACCAGCACAGTTCAGTTAGAATCTAATCACAAGCCTGTCCACCCTGTAACCAAAGAGGAGCTCTGAAAAAGAACAGGAGTAAAAGATATCATCAGAGAAATGTCTAATAAGAAGAGAATATGGACTAGTCAAATGGTTATGGTTAGTCTACGCTTGAATATTCCACTATTATCCTTAATATATTAAGAGACAAGGAAGTCTTCTGTCATATTGGGTGGATATATATATATACATACATGTGCATATGTATACATGTTTATTTTGTATACACATACACACATACACACACACACATACACATATTTAGTCTTGCCACTTTCTAGCTGCATCAAGGGTAATGAAATTCCAGTTCAACTCCCCACATGTATTTCGTGAAATGAAGTGAGGTGAGAGTCACCTTTCCCCTCTCCCTTTTTAGGTTTGGACCCTCAAGAATTGGATGTGGGGTTTGTGTCTGTTTTTTTTTTATCCTTTTCAGTTCTAGATGTAAGCAGTGGAGTTTCTGGAATTGGTAGTTGGAGCAATGGCAACATTGGAGGCAGGATTCCAGGCCACATGTTACTTTTGGCCTAACAGGACAGCCAGAGGGCCTAGGATGTGAGCCAAGGGGGTTTCAGTCACTTTGGATTTAGAACTATGCTATAAAGAAACTGAGTGAAATTGTGAACTTTATGAACCCTCCTTTCCCAAACCCTAAAGTGGTATAAGGTGGAGGACATGGAGGTGATATGCCCCCTTATTTTGGTGAGGATATTTGCTCTTGATTTACATTTAAAGTAAATATATCTTTGTCAAAGATACTCTGGTTGTTAAGTGGATAAATGGAAATAAGGTGCAGGGGACCCTAAGAATTGGGGGAGTGCAATAAGTGGAGTTAAGGTCAATGGTAGAAACTAGAACCAGTTCCCCTATAAGGGCTGTCACATAGTGAAGGCTAGAATAAGCATTGTTACATGTGTAACAGAGAATCCCTCTCTTCATTGAATCAGATGGATTCTGTGTTGGCTTCTAGTAATAACAGCTCACATTTACATAGAAATTTAATATTCCTTTATATGTACTAATCCTTTTGATCTTCACAACAATCCTGTGAGATAGGAGTTATTCTTATCTCTGTTTTACAGAAGAGGAAACTGAGACTAAAAGTTTAAATGGCTTTTCCAAGGTCACACAGCTAGTAATTGTTTTAAGGTAGGATTTAAACTTGAGTTTTCTTGACTCCTGGCCCCTTTGCTCTATTAATTGGGCCACTTGGTAGAATCTAGTCCCCATTCTTCATAGTGAAGAAAATTGGATGCTGACCCCCAAATAAGAGTTCATACAAAAGGCCCCAAATGAGAAAAGTCAATCTCTCTCTTGCATGGTGAAGATTTAGGAAGCTACCAACAGGGTTAGGGATAGTTCCCACTTTCCTCACTCAGGTTGACACTTGGCCATGAACATATAGTGTTCCTGTTTTTTGCCTCTTTGCATTTATTCTTTCTCAGATCAAGAAGTAGGAAACAGAATGAACTTGTGAACTTCAAAAGTTCTGAAGAGCCAGTAGCTGAGCCCAGTAAATAATCAATCCTGACAAATCAACCTATTTGACCCAAAGCATCTAGAAGATGCCAGTCCCGCAAACAAGGGAGTGTCTCATCTATTGGTGAGGTTGTCCCTGGAAATGAATTCAGTGGTGGAAGGAAAGTCTAAAATAGCCATTTTTAAGTTTCAGATCTCTTCAAGGACCAATGGGATAGATAAGAAAGTACAATCCCAGATATAGGTAGGGGGGAAGGGAGTTATTATTTCTGTTCTTCCAATATTTTCTCAGCCAAATATCTATTTGTGAAATCTAATTGGTTTAAATTGCTTGTCAATGATATCAAGAAGATAGCATCTGGTTAAATGATACTTAGGAGATACTACCTGGCACTGATAAATGATATTGGGAAAGTAATCATTGGTGATTGATGTTGAAAACATCCCAGAACTTCAGCTCAAACCAAATGCATTAGAAGAACCTCACTGTCCTTCTAAGGATACCCCTGGAACCCTGAAGGTGAGATGTAGCTAGACGGATCTAGGAACCCAACATTATAGTGAGTATGTGGTTGGTTGGGAAATTAACTCCAGACTTGCTAGATGGATGACATGGAGTCAGAAAGATCCAAATTTTGCCTTTAACCCTTTCTCTCTAGGTAGCCACAAGGAAAGTCTCTAGTCTCCCTGAGCCTCTTCATCGAGATAGTGGGAATAAATTGGCACTAAAGTAGTTAAAGTAAAACTGATTTCAGGGATAAAATATTATATAAAGGAGAAGGAAGTTTTATTTTGTAAAGAAACATTAAAAAAGCAAATGGAAGATAACATAATCTTAACAATTATAACTTTAAATGTGGATGGGTCACACCGTACATTAAAGTCAAAGAGTGGAACAATAGAAAATAAAGTTTAACTCTGTTTATTTTTCAAGAAATATCTAAAAATACATATAGGAAAATTTCTATTCATTTGGTGAATCTAGAAAAATTAGGAGTTGCAATCATGTCATTAGTCAAAGCAAAAATTTTAAAAACATAGCATTAGAAGAAATAAGCAAAAAATCATGTAATGTTTAAAAATAACTACTAGACAATTAAACAGCAATATTAAACATATTTGCACCCAATGGGATAGCTTCTGAATTTAAATAGAAAAAGCTAAATGAATTGCAAAGAGATAGACACAGAAACATAATGATAGTAGTAGATAGTCTAAACTGGACAAATTTAACAGAAAGATAAGCAAAAGGGCAAATAAAAAGTTTAAGCAAATGTTAAAGAATTTGGAGCTGAATGATTTATGGCATCTTCTGAATGGGAAAATTAAAGAATATACCTTTTTCTCAGTGCTAAATTGTACTTTACAAAAAATTTAAAAACAAATTTCCAAGAAGTAGAAATATTAAACACATTTTTAGAAACCATAATGCAATTTTGAAAATGGTAATTAATTCAGGGCATACCAGTAAGGAGTCTTACTTAAAAGGAGTCTTAATAATGATCTTCTGAATAATGAATAGGTAAAAGAACAAATTGTACAAACAATAACTATATGAAAGGAAATGATTATTAGACAACGTACCAAAAATTTTAGGGTACATTAATCAATTCTCAGAAGAAAAGTGATATCCCTGATAATCTACTTATCTTAACAAAATAAAAAGAGAAACATAATTAACTAAATGTGCAATCTTTTAAAGTTACAAAGGTCAAATGCAAGAATATATCCAAAATGATTTATAAGCTTTAAATTATTATATAAAATACAAGTTGTTATTATCTGATTTCTAAAAAAAAAATACATTCAATCTCCTATGTTTCCAAGACTGAAAAAGAAGGCAGGGGCTTTCCCTTTGACAGCATATGATGTCTGAGATACTCACTGCCTTTGCCATATATCCTTGAAAGTCTTATGTATATTTACAGGGGTGTGTATTTACATGGACATATCATATGTATTCCAGATATTTGCATAGCCAATGGATAGTGGAGAATTGCTTTTCATTTAATTAGAGAGGTCTTTCTATCTCTTCCTTGAAAGACTGGTGATAATAAGATTGGACAATGAGAATTAAAGAAGGCAAGAGTCTCGGCTAGCGGAAGTTGGAGAAGACAATTTTGAAAATAAACTTCTTTGGATGACAAGAAAAGATCCTTCTCAGGTAGCAAGACAAAGGATGTTGGTCTCAGAATAACCTACACTTGGACTTCAACACAGAGGTATTTAAATTTTGGGCAAATAATAAACTCATAGAAATAATAAACTCATTGGAAGGGACTTAAGATCTTCTGGTCCTCCCCCATATCCTTTTTAGAGGTGAGAAAACTACCCAGAATGGAAAAATGACCAATCCAGTGTCACCTGGCCAATCACTGACAGAACCAAGACCAGAATTCAGATCTCCTGATTATCTATCCATCCAGTGTTATTTCTTTAGGGACAGTAAGATATCCTATTAAAAAAATATGCTTCCTTAAACATGAGCAAGGGTGTTCAAATGTCATTCTTTGAATTTATAACTGTCCTTTTTAGTTATAAAAGTAATTCAGGGTTTCAGGTTTAAGAATGTGGGGTATAGCCAAACAAGGCAGTTCTAAGTTGTCTTAAATGTCTCTGTGGCAGTGATCCAATCATGTGGATCTACTAACAAAAAGACACTGAAAAAATTCCAGGTCTCAGATCTCTAGACTTTAAAGGTAAGGCTTTTGTTTTCAGTTTATACCTAGTCTCCAGAGTACCTTCTCAGGCAATAATCTCAAGGTAAAACCTGTATCCAACACCTTCATTAGAATCTTCTCTTGTTCTTTCTGGATACTAGAATAAAATACAAACTATTTACTTAGCATTTGAAACCTTCACAATCATCTTTTACCCTACTTCTTCAGGCTTTTTTTTTTTCAGTTTATCCCCCTTTCTTCTACATTTCAGGCAAACATTTACTTGCTGTTCCTATCTCCCGTGTCTGAAATGCATTCTTTTCTTGGCTCTGCTTAGGATTTCTGGCTTATTTTGTGTTTGTCCTTCATTTTTGAAAAGGATCATGACATCACAGTGATTATGCCATGACTTACAAGTAAATTATATTTAAGTGCCGGAGAGCTGTCCAAGGTAACCCGCCTCACTTTCCCTCCAGACCTAAGGCTCAACTGATAGCTCCCTATAGGTTGTCTTTTCTGAGTCTCTCACTTGATAACATTCACTCCCTCCTCAAACCCTTATGGATATGGATGAGTTCAAAGTCCTATAGGATAGTCTTCATCCTACCACTTCTCAAGTGTGTGATATAGAACAAATCAGTTCACCTGAGTCTCAGTTTCTTCATCTGTCAAAGTGGATCATGAGACTTAACTCCACCTATTTCATCAGATTTATCAAAGTAAAGTCTTTTGTTGCTGCTATGACAATATAAAGGCTTTAGCCAAGCCTGTAACCAAACCAGCCTGAGTTCAAAATCAGTCCCTGACAACTCACTAGCAACATGATCTTGAGTGAGTCATTTTACTTTTCAGTCATTGTATTTCTTCATCTATAAGAAACTTCACAAAGTTATTATATAATATTATATATCTATAATAATATATTATATCTATCTATAGATATAATATATAGCTATATCTATCTATATAGATAGATATAATATATAACTATAATAATATTATATATCTATAAAATATTATATATTATATAGAAACCATATAATATTATTTATTAGTGATAAGTGATAATAATATCACTTTCAAGCATCATATACATGTGAGCTCTTATTATCATGTTAATTCCTACTCCAGAGGTCTTTACTCCCCTGCAATGCCTCATTACAAAACCCTATGACATAATTACTTTATATTAAGTCTTTTTTTCAAAGCTCCCTCATGGCACTCTCTCAGTGCCCCTCTCTTAGTAAATATTGCTGCTTCTTCTCCCCATCCCCCATTCCATTATTCTTGATGAGTTCTGAACCCCTGAGTCCAGAAGCAAAAGGCCCTCCAAATACCTTATCATTTTCTGCAGTCATCAAGTGCCTCCTATCTTGAGCTTAATAATGGTAACAGAAACCAAAAAGGAAGGGAATTTGAGGGCTGTAGCATTTTACTTGCTTGAGAAAAATGTGATATATGAACAGGATATCAACATGAGACAGTACTTATTAGGATGTGCAAAGTACGTGGGCAGGATGCTGCCAAACTCTGTCTATGTCACACCCAGTAGTCTGTGGGAGTGCTGAGCTAGAAGGCAAGACCAGTAATAGTTCAGATTGCCTCCAGAGGCAGACCTTGAGAATCTTCAAGTCCAGGGGCTCACAGATATATGGGTAAGAAGCGTGACTGTGCTATAAAGTGAGTGATATTAAGAGGGTTTGACTGTAATCTAGAAAGCAATAAACTGAAATCTTTAAATCCATCTAATGCCCTACAATCAAAAACCAAATTATCTGGTATCAAGAACAACTGAATAGACAGTAAGTACAGACATGGAGGGGTGGGTGGTAGAGTGAGTCTTATGAGGAAAAGAAGATGTCAGTCAATAGATGGAAGAGAGAGCAGAGCAAACAGGAGATTTGCCAGGAGACCCACGAGGGAACAAAAGATATTTAAACAGAGTGGAGGTGAGGAGCGGGAGAAGGGTAGTTGGCATTTCCTACCCTAATATAACATGGAAAGAGAGCTTGAGCATTTTTAAAGAGATCTGCATACTGTAGAAATGAGCAAGGATGGCTGGGTCTATGATTTTGGAACACAGAATGTCCTAGTGAAGAAGATCAAAATTAGAGCCTCAGCAGATTCAGTATAGGATGTGATAGAAGACCATAGGATCATGGACTTAGGACTCAAGTTGGCCTTAGAGTCCATAACCCTCACTCTATTTTACTGATGAGAAGATTAAGGTATAGAGAGAATAAATTATTTTTTCAGACTCACAAAACTAACAATTGTCAAAGGTAACATTCGAACACAGCTCTTCCTGATTATGTCTAGCACTCCATTTCCTATAATATATTGTCTCTACAGAATAAGTGATCAGCAAAGAATACTAAATGTAAAAAATATCTTGTCCCTATATTGCTCAAGGATGTATCAACATCTTTGTCTCCCATACCCACTTTGAAGTATTACCCCATGAGGAACCCCCAAATCTCCCAAAACCTCAAGTCTCTCTGCATGTGAACTACTGTTCAGCCACACCTTTCCTCACTTTACTCCTTTTACCTATTTTCTTTTAAAAGTAATAGAGTAGTAGTTGAGTGGGTTTTTTAAGAAACATTTCAAACTGGAACAATAAAGATATTAGACTGAGATAAAAATGTCCATGAAACCAATTTACTGGACTTCATTGTGAAAGAAAGAAAGAGGGGCTGAGATGAGGCAGGGCTTGTGAAAAAAAAATCCAACTCATAATGAGTCTTGGATTTTAAAGGGTCCCTTTCCTAAATTTATCACAAAGCACTTTTTGTTTTCAGTACCTATGTTATAAAGCTTGGCACCATAAACAAATGTGGGAGGAGAAAAGGGTTAGATTTGTGCCACTGGTGCATTCAGAAGTCTTCATGTCTTAGTTACTTCCAAAGTTAATAGTGATGAACTCTCAGAAGATCTAAGAGAGATACTAGCTTCTAGATTCAGGCTATCTAAAGTATCTAGGGAGCCAAGATGGCGGAGTGAAAACGTGACTCTCTGCGTCTCCTCCAATCTTCTCTCAAATCAACAATAAAATAAGCCTCTGAACTGATCTTCAAGTCAACGAATTCAGAAATACTTGGATACTCCTTGCTGATACCTCTGAAGAACTTCACATCAGGTTTGTCTATCTCGGACAGAGGGATAAAGAGTGGTGTAGGCCAGAAGTGAGGGTGGGACTCAGCTCAGCTCATTGTGGCAAAAACTCCAAACTCCAAACTCCAAACACCTGGAGTTTATCTGAGGCACTCGGGACACTCTGCTCAGATTGGGGGCAGGTGTTCTGGCAGACTTGCCTTGTTTAAGGAGTAATTCAGGCTTAGTCCTAGCCCCCATCGGCCCAGCACCTTAAATTAATTTGCCAAATTGCCCCAGGGCAAGGAGCTTTAGCCTAGGTTTTTCCAAACCTTAAAGAGATATACATGCTGTTTAAAAAAAAAATGAAGAAGCAAAAGAGAGCTCTCACCATAGACAGCTTTTATCGAGACAGAGAAGGGCTGACCCCAGATTCTGAGGTTCCTTTAGACAAAACTTCAGAGGAGGTTATTAAGGACCATCACTGGTCCCTTTTTCAAAAGGCCTTTCTGGAAGATTGCATACAGAATCTCAAAAGAGAGTTGGAAGATAAATGGGAAAATAAAGTGAAATCAGTGCAAGAAGCCCTCCAAAAGAGATATGATAAAGACACCAATTTATTGAAAAATAAAATTAGTGAAGTAGAAAAAGAGTGCAATGAACAAATTGGCCACTTACAAAAGGAGCTTAAAAAGGTAACTGAAGAAAACAACACTTTAAAAATAACAATTGAACAAATGCAAGTGAATGACTCAGTAAGACTTCACGAATCAGTCAAACAAAAACAAAAAAATGAAAAAATAGAAGAAAATATGAAATATCTCCTAGGAAAAACAACTGACTTGGAAAATAGATCTAGGAGAGACAATCTAAGGATTGTTAGACTTCCTGAAAGTCATGATGAAAAAAAGAATCTAAACACGATCTTCCAGGAAATCCTGAAAGAAAACTGCCCTGAGATTGTAGAATCAGAAGGCAAAATCACCATTGAAAGAATTCACCAATCACCTCCTGAAAGAGACCCCAAAATTAAAACCCCAAGGAATATCGTGACTAAATTTCAGGACTATAGCACCAAGGAAAAGATTCTGCTAGCAGCTAGAAAGAAACAATTCAAATACCGAGGATCAATAATTAGAATCACACACAATCTGTCAGCCTCCACATTGAAGGATTGAAGGGCCTGGAACCAGATATTCCGAAGGGCAAAGGAACTTGGATTACAGCCAAGAATAACCTATCCAGCTAGAATGAGCATTATCCTCCAGGGAAGAAGATGGTCATTCAATGATATAGGTGAATTTCACCTATTTCTAATGAAAAGACCAGATCTGAACAAAAAATTCAACATCCAAACACAGAACTCAAGAGATGCATAAAAAGGTAAAAAGGAAAGGACTATTGAGATTTTTATTTTTACTAGGGGGATACTTAAAGTTTGGGGGTATAATGAACTAGATATTACTTTGATAATATGAAAAAGAGAACTAGAGGGGGAAAGGTTGTCATACCGGGGAAAAGAGGGAAAAAGTGGTAAAATAAGATCTAAAAAAAAAGGAGGTAAAAACAAGGTAAAATCTCTTGAAGAGGCAAAGAAAACCTAGTATAATTGAGAGAAAGAGGGGAGGGAGATGAGCATTGTGTAAATCTTACTCTCATCAGGTTGGGCTCTAAAAGTGTATATCAGACACTTGATTTCACATAGAAACTTGTCTGTTGCTAGAGGGAAGTGGGAGGGAAAGGAGGAAAAGAAAGGGATAAACTAATAGAAGGGAAAATAGAAGAATCAGGGGAAAGGAGTAAAACAGGGGGAGGGGACCTACAGGGTGGAGTATTGTTTGGGGGAGGGGGTCATCAAAAGCAAATTACTGAGGCAGGGGGAAGGGAGAAAGGGGAAAGGAAAGGGGAAAACATAACTTGGGTAAATAAGATGGCAGGAAATAAAGAATTAGTTATTCTAACTGTGAATGTGAATGGGATGAACTCTCCCATAAAGCAGAAGCGGATATCAGACTGGATTAAAAATCAGAATCCCACAATATGTTGTCTACAAGAAACACATCTAAAACATAGTGACACATATAGGATGAAGGTAAAAGGCTGGAGCAGAACCTATTATGCTTCAGGGGAACAATAAAAAGCAGGGGTAGCAATCCTTATTTCAGATCAAGTAAAAGCTAAGATAGATCTAATCAAAAGAGATAAGGAAGGAAACTATATTTTATTAAAGGGTACCATAGATAATATAGCAATATCAATACTAAATATATACGCACCAAGTGCAATAGCATTCAGATTCCTAGGGGAGAAATTAAGAGAGATGCAAGAAGAAATAGATAGCCAAACGATACTAGTGGGGGATCTCAACCTTGCTCTCTCAGAATTAGATAAATCAAACCACAAAATAAACAAGAAAGAAACTAGGGAGATAAACCAACTGTTAGAAAAGTTAGGTATGATAGATCTATGGAGAAAGTTGAATGGAGACAGTAGGGAGTTTACTTTTTTCTCAGCAGTCCATGGGACCTATACAAAAATTGACCATTTGTTAGGGCATAAAAACCTCAAAATCAAATGCAGAAAGGCAGAAATAGTAAATGCATCTTTTTCAGATCATGATGCAATAAAAATCACATGCAATATAAGGCCAGGAGAAAATAAACCAAAAGTTAATTGGAAATTAAATAATCTAATCCTGAAGAATGAATGGGTGAAAGAGCAAATCATAGACACAATCAATAATTTCATCCAGGAGAATGACAATAAGGAGACAACATACCAAAATTTGTGGGATACGGCCAAAGCGGTTATAAGGGGCAATTTTATATCTCTAGATGCTTACTTGCATAAAATAGAGAAAGAAAACATCAACGAATTGGGCTTATTATTAAAAAAAACTAGAAAAAGAACAAATTAAAAACCCTCAATTAAATACCAAATTGGAAATTCTAAAAATAAAAGGAGAAATTAATAAAATTGAAAATAAGAAAACTATTGAATTAATAAATAAAACTGAGTTGGTTCTACAAAAAAACCAACAAAATAGATAAGCCTTTAGTTAATTTGATAAGAAAAAGGAAAGAGGAAAATCAAATTGTTAGTCTCAAGAATGATAAGGGAGAACTTTCCTCCAATGAAGAGGAAATTAGAGCAATAATTAGGAGTTACTTTGCCCAATTTTATGCCAGTAAGTTTGATAATCTAAATGAAATGGAGGAATATCTACAAAAATATAGATTGCCCAGGTTAACAGAAGAGGATATAAATTATTTAAATAGCCCCATATTAGAAAAAGAAATAGAACAAGCTATTAAACAACTCCCTAAGAAAAAATTTCCAGGGCCAGATGGATTTACATGTGAATTCTACCAAACATTCAAAGAACAATTATCTCCAATACTATAGAAACTATTTGAGAAAATAGAGACAGAAGGTATACTGCCAAATTCCTTCTATAAGAGTGATATGGTGCTGATAGCTAAACCAGGTAGGGTGAAAACAGAGAAAGAAAACTATAGAACAATTTCCCTAATGAATATTGATGCAAGAATTTTAAATAAGATATTAGCAATGAGATTACAGAAAGTCATCCCCAGGATAGTATACTATGACCAAGGAGGATTTATACCAGGGATGCAGGGCTGGTTCAATATTAGGAAAACTATCAGCATAATTAATTATATTAATAACCAAACTAACAAAAACCATATGATTATCTCAATAGATGCAGAAAAAGCATTTGATAAAATCCAACACCCCTTCCTATTAAAAACACTAGAGAATATAGGAATAAATGGGCTTTTCCTTAAAATGATCAGTAGCATCTATTTAAAACTATCAGCAAGCATCATATGTAATGGAGACAAAGTAAAACCATTCCCCATAAGATCACGAGTGAAACAAGGCTGCCCACTGTCACCATTACTATTCAATATTGTATTAGAAATGTTAGCTTTAGTAATAAGAGAAGAAAAAAGAGATAAAAGGAATCAGAGTAGGTAATGAAGAAACCAAATTATCACTCTTTGCAGATGACATGATGGTGTACTTAGAGAACCCTAGAGACTCAACTAAAAAACTACTAGAAACAATTCACAACTTTAGCAAAGTGGCAGGATTCAAAATTAATCCACATAAATCATCAGCATTTTTATATATTACCAACAAAGTTCAGCAGCAAGAGATACAAAAAGAAATTCCATTCCAAATAACAGATGATAGGATAAAATATTTGGCAATCTATCTACCAAGGAAAAGTCAGAAACTATATGAACTAAACTACAAAACACTTTCCACACAAATAAAATCTGATCTAATCAATTGGAAAAACATTAAGTGTTCATGGGTAGGCAGAGCGAATATAATAAAAATGACAATACTACCCAAACTAATATACTTATTTAGTGCTATACCAATCAAACTCCCAAGAAATTATTTTACAGATCTAGAAAAAATAGTAGAAAAGTTCATTTGGAAGAACAAAAGGTCAAGGATTTCAAGGGGATTAATGAAAAATAAGGCAGATGAAGGTGGCCTTGCTGTACCAGATCTAAAACTATATTATAAAGCAGGGGTCATCAAAACCATTTGGTACTGGCTAAGGAATAGAGCAGTCGATCAGTGGCACAGGATGGGTTATCAGGACAATCTAGGCAATAACCTTAACAATTTAGTGTTTGATAAACCCAAAGACCCCAGCTTTTGGGATAAGTACTCACTATTCGGCAAAAACTGCTGGGAAAATTGGAAACTAGTGTGAAAGAAATTAGGGCTTGACCCATACCTAACACCACATACCAAGATAAGATCTAAATGGGTTCATGATCTGGATATAAAGAGTGATTTCGTAAACAAATTAGAGGAACGTAATATAGTTTACCTCTCAGACCTGTGGAGATGGAATAAATTTATGTCCAAAGAAGATCTGGAACTCCTAATTGAACACCAGATGGATAATTTTGATTATATTAAGTTAAAAAGTTTCTGTACAAATAAAACTAATGCAGACAAGATTAGGAGGGAAGTATCAAATTGGGAAATCATCTTTACATTTAATGGTTCTGATAAAGGCCTTATTTCTAAAATATATAGAGAATTGTCTCATATATATAAATATTCAAGCCACTCTTCAATAGATAAGTGGTCAAGGGATATGAACAGACAATTTTCAGATGATGAAATTAAAACCATCTCTAGTCATATGAAAAGTTGCTCCAAATCACTATTGATCAGAGAAATGCAAATTAAGACAACCCTGAGGTACCACTACACACCTGTCAGATTGGCTAAAATGACAGGAAAAGATAACGATGAATGTTGGAGGGGATGTGGGAAACCTGGGACACTAATAACCAACTAAAGTTGGTGGAACTATGAACGGATCCAACCATTCTGGAGAGCAATTTGGAGCTATGCTCAAAAAGCTATCAAACTGTGCATACCCTTTGACCCAGCAGTATTTCTACTGGGCCTATATCCCAAAGAGATCTTAGAAGAGGGAAAGGGACCCACATGTGCAAGAATGTTTGTGGCAGCCCTTTTTGTAGTGGCTAGAAACTGAAAACTGAAGGGATGCCCATCAATTGGAGAGTGGCTGAATAAATTATGGTATATGAATGTTATGGAATATTATTGCTCTGTAAGAAATGACCAGCAGGATGATTTCAGAGAGGCCTGGAGAGACTTGCATGAACTGATGCTGAGTGAAAAGAGGAGAACCAGGAGATCATCATACACAGTAACAACAATATTACATGATGATCAATTCTGATGGACATGGCTCTCTGCAACAAAGAATTGTCTCAAACCAGTTCCAATTGTTCACTGAAGAAAACCATATACACCCAGAGAGAGGGATAAGAAATATGGACAACAACGTAACACTTTCATGATCTCTATTGATATTTGCTTGCATTGCGTTGCCTTTCTCTGATTTTCTTTTTTTCTTGTAGATAGGATTTTTCTTGCATAACTTGTCAAGTAATTCAACATTATTAACATGTCATGGACTTCCTGCCATTTAGGGAAGGAGAGGCCACTGGGGGTAAAATTTGTAATGGAAAGCTTTGTAAGGATCAATGCTGGGGAACTACCCATACATATGTTATACAAATAAATAGCTTTAATAAAAAAAAATAATGAAGTATCTAGAATTAGAAACAACAGTTTGAAATCATCTGTCTGAAAACCCTGATTTTAAAGATGAGCACCAAGACCCAGAAAGAGGAAATAACTTTTCTCAGATCATACAGGGAACAAGTAGCAGAAGTAGAACATAAAAATGGTCTTCTGATTCAATTCAATGAACAAATATTTATTAAATGCCTGCTGTGTGCCAGTCTTTGAAGATATAAAGACCAATGTCTTTGAAGACTGTCCTTAAAGACCTTAGAATCTTGCAGGTAGAGATAACAAATATATACATCTATTTAAAAGAGATACAACTTTATTTGGAGGGAACGGTGCTAGTACCTAGGGAACACCAGAAAGGTTCTAATTCTTTTCACTCTAGCATATGTCTTCTCATTTGCATGTAATGTATTGAGGGCACATGGAAAAATGGCTGCAAGATGTGGCACAGTATCTAGATGAAGGCTTCTAGTAATGAAAATCCCATGAACACAATGATGTAGCTAATTCCATTTTTTTTTTTGGCTGAGGCAATTGGGGTTAAGTGACTTGCCCAGGGTCACACAGCTAGGAAGTGTCTGAGATCAGATTTGAACTCAGGTCCTCCTGACTTCAGGGCTGGTGCTCTAACCACTGCGCCACCTAGCTGCCCCTCTAATTCCATTTTTGGACAGCTCTTAGTACTAGGAATTATTTTGTTTTCCATTGAAACAAACCTTGCCTCTCTGCAGCCTTGCCCAATTTGTCCTTGTTCTGCCTTCTAGGGTCAAAGAGAATAAATCCATTTCTATAAGATAGTATTTCAAATACAGCCATTAAGTCTGGCCTTTGTCGTTTTTCCATATAAGAATCCTCATTTTCTTTTGACAAATTTTTGCAAATTATCTCCAATCTTCTCACCTTCCCTTTTCCAATGGAATTGTTTGTCAATATCCCTCCCAAAGCCTGGTATATAAAAGTGAAAACAATACTCTAGATTCAATCCAATCTATATTCAAATCAAGTGGAAAGCTTTGGGATCAAAACTTCTATTCTAGACACCATACCTACTCCAAGATTGTCCAAAATTATATCAACACCCCAACCACTAGCCACAACATTTTAATACTAACTCCCATAGAATTTTAAGTCCATCAAAATATTCAACTCTTGAAAACAAACTAATATTCATCTAGGTCTTTTCCTTCCCATCCCCCTTACCCATAATTCTAAATTCCATTTATTTTCTTTTACAGAAACTGCTCATAGCTTCCCTTTACCATGTTCTTGGGTACACATTTCCAAGTTTACATTCCCTCTTCTCATGCGCACATTCTCTTGTTTCCTGAGGTAAGTTTAGTTGTTTGTTTTTAAGAGATATTTAAACAGGAAAACTTTGATTTCCAGTTTTATTTAAGCAGGTTTTTTATTGACATTATCATTATTGTCATTTCAGTTTTGTCCAACTCTCCATGATCTCATTTGGGCAAAGATATTGCAGTGGTTTGCCAGTTTATCAATAAAACAATTGGGGCAAACATGGTTAAATGACTTGCTCAAGATCACACAGCTGGAAAGTGTCTGAGGTCAGATTTGAATTCAGGAAGATAACTCTTTACTGACTCCAGGAACAGCACTCTATCCACTGTAGCACTGTATTATCACTGTAATACTACTGTATTAGCTTCCCCGAAACATCCACCCTAATTTTATGTTAGGGCCAATCCTGGCTTTACACAGTATTCTTTCTGCAGGGCTGTAAATTCAAGTCTTGTCCAACATGTATAATTAATATAGCATGAAAATAAACATAAACCCAAAACCCAAAAGAAATCTAGATACACCTAATGGGAGTCAGGTGATAGGTTGAGAGGGAATTTTGATCCCACTTTCTTTTCCCTGATTTGTTTTCATAAAAGTCTTTGATGTGTTTCCTATAGATAGATGCTTGTGTCCTGGGAAATAACCAGGGATAGGAATGGATATTACTGATCAATTTGAGGGTAAGACAAGTTTTATGGCATGAGACCAAGATGGAAATATGGGATGCCTAATCATTTTATCTGTAATTAAGGATAATAATATCAAGTCAATGCACATAGCAGTTTAACAATGTGTTTTATATACATTATTTCAATTGATTATTATGGCATCTATATGTTACAGGCATTTTTGTCTGTATTTTACAGATGAGGAAATTAAGATTCAGAGAATTTCAATGACCAACCCGTGGTTATACAACTAGTACATGTAAGATATGGGATTGGGAACAAGGCCTGAACTCCATGCTAAGTAGTTTTTAAATGCATACCATACAGCCTGTGTTAGGATAAAGATGGACTCAATCAATGAATAAGTATAGGCTCATTTGTCAATCTTAAATTCCCCAAATCCTACAAATCTGTGCTTTTGCTTCACATAATAGCAAAGGGTTCATGAGAAAGGCAGCATTTCAACTTATCTTAAGTAAAGTAAACGCAAAACACTCCTTAGCTGTCTGTCTCTGAAAGCATGTCTCTATTCAACAAGTCTAACTTTCCTTAGGCCAAGAGATTTAGCTAATAATAGACTTCAGAGCATCTCAAAACTCTCAAGTGCCAAAGAAGTACAGAATAGTAACCAAAATGAAAACTAGCAGCAATAGTAAGAGATGCAACACTTCTTTCTCAAGTACTATAGAGGAGATGGAGGGACCATGGTGGATACACTCAGAAAGAGACAATGAATTCTCTAGTCTGGTGATGTTCAATCACTGGCTCACAGACATAGGATGTTGAGCTACAAGTAAAAAGATTGCTATCAAGAAGGAGTGACTTGGGAAAAGGAAAAGATTATTAATCAATAATTAGTTGACAATTATATAATTAATAAATAATTGATAAATAAATAATCAATCATTTTTACTCCACTTTTAATTCACAAATGACACTAGACTAGCCATTCTGGGGAATAAAGAGAAATATAAAGCAAGTTATACATCCTCAGGAGGTCAATTATTTGGAAAAATAAATTCTATGAGTTGCTTACACAGGATTATTCAATTCAAGTATATTCAAATCATTTGACTTTTAAGTGCCTACCAGCCTCAAGACACTATATATATATATATGCATATATATATATATATATGCATATATATATATATATTGGTGCAGAAGATACCAAAACAAAACCCAAAAATCTGTAGCACACTTACAAATAAATTAATGCAAAATATAAAAATATGTGTAATTATACAAAGTAATTTTAAGAGAAAAGATATGATAAAAATAAGAAAGAGTAAATATGGTCTTCCTCAAATTCATCTCCTACCCTAATTAATGTAATCACATCCCATAATCATAAATTAAAAGGGCTTTTCTAGTTAAAAAGGTGTTTAACCATGCTATTCTTTTATGAGACACAAATACATGACTTAAGAAGGAAACAGGATTTTTTGAGCAAACATATTAACCCCACCTCTGAGGTCTTTAAACAGCTAAACTCTCAACAAACCCAAGCCAACAGCCAAAAGTGGAAAAAGAAAAAGGTCCCTGAAAGAGAATTCTTCTTGGGACTACTCAATGGATAGAAAACAGTGTGTACAGCAGGGACCAAAGATATATTCCAAACAGACACACATACTGAGAGACTAACTTATACTAGGTTTTGTGAAAGGAGAGAAGGGGAAATATATGAGAGATGTAAAGATCAAAATGACAAGATTTGACAAGAGGGGAGCTAAGTATAACACTGAAGTTATAAGTCTGGGTAACTGGGAGAGTAGTAGTGCCCTCAACAATAATAGGAAAATTGGGAAGAGTTGGGATTAGAGGGAGAAATAATTAGTTCTGCTTTAGACAGGTTGAATTTGAGATGCTGAAAGGACATCCAGTTTAGGATGTCCAAAAAGGCAACTAGTAATATATGACTGGAACTCATGAGAGAGACTAGGGTTGGATATACAGATCTGGGAATCATTTGTATATATTATCATAAATAAATGAATTTCATTGAACATGATGAGATCAAATGAAATAGTAACAAGAAATAAGAAAAGAGGACCCAGAAAAAGGTGTAGGGAACAACCACAGTGAATAAACATGGCTTGGCTAAAGAGCTAGGAAATGAAACTGAAAAGTGGTTAGAAAATTATGAAAATGAGGAGAGAGCAATAATACAAAAAAAACCTAGTTAGAAGAACTTCTGGGAGAAGATGATCAATAGCATCAAATGCTTCCAAAAGGTTAAAAATGATGAGTTAATTTAAAAGACCACTATGTTTGGGAATTAAGAAATCACTGATAACTTTGGAGAAAATGATTTCAATTCAATTATGAGGCCAAAAGCTAGATTGCCAAGAAAATAGGAATAAGAAATAGAAGCATCTAACATAGATAGCTTTATTAGAAAATTAGAGGAAAGATATAGGAAGATAGTTAATGAGAATAGTCAGATCCTGTGTTGGATTTTCTTTTTTTTTAATTTTTTTTATTAAAACTTTTTATTTGCAAAACATATGTATGAGTAATTCTTCAACATAAGCCCTTTTTTTATAAAGCTTTTTATTTACAAAACATATGAGTGATTTTTCTACACTGACCTTTGCAAAAACTTTTTTTTCCCAAGCTTTTCCCCTCCTTCCCCCCACCCCTCACCCCTAGATGACAGGTAATCTAATACATGCTAAATAGGATAAATTATATGACAAATACAATACATGTATACATATCTATACAGTTGTCTTACTGCACAAGAAACATCAGATCTAGAAAGAGAAGAAGAAAAAACAACCTAAGAAGGAAAACTAAATGCATGGAAATATTCACAGAAAGCGTTAAAATGCTATGTTGTGGTTCACACTCAGTTCCCACAGGCCTCTCTCTGGATGTATATGACTATCTTCATCGCTGAACAATAGGAACTGGTTTGAATCACATCATTGTTGAGGAGAACCATGTCCATCAAAATTGATCATCGTATAGTCTTGTTGCTGTGTATAATGTTCTCCTGTTTCTGCTCATTTCACTCAGCATCAGTTCATGCAAGTCCCTCCAGGCCTCTCTAAAATCATCCTGTTGGTCATTTCTTACAGAACAATAATATTCCATAACATTCATATAACATAATTTATTCAGCCATTCTCCAATTGATGGGCATCCTTTCAATTTCCAGTTTCTTGCCACTACAAAAAGGGCTGCCACAAACATTTTTGCATATGTGGGTCCCTTTCCCTCCTTTAAAATCTCTTTGGGATATAGGCCCAGTAGAAACACTGCTGGGTCAAATGGTATGCACAGTTTGATAACTTTTTGAGCATAGCTCCAAATTGCTCTCCAGAATGGTTGGATCCATTCACAGTTCCACCAACAATGTATCAGTGTCCCAGTTTTCCCACATCCCCTCCCTGTGTTGGATTTTCTAAGTAGTTGGAATCAGGAAGGAACATAAATATGTTTATGTAGGCACCAAGAAAGAACTAGTAGGTAGAGAAATATTGAAAATTAGAGAGAGTGGGAGAAAATGACCTTAGCTATGAAAAGGACTGTTTTCATTTGAGACCATAAAGAAGGAAGACATAGTGAGAGAAGATTTCCAAGTGATGTGAGAAGAGGAAAGAACAGACAAATGACTTCATTTTTCTCAATGAAATATAGTCCTTATCTACAGAGACTGAAGAAGTGGTACTGTAGGAAGGCTTGAAGGAAAAAAAAAGTTGGGAAAAAGGGTGCTGTGAAATTCTTGAAGAGCCACTGTAGAAAATGTTTAAATGATTAGAGAATAGATGCTCTATTACTGCTGCATAGGCCCAGTTGATATTAGACAAAAAAACTTGCAATGGACTCAATATACTTGGATTTGTGATTTTTTTCTTTCCTTATTTAATAGCATTTGGATAGGAGTGAAAAAGATGGATGATATGAATAAACCAGAGTTGGTGTTTGACAAAGCATGATCATTAATAAGACAAGAGGGTAAGAGATTCAAGAACAGAAAATAGTGTAGAATTAAGCAGATTCAATAAATGGTTGAGATAGGAAAGGGAAGATAGTGTAGCCAATGCAGAGGTAATGGGAAAAAACTGAAGAGTGGATGGAATGAAGACAATGATGAGATGAGGAACAGGGTAAAAGATCATAAATCATAAGGAAAGATAGAATAATCAATTATTATCATATAACAGAATTTCAGATGTTGTAAACATGAAAGTGGAATACTTATGGATGAAAGAAAGACCAAAACTATGACCAAATCTATATACCACTGAGATGGAGTGGAAAAGGTCATTGAAACAGTGAATTTGAGAATGAGGAAGCTGGGGTATTTGAGGGATCATTAATATGTATGTTGAAGTTCCCTAATTCAAAGACAAGATCTGGGACAGAAAAAAATAACGTAAACAAGCCACTGACCTGATTGAGAAAGAAAGACAAATAACCCTTAAGGGTGTGGGGGGG
>JAJPUD010001753.1:111562-129764 GCA_023553655.1 Myrmecobius fasciatus
GAGAGAACAATCACCAAGACCTAGATAAAGTGATAAATGTGGACATTATCAGCCTCGATGAATTTGATGATTGATAGTAATAGAAAGAGAATATCAGAGTCGCAATGGAAACAAGGATTATTCACAATCAATGAGGTAGGAGTTTTGTGAGAAATACAGTAATAGAAAGAGTAGCAAGGGGTGCATTATTATTAGAAGGAACTCAGGTCTCATTGAGTGACAAAAGGTGGAAGGAGTAAGAAATGGAAAGTTTTGAGATGCATGGAAGTTTGTTAATTATAGAACAGGTATTCTAGAGGATACAGTGGACAGAGGTGGGAAGATCTCAAGCAGAACACAGGAGAAATAAGGTTGGGTCATTGGCAGCCTTTCTACATTTCAGTTCATGATAAATGTTGAAGGTGCCATTGTACAGGATGTAGAACTCATACACCAAGGTCACTATACGATTTTACAAATTGAAACTGATGGGACACTAATTCACTGTTGGTAGAACTGCAAACTGATCCAATCATTTTGGAGAGCAATCTGGAATTATACCCACTATTAGGTCTGTTTCCCAAGGTAAATAAATAGCAGAAAAATAAAAGAATTCATATGTTCTAAAATATTTATAGCAGCTCTCTTTGTGATGGCAAAGAACTAGAAATTGAAGAAATGCCCACCAATTAAAGAATGGATAAACAATTTGTGGTATCTGATTATAAAAGAAATGATGACCTGGTTGATTTAAGGAAAACGTGGAAAGACTTGTAGGAAATAATGAAGAGCATTATAAATACTCAAAATCAATTACAAAGAATCTATGAAGGAGGATGGTATCCAAACCCAGGGAAAGAACTGATAAGTAAAAGTATATGTCACATGGTTTTATATGTATACATATATTTGCACCTAACGATAGCCTTCTCAAAACAATAAAGGGTGGGGGAAGGAAAGGGAATTAAAAGCACACAGCAAAGAACAAAAGAAAAGTTAGAAGGAAACAAAGAAAAGCAAAGTAGTTTTGAAAATGATGTACATAATAGTTTTTTTTAAAGAAAACAGTTTTTTAAGGCAAAATGGAAATTTATGATTTTATATTGAGTCCTCTTTTTACATTTTCCTGTGTTCATGGAAATTTTATTCTTTACTTTTTGAACATAAGCTCAAAATGAAATTTAACAAAGAAATTGAAATTTGGGACTGAGAGCTAGGAGCCAGGATTGAACAGTTTGTCTTCAAAGCAACCTAAATATTGTTTTTACTGTGAATTGTAATGGATCTATGGCTCACTGATATGGGTATTGCCTCTAATAGTCTATATCATAGCTCATCAATGCCTACCAATCCTGAGAAACTTGTATTCATGTTGCTCCATAAACCTGCCACAGGGTACATACCTACCATTATGGGAGTCCGTTAGAAAGATATCAATGTAGTACACAGGGTGTCCATCAGCTTTATACAATTTTCTAATAATATCCTTTATATCATTTTTCCTGTATAATGCTTTTAAAGAATATATTGGAGTCTCCTCACACACAAACATACCATTTGCTTCTTCATTGCCCTTCAGTAAGCTTCAACTTCATTTCTTCAGAGACTATTGTATTCCATACCTTGCTGCCATGCAATATAACTAGCTCAAAATAGGTGGTAGGAAAAGTTAAATATTAGCTAAAAAATAAAGAAGAGCCATCTAGTCTTCCAAGTTCTGGTTGAAATTGAAAAGAAAAATAAATTTGGAAAAGAGAATGCAATCCATCCTGGAATAATCACATTTATACTTGTGATGATTGAGAACACTATATCTAAGATCCAAACCAATTTTCAGCTATGCAGAACAAATTAACAGGATTTGAAACAGATACTTCCTAAGGAGAGTAAAACCCAAGCAGAATACAGATCTTCAATATCTTACCTTGGTTTATTCTCAGTTTCTAAGTGGTGCTGACTAAAGGAATTCATGACACTAAGGGAGGTACATATGAATGAATGTAAGAAGACTGGGTTCCCCAAAGTGAAATGAAATTTCCACTAAGGGAAAAAATAGAAAATACCTGGTCATCCAATAAGCATGGATTATAGAAGGCAATTTAAAAAACAGGGAAAAAATAGAAGATGGTCAAAGTTCAGAACAAGCTGACTGAACAAAAATAGTTCTCAGTGCTCAGAGTCATTCTAGGACAGAATGTGCTTATTTTCTCTTAAATTTATATCTGCTTCATTAAAAATCCCTGAAACTCACTGATATTTCTACTAAGAATTTCAGGTATTTCAGATCACTTTCATATGACCCGACCTCTCCTGTTAGAACACAAAAGAGAAGGACTAAGTTTGGAAAAGGGAAAGCTCAGAAGCTCTGTCATCAAACTCTGCTAGGAATAGAGAACCTGCTGCTTAAGGATAATAAAGGCACATCATATAAAAAAAGACATACCATATAATAAAGAAGAAGCAGTAGTCATAGGTAGTCTGAGGCATCATCTTATCCAACCCATCCATTTTAAAGATGAGGAAACTATCCAGATGGAATGTGAGTGACTTTAGGAGCTTTACTCATATGTCTAGAATCTAGAACCTGAAATTCAAGATTTAAATAATATTTCCCCTACTGTGATACTAATGTATTATTAGTGGATTTGTGAAATGATCCATTCTGGAAAGCAGTTTGGAACTAGGTTCAAAGGTCTATCAAACTGTGTATACACTTTGATCCAGCAATGTCACTATTGTATCTATATTGCAAAGGGATCATAAAAGAGGGGAAGGGTCCATATATGCAAAAGTGTTTTAGTAGCCCTTTTGGTAGTGGCAAGGAACTGGAAATTGAGTGGATGTCCATTAATTAACCGAATAAGTTATGATATATGAATATAATGGAATGTGATTGTTCTATAAGAAATGATGAAAAGGCTGATTTCAGAAAAACTTGAAGAGACTTGCATGAACTGATTCAAAGTGAAGTGAGCAGAATCAGAACATGATATACAGAATCAGCAAGATTATGTGATGATCAACTATGATAGACTTGGCTTTTCCTAGTAATATATTGATCCATGACAATTCTAATAGACTTTGGATAAAAAATGCCATCCACAGCCAGATACAGAACTATGGAGATTGAATGTAGATAAAGCATTTTGACCTTTGTTTGTTTGCTTTTTTTGTATTTTTTCCCTTTTTATCTTATTTTTCTTGCACAACATGACAAACATGAAAATATGTTTAAAAGGATTATATATGTATAACCTATATCAGATTGTTTGCTGTCTTGGAGAGGGAGGGTATAACAGAAGGAGAGAGAAAAATTTAGAACACAAAATCGTACAAAAATCAATGTTGGAAACTATCTTTACATGTAATTAAAAAATAAAATACTATTGAGGAAAAAATAATATATTTCCCCAATAGAACTTCAAGTTTAATAGATGGAAAAAAGTCAAGAAAATGGCAATATAAATCAATCAACAGTTATTTATTAAATGCATACTGTGTGACAGACATTGATCTAAAAATAGGAATAAAAGGCAAAGCAAGACTAGTCCCTTCCCTCAAGTAACTTACATTCTCTGGAAGAGATAATATATATAAACTGATATAAGTAGAATACATAGTAAGTAGATGAAAAAGGTACTGATAACAGAAGAGAAGAACAGACCTCCTGCAGGACGTAGTGAGTGGGAGGAGTGTTAAAGAAGCCAGAGTCTAAAAGCTGAGGTTAAGAGGGAGAAAATTCCAGACATGGGGAACAGACAGTATAAAGACAAGGAGATGGATCATTGTGTATGAACAACAAGTGGGCCATGATCTTTGGAAAATATGGAAGACAATGTGCAATTAATTTTTAAAATGGAAACATAATAATGGGCAGTGTTAATAGCTTCAAATACTAGAATAATTTCTATTTGATTTTAGAGGTAAAAGGAAGCCATAAGAGTTTATGAAGGGTGGAGGAAGGGTGATATGTGCAGATTTATGATTTAGGGAAATCTCCTTGGAAACTCTGTAGATAGATTGGAATAAGGAAAGACTTGAGGTAGGTAATCTAATTAGAAGGCTCTTATAATGATCAAAGTGAGAAGTGAAAGAAATAAACACAAGGTTGACTAGAATGACTTCGAGCTATCTATGGAAAAGAAACTTACAAGAGATTTTTTAAAAATTTAAACATTTTTTATTTAAAATTTTGATTTTAAATCAAAATTGTATTTTTTCTCCTTCTGTCTCCTCCCTCCTCCCTGTATAAACTGTTCAGGTTATACATGTACAATTATGTAATACATTTTCATTTTAGACATTTTGAACAAGAAAATTCAAATAAAAGAAAAAAACAGAAGCAAGAAAGTGAAAATAGCATGTTTTAGTCTATATTCAATCCATATCAGTTCTTTCTCTGAAGGCAGATAGTATTTTTCATCATTAGTTCTTTGGGATTGTCTTGGATCACTGAAGATAGCTAAGTCATTCACAGTTCTTCATCAAACAATATTACTGTTGTTATGAACAATGTTCTCCAGGTTCTGTTCAATTCACTATGCACCAGTTCATGTAAATATTTCCAGATTTTTCTGAAATCATACCACTTGTCATTTCTTAAAGCACAATAATATTCCATTACAGTCATAGTCCACAGTTTGTTTAATCATTCCCCAATTGATGGGCCTCCCTTTGATTTCAAATTCTTAGCCACCACAAAATGAGCTTCTAAAAATATTTTTATATAAATAGTTCCTTTTCTCCTGTTTTGGATGTCCTTGGGATATAGACCTATAAATGGTGTTGCAAGATCAAAAGGTATGCACAGTTTTATAGTTCTTTGGACATAGTTTCAGATTCTTCTCCATGATGGTTGGATAGAACTTACAAGATTTTGAAAACTGATTGAATATGTGGGGTGATCAAGAGTGAGAAATTAAGCATGATTTGATCTGTGAAATACAATAGTACATACTAAGGTCATTGGAGACTTACAAAACACAGAACAGACATAAGGATTTTTATTACGCTAAGATTGACCAACTTTTTAGAGAAGATGGCTTGCATAGGGATTAAAGAATGAGTAGGAACTTAAGAAGTAAAGATGGAAAGGTAAATGGAGGATATTTTAGCCCCAGAGAGCTAGAGCTTGGATGAATGAAAATGTAAGATATATTCAGGAAAGAGATCATAAAGTTTCCCAGTTTGTCTGAAACAGAGTATATATAAATGATCAATAAGAGATAGAGCTGGAAAGGTAGGTAAGCAACACATTGTGGAGGTTATTGAATGTCAAGAATAAGAGGTCTATCCTTACTTAGGAAGCAATAGAATCATCAAAGCATCTTAAACAGGCAGGATTGTGACATGAGTAGATCTGTGCAGAAGATAGGTTAGATGAAAAGAGAAGAAATGGAAGCAAAAAGGTCTGTAAGAAGGCCATCACATCACTCTGAATAAGTGGCAACAAAGAACTGTAATGTATATTTTAATATAACACACAGATCCCCCATTTGAGGAATGAGTAGAAAATGAGATAGTCAAAAAATGGCAAAGCAACAGATATAGCCTTGACCAATGACCCTAATCCCTTTCTTGCTGGGTCAGTCTCACTATACCTACTATTCAGCAAAAGCCAAGCAGCCCTCCTGAAGTGTCTAAGCTCATAAGACAGCTTGTTTTCTTGCTATCCTAAGGGAAAGGACCCTGAGCTGGCTCAGGATTTACTAAGAAATCTTCACCCTCCTCTCCAGCCCTCCGCAGAACAGACAACCACAAACCCAGAGAAAGTTGCTGATTAATTCAGACTTTTGCAGCCAAAAAGAAAAGGAAAGATAATCAGGGTCATTGATCTTAAGTCATTAGAAAGTATAATTCATCATAGAAATTTGGAATTTCAGAGTAAGAAGAGATCTCAGAGGTCAATTAGTCCAAACCCTATTTGATACCCTACAGTATCATGGGATTGCAAAGTCAAAATTGAAAGGTGCCATATATATGGCCCAACCTCCCTCATTTTACAGAATAAGAAACTGAGACCCACAGAAATTAGAATTTTCCCATGAGTAGTATCAGAGTTGAAATTCAAATCCATGACCTCTGAGTTTAAATATAATATCCATTGCACTACATTTTGTTTGAATACCTCTTTGGGGAACCCATAGCTTGTTCCCACAACCTGTTCTATTATTAAACAACTTTGGTTCTTAGTAGTTTTTCCTTATGTAGCTTTCTGTGCTAGCCCTCATACTTGAATACCCAGGAAAATTACCCCAGTTCAAGGCAATTTGAAGTTAGTACTCATGCTTCATAACTACGTTGATTCAAAACAGAACGAATTTAAACAAATAGCAGGTTAAATGGAATGGCACCTAGACAATCAACATATAAAATATATTCATAGTTACTATCACACCTGTGATGGAGGTAGAAAATGCATATGACCAAGAATCACATATAAAACACCTACAAGGAGCCATGTGGCCTGGATGCAAATGGCTAGAACTAACATCAGTGTTGTAGACGATGAATGACATTTGATGCTGTCACCATACTATTCTTTATTCTCTTCTGAATGCCAAATCTTAACTACTAGTCATTGTGCAATTTCTGATGAAAGCCATATTGTCTCTGATGGTTACCTCAGTTGATTTTGTCATCAATTTATTGTTCCCTATTGCTATTTTCTATGCTTCCTGTTTTCAGGATCATCTGTTTTTTATCTGTATCTATATAAAGGGATGCAGAGGCCAGCAAACATTGTCTTGTCAAGGACAGATTAAAGCTTAGTATATAACCAAAGCCATGAACCTCTTTATCCAGCAACAGATCACCCCCAACCCTACAAAAAGAAAACAAAATGAAAAAAAAATCAGCAGAATATCCTTAGATTTAAATTAAATTCATTCTTTTGGCTGCCTTTGATGCTTAAGTTCCATAGGTGCCATAAAAATAGCTGATGTGTGATTAAAATTCCTTTTACCTCCCATTTAAACTTTGATTATGAGTCTATGTCCTCAAAACCTAATTCAGAAAATATGTTCCACAAAAATCTATAGGACTAGAGTGATAAGACATATTTTGATTCCAAGATTTTCCAGATTAGTACCAAAAAGAAGCTAAAACAATAATAAAATATAGTAATAAAACACACAGGATCACATTTCTATCCATATTATCCATATCTTCAAGTAACAAAACTTGCAGTCCTTTATATATCCTACAATCAAATTAGCACACTGGTCTCCTTACGCTTATATCATATCTCTTCTTCCCTCATCCTCCTTATCTCTCTCTATCTTTTTAAATTTCTACTCACTGTTCCCAATTCTATCCTCTGGAGTCAAGCAGAACAAGTCTAGTTCTTTCCACAATATCTCCCTGAAATCTTGTATGACAAAGCATCTTTGGTTCCTTCAGTCATTCCTCCTTTAAGATGATCAAAACTCTTTACCACCCTTCTTTTGGGCATGCTCCAATTTATCAAAATTCTTCCTAAAATATGGTTCCTAAAATTGAACATAATACAGATGAGATTAGTCAAGGGCAGCATTTACCATTCTTAACAAAATATAGGTAATCATTAATATACTGGCAAAGTCAAAATGGGAAAATCTAGGACCTGGAGGAAATTTCCTTGGGAAACAAAAAAGCAGAGAATTTAGACATTCCTCAAGGCCAAAGTTCCCCTGCTATTACCCCTAAACCTTTCATTGAGTGTCTGGAACATAGTAAGTACCTAATAAATATTTATTGATTAACTGATTGATTCCATAGTGGTTCCCAAGTAGTCCACCCTGGTTAAAGGCAGTCACCATTGTACTTGTCACCATCATGAGGCAAAGCTTTGGTGACTTCATACTAGCTACTACTTTGTATATATCTAAAAAGTTTGGCCACAATTTAATCTCAAGAAGAAAACAAACCTTAGGACCGATTCAAATTACAGGAGATACTGCTGGTTCCTATCATTAGGGCATTGGGAAAGCACCTGAGGCTTTTAGATCAGGGCCAGAAGTTCTGAGAAAAGATTGATAAACAAGTCCAATCGCAACTCCTGATGTGACCCAGAAAGGAAGATAAATCAACAGGGAATAGAATATGCCAAGTGATACTTTTCATGATCTCTTTTCAGGCGCCTTTCCAAATATGGTTCAATTATGAATGTAGAAGGAAGTGTGTGGAGGAAGGGGAGAGGGAAAGACAACTCTGTTTTAGAGGATACAGGAAAAGTAAGATTGTCAAAAACAGACTTTAAAGATATCCACAACAAAAACCAAATTGTAAATGCTCAGAATTGGCAGCACAAAGAAAAAGCTCCCTCTTGACTTGTATTGAGACAGTCTGAATGCCCCCAAAATTGTGCTAGAGAATTAAAAAAACAGGAAAAATATCAATACACCAAAAAACCCCACAAAGCAAACTTCAGGTAACTATTTTGGATTGCAAAATAAGGATAAATTTCAATTTCAAACAAAATGTGATAAAATTTGGAAACTGAAAAAAAAAATGGATGGAATACTGAACTTGGTTTCAGGAAGGTCTGAATTCAACTCCTGCCTCAGATACTTAATAGCTATGTAACCCAAGTCAACCCACTTATTCTCTAGTCTGTTCCTCATCTTGTTTTAGTCATTTTAGTACTGATTCCTCATGACTCCATTTGGTAGTTTTCCAGGCTGATATACTGGAGTGGTTTGCCATTTCCTCCTGCTCCAGTTTATTTTACAGATTGAGGATACTGAGGCAAAAAAGATTAAGTGACTTTCTCAAAATCACACAGCCAGTGAATGTCTGAAGTGAAATTTGAGTTTAGGAAAATAGGTCTTCCTGAGGCCAGACCCAGTGTGCTGTGCACTATGGCACCTCCTAGTTGCACTTCCTCGTGTCTAAAACAGGGATAATAATAGCACCTACCTCCCAGAGGATTTTTATTAGGATTAAGATGAAGAAAGGATGTAAAGTCTTTGAAAACTTTAAAATGTCATAAATGTTAGCTGTGATTAACTCCAGACATACAGCATCATAAGTGGAGTCCAGGTTTGGGGTCTTTTTCATTTTCTACCTCTCGATTCATTTCTAGCATATCAGGTTTACCTAAATTTCCATTCCCAATTTGCTACTGCCAGCTGTGTGTCTCTGGGCCAGTAATTTGACCTCTCAACTTCGGTTCCTTCATCTATAAGGGAAAAAAAAGATAATGATACTTACCAAATGATTTCCTCACAATTCTGAGAGGTAGTGTAAGCCTTGAAGCACTAGATAAATATAAATTATTATTAGCAGCAGGAATTAACCTACACACTCTCAGTATTACAAAGGGAATTTGGAGTTGGGGGGGTATTATCTGAGGGGGTTAATTGCTATTCATTTCCAAAAGAAAGAGCCTCAGTCTAATAGTCAGTGTTTTCTTCTAAAGGCTTCCCTCTATACTCCCTTTAAAAACTTTCTCAATCATTTATCTGTTCCTCTTTCCTCCTATCTCCACCCCCACAACACCATACACCACACTTAGTTTTACTAGACTAAATGAAAATGATGGGGAATGGGGGGAGGAGAGATTAACACAAAGGAAAATTAACACATCAGTCATTTTAGTTTCCCTCTTCCTAATTCTGCAATTCTGATTTCAGAAGAGTTTCATTTCCCATAGCTCCCATGCCCCAGCTCTACCAGATGGGTTTCCTTGGGCCATTCACCAATGATGGAAGGCTTCGTGACCAAACATTAAAGTCAGTGGTAAGCAGCACAACCTGGGAACTCTGATTCATCTCTCTCACTTACACACAGGGAAAAGGAAACTGCATTAGTAATTAGGCAAATGGCATTATTTATAGTCAGAGATTCAAAGATCAGGCTTCAAAAGCCTCTCAGGGATTCTGGAGGATCACAGGTTACAGACCCCCCAGAGATCATTTAATTTCACCTGCCACTGAGAAAAGACTACCTATGGAAGGGGAGAGGAGGAGGGAGAAAGAGTTGGACCAGTTTGGGGATGGTAGCATAATTAAAGCAATTGCAGACAGTAAATTGAAGGGAAATGTAATTACAGTAGCCAAGAATAAGAGCCACAGTTAGACTCTACTAAAGGATTTGCTGGATGAAGGCAGGGGCCATGTCTTATCAAAAGTATAAATCTCTCTAGGGTTTAGGACAGTGCTCTGAATACAAAAAGTATTTAATAAATGTCTGTTTAAGAATGTATTGTTTGTGGAATTCCAGCATGACTCAAATCTACCTAGAGTAAATATTCTAGCAATTTGAATATAGAGGTTCTCAAGTCAAAGAAAGCCTTATTTCCTGAAGAGGTCCTCTTGGTCTTTGATGAGGTTGAATTAGGAAGAATAGATTTCCACAAGGGACTAGAGAGGCATAAGAGCAAACACCTGTGTGATAGAACTGGAATAGTTGGCTATGTGGCATAGAATGACAGAGTTCCTTTCAGGTTTCATCTCAAGAGCTACTTCCTACAAGAATCCTTTCTTGATTCACTAAAACAACCAACACAGTGTTTGCTGTATGCTAGGAACTGTGTTAAAAGATAACTATATCAATAAAAAACACCCCCCCAAAAAAAACCTGCCCTTGAGGAGTTTATATTCTAATGGGGGACACCATAGAAATACAAATGTATCCAAGATAAACAGAGAGTATGTGGAAGATATTCTCAGAAGGAAAGGTACTAGCACTTTTGTGGGATTAAGGGGTACTAATAAAGACTTCCTACCAGGTTACCCCAATTGCTAGTGTCCTCTACTGCTATCTCAAATTTCTTTGTAGATATTTTGTATTTGCTTCATGTGCACATTTCCCATTTTTCACCCCTACCCCCATAAAATATGTCTCATTTTTGTCTTTGTAGTACATAGCATAGTACCTGTCACATAATATTTGCTTAATAAATGCATGAATCCACCCTGCCATGTCTCATAAAAGAAAATCTATAATTCTACCTTATACAAGGTACCACAAAGAATCATCCTGAAACATTGGGGAAAATATTGACTTCAGAGTCAAAGGATCTGGCGTAAAATCTTTATTCTGCTATTTATTAGTTTGAATGACTTTGGAGGAGTCATTTCTTTATATGTCAGTTTCCTTCTTTTGAAAATGTGCGGGCCTTCCTTCCGGGGGTGGATCCATGGTGGCGGAGATCAGACAGGAGTCTCTGTAACCTCCTCTAACCTTCCCTCAAACCAACAACATATGAAGCCTCTAGACTGATTTTGAAGCAAAAAAATCCACAATATCTGGAAGACAACACGATTCTAGAAGAAGATACTCTGGAAGAACCTCAAAACAGGTCTGTTTTAATTGGGCAGGGGGGTGGTCTGCTGAACCCAGACTGTAGCACAGGGAGACCAGGGAGCTGGAGCAGGGAGCTGGAACAGGAGTCAGAACAGGAGTGGGAGTGTTGTGCTTTTCACACACCTGGGAGTCTTCTGGGGGCCTCTTGGGCCAATCTGTCCTGATTGTGGGCAGGTGGTTTGGAGGGTCTGCCTTTTGTGGGGGGTAGATTGTGAACCACTGAACCCCTGATGAGCATCGGACCTAGCTGCCATTACACAGCACCCTAGGGCGATCAATCAATCAACAGGACTGATCAGCACCAGAAATAATTCAATCAGCAAAACTGCCCAGGGTGAACTAAAGCAGAACTGCCCAGCACCTGACATAATTCAATCAGCAGAACTGCCCAGTTCCTGAAATAACTTAATCAGCAGAACTGCCCCAGAGCAAATTAAAGCAGCTGTCCCACCTTTGCCTTAAACAGATCCCACACCTTTAAAAAAAATGAATAAAAAACCAAAAAGAGCTCTCACCATAGACAACTTTTATGGAGAGAGGGAAGGACAGACCTGAAATCCTGAGGCCCCTAAAGGTAAAGCAACTCCAGAAAAAGCCCCAAAGAGAGACATAAACTGGTCTCCATGTCACAAGGCTTTCTTTGAAGATTGCATAAAAAAATCTTAAAAGAGAGTTAGAAGAAACATGGGGAAACGAAATGAGATCACTGCAAAATAAAATAGAAAAAATGGAAAAAGAATGCAATGAACAAAAAAAATATAATTGGTCAATTGCAAAAGGAACTAAAAATAGTAACTGAAGAAAATAAGACATTAAAAATTAGAATCGAACAATTGGAAATGAATGACTCATCAAGACTTCGAGAATCAGTCAAACAAAAACAAAAAAATGAAAAGATAGAGAAAAACATGAAATACCTCCTAGGAAAAACAACAGACCTGGAAAATAGATCTAGGAGAGACAATCTAAGGATTATAGAGCTTCCTGAAAGCCATGATGAAAAAAACAACCTAGACACTATCTTCCAGGAAATCATAAAAGAAAACTGCCCTGATATTTTAGACCCAGAAGGCAAAATACTCCTTGAAACAATCCACCGAACACCTCCTGAAAGAAACCCCAAAATTAAATCTCCCAGAAATATCGTGGCTAAATTCCAAAACTATCACACCAAGGAAAAGATATTACCAGAAGCCAGAAAGAAACAATTTAAATATCGGGGAGCCACAATTAGGATCACACAGGACCTAGCAGCTTCTACTTTGAAGGATCGAAGGGCCTGGAATCAGATATTCCGAAGGGCAAAGGAACTTGGATTACAGCCAAGAATAAGTTACCCAGCTAGAATGAGCATTATCTTCCAGGGAAGAAGATGGTCATTCAATGATATAGGAGAATTTCACCTATTTCTACTGAAAAGACCAGAACAGAACAAAAAATTTGATCTACAAACACAGAACACAAGAGAAACATAAAAAGGTAACAAGAAAAAAAACTCTTGAGAACTATATTTATGTTATAGATACTTATACAATGAGGGTTGATTTTATGAATCTATTATTACATTATGATTATGATATGATTACTGTGATTTTATGATTATTATGATATGATTATTGTGATTTTATGATTATTATGATATGATAAACTGAAAAAGAAATTAGAGGTAGAAAAGGGATAACACTGGAAGAAGAGGAAAAGGAGGAAAAATAAGGGAAATTATATCACATGTGGAGGCAAAGAAAACCTATAATGATTGAGGGGAAAAAAAGGGAGGGGAATGAGAATTGGGTTAATCTCCATCTCATCAGATTTGGCTCTGAGGGAATAATAGATGTATTTATAAGGAAACAGGAGGGAAAGGGGGAGAAAAAGGGGTAGGGCTCTAAAGGGGAAGGATTGTTTGAGGGAAGTGGTTATCAAAAGCAAAATAGTAGGGAGGAGGGAAAGGGGATAAAAAAGAGAAAAGCATAAGCTAGAGTAAATAAGATGGCAGGAAATACAGAATTAGTTATTTTAACTGTGAATGTGAATGGAATGAACTCTCCCATAAATTGAAAGCGGATAGCAGACTGGACTAAAAACCAGAATCCAACAATATGTTGTATACAAGAAACACATCTAAAGCATAGAGATACATACAGGGTGAAGGTAAAAGGCTGGAGCAGAATCTATTATGCTTCAGGTGAACAAAAAAAAAAGCAGGGGTAGCAATCCTGATCTCAGACCAAGTAAAAGCAAAGATAGACTTCATTAAAAGAGACAAAGAAGGAAATTATATCTTCCTAAAGGGTACCATAGATAATGAAGCAATATCAATACTAAACATATATGCACCAAGTGGTATAGCATGGAAATTCCTAGAGGAAAAGTTCAGAGAGATGCAAGAAGAAATAGACAGCAAAACTATAATAGTGGGGGATTTCAACCTCCCTCTCTCAGAACTTGATAAATCAAACCACAAAATAAATAAGAAAGAAGTTATGGAGGTAAACAAAATGTTAGAAAAGTTAGGTATGATAGATCTTTGGAGGAAATTAAATGGAAACAGAAAGGAGTTTACTTTTTTCTCAGCAGTCCATGGAACTTATACAAAAATTGACCATGTGTTAGGACACAAAAACCTCAAAATCAAATGCAGAAAGGCAGAAATAATAAATGTATTTTTTTCAGATCATGATGGAATAAAAATCACATGCAATATAAGGCCAGGAGAAAATAGACCAAAAACCAATTGGAAACTAAATAATTTTATCCTAAAGAATGAGTGGGTGAAACAGCAAATTACAGACACAATTAATTACTAATTTCATCCAAGAGAATGACAATAATGAGACAACATACCAAAATTTGTGGGATACAGCCAAAGCAGTAATAAGGGGAAATTTTATATCTCTAGTTGCTTATTTGCATAAAATAGAGAAACAGAAAATCAATGAATTGGGCTTGCAACTAAAAAAGCTAGAGAAAGAACAAATTAAAAACCCCCAATCAAATACCAAACTTGAAATCCTAAAAATAAAAGGAGAGATTAGTAAAATTGAAAGTAAAAAAACTATTGAATTAATAAATAAAATTAAAAGTTGGTTTTATGAAAAAACCAACAAAATAGATAAACCTCTAGTTAATTTAATTAGAAACAGGAAAGAGGAGAATCAAATTGTTAGTCTCAAAAATGAAAAGGGAGAACTTTCCACCAATGAAGAGGAAATTAGAGCAATAATCAGGAGTTACTTTGCCCAACTTTATGCCAAAAAATTTGATAACCTAAGTGAAATGGAGGAATATCTACAAAAATACAGATTGCCCAGATTAACAGAAGAGGAAATAAATTACTTAAATAGTCCCATTTTAGAAAAAGAAATAGAACAAGTCATTAATCAACTCCCTAAGAAAAAATCCCCAGGACCAGATGGATTTACATGTGAATTCTACCAAACATTTAAAGAACAATTAACTCCAATATTATATAAACTATTCGAAAAAATAGGGAATGAAGGACTCCTACCAAACTCCTTTTATGATACAGACATGGTACTGATACCTAAACCAGGTAAAACAAAAACAGAGAAAGAAAATTATAGGCCAATCTCCTTAATGAATATTGATGCAAAAATCTTAAATAAAATATTAGTAAAGAGATTATAGAAAATCATTCCCAGAATAATACACCATGACCAAGTAGGATTTATACCAGGAATGCAGGGATGGTTCAATATTAGGAAAACTATTAACATAATTGACTATATTAATAACCAAATTAACAAAAAACATATGATAATCTCAATAGATGCAGAAAAAGCATTTGATAAAATCCAACATCCATTCCTATTAAAAACATTAGAGAGTATAGGAATTAATGGACTTTTCCTTAAAATAGTCGGTAGCATCTATTCAAAACCATCAGCTAGCATCATATGTAATGGTGATAAACTGGAACCATTCCCAATAAGATCAGGGGTGAAACAAGGTTGCCCACTATCACCATTACTATTCAATATTGTATTAGAAATGCTAGCCTTGGCAATAAGACAAGAAAAAGAGATTGAAGGGATTAGAGTAGGTCATGAGGAAACCAAATTATCACTCTTTGCAGATGATATGATGGTCTACTTAGAGAAACCTAGAGAATCAACTAAAAAACTTTTAGAATTAATCCACAACTTTAGCAAAGTTGCAGGATACAAAATAAATCCACATAAACCATCAGCATTTTTATACATCACCAACAAAATGCAACAGCAAGAGATACAAAGAGAAATTCCATTCAAAATAACTATCAATAGTATAAAATATTTGGGAATATATCTGCCAAAGGAAAGTCAGGATCTATATGAGCAAAACTACAAAACACTGTCCACACAAATAAAGGCAGATCTAAACAATTGGAAAAACGTCAGGTGCTTTTGGATAGGTCGAGCGAATATCATAAAGATGGCAATACTACCTAAACTAATCTATCTATTTAGTGCTATACCAATCAAACTCCCAAGAGATTATTTAACTGACCTAGAAAAAATAACAACGAAATTCATCTGGAAAAACAAAAGGTCAAGAATTTCAAGGGAATTAATGAAAAAAATGCAAATGAGGGTGGCCTAGCTGTACCAGATCTAAAACTATATTATAAAGCAGTGGTCACCAAAACCATTTGGTATTGGATAAGAAATAGAGTAGTGGATCAGTGGAATAGGTTAGGTTCACAGGACAAAATACTCAATGACAATTGTAATCTAGTGTTTGATAAACCCAAAGACCCCATTTTTGGGGATTAAAAACTCACTATTTGACAAAAACTGCTGGGATAATTGGAAACTAGTATGGAAGAAATTAGGCATTGACCCACACCTAACACCATATACAAAGATAAGGTCAAAATGGATTCATGATCTAGGCATAAAGAATGATATTATAAACAAATTAGAACAATGTAGGATGGTTTACCTCTCAGACCTGTGGAGGGGGAAGGAATTTGTGACCAAAGAAGAACTAGAGGTCATCATTAATCTCAAAATAGATAAGTTTGACTATATCAAGTTAAAAAGGTTTTGTACAAACAAAATGAATGCAGACAAGATTAGAAGGGTAGCAGTAAACTGGGAAAATATTTTTACATCCAAAGGTTCTGATAAAGGCCTCATTTCTAAAATATATAGAGAATTGACTCAAATATATAAGAATTCAAGCCATTCTCCAATTGATAAATGGTCAAAAGATATGAACAGACAATTTTCAGATGAAGAAATTGAAACTATTTCTGGTCACATGAAAAGGTGCTCCAAGTCACTATTGATCAGAGAAATGCAAATTAAGACAACTCTGAGATACCACTACACACCTGTCAGATTGGCTAAAATGACAGGAAATGATAATGATAACTGTTGGAGGGGATGTGGGAAAACTGGGACACTGATACATTGTTGGGGGAACTGTGAACGGATCCAACCATTCTGGAGAGCAATTTGGAACTATGCTCAAAAAGTTATCAAGCTGTGCATACCCTTTGACCCAGCAGTGTTTCTACCTATATCCCAAAGAGATTTTAAAGGAGGGAAATGGACCTACATGTGCAAAAAATGTTTGTGGCAGCCCTTTTTGTAGTGGCAAGAAACTGGAAATTGAAAGGATGCCCATCAATTGGAGAATGGCTGAATAAATTATGGTATATGAGTGTTATGGAATATTATTGTTCTGTAAGAAACGACCAACAGGAGGATTTCAGAGAGGCCTGGAGAGACTTGCATGAACTGATGCTGAGTGAAATTAGCAGAACCAGGAGAACATTATACACAGCAACAAGACTATACGATGATCAATTTTGATGGACATGGTTCTCCTCAACAATGATGTGATTCAAACCAGTTCCTATTGTTCAGCGATGAAGATAGTCATATACATCCAGAGAGAGACCTGTGGGAACTGAGTGTGAACCACAACACAGCATTTTAACGCTTTCTATGAATATTTCCATGCATTTTGTTTTCCTTCTTAGGTTGTTTTTTTCTTCTTCTTTTTCTAGATCTGATGTTTCTTGTGCAGTAAGATAACTGTATAGATATGTATACATGTATTGTGTTCATCATATAATTTATCCTATTTAGCATGTATTAGATTACCTGTCATCTAGGGGTGAGGGGTGGGGGGAAGGAGGGGAAAAGCTTGGGAAAAAGTTTTTGCAAAGGTCAATGTAGAAAAATCCCTCATATGTTTTGTAAATAAAAAGCTTTATTAAAAAAATAAAAATTAAAAAAGGAAAAGAAAAGAAAAAAAAGAAAATGTGCGTAGGCATTAGGTGATTAGATGATCTTTAAGTTCTCTGCAGCTCTAAACCCAAAGAAGACCCTTAATATGTTCTTCTTCACCAATTCCACTTCCTGACAGCCACCATCTCTGGTCTAAGATGGAGACTTTTTCAAAAGAGAAAGAAGTTCAAGAAATCTTAAAACCCAAAAGTACTTGCTACCCTTTTTGTGCAGACTGCAGATTCAAGGCAGAGGAGAGTGGGGAGTTAAAAGTACTTATTCTTTACCAACCAACTGGAGACTTTCTTATAAACAGCATTGCCTATGGGTCACTAGTAGATTAAAAATTTAATGCTTCTGCAAGGAAGTTAAAGGATGCCCTGATGCACATAGGTCAATCTATTAGTTTTTTTTATCACCAGGGGCTAGGTTATAATGAGACACTACAACTCTTTTTAGTGCCCTCTGGACCTTCACCCCTTTCCCTCTGTGTTAGATGTATCTGGCCTTTGGCTGCCCAATACCAAGTAAGATTGTTCAAGCAGAAGGGACAAGACTAAGCTACTGTGCGTGAGAGGAGCCATGATCAGAATCACTTGACTTGGGTGGAGGGGAGTAGGAAAGAAGTGATAGATAGGTAGATAAATAGATAGATAGATAGATAGATAGATAGATAGATAGATAGATAGATA
>JAJPUD010001753.1:129774-149425 GCA_023553655.1 Myrmecobius fasciatus
ATAGATAGATAGATAGATAGATAGATAGATAGATAGATAGATAGATAGATAGACGGATGGATGGATGGATGGATCTTGGCTCCTGGAAATTTGAACTGAATGTTTCCAGGACAGAGGGATGACACCAGTGGAGATAAGAGGCTTGCTAAGTTTTGCCTTGGATTCCATTTTCACTGAATAAATGAAATAACATTTAATAAATACTAGATATGTGCTTAAATTATGCTAAACACAAGGGATACAAAAGAAAAGGAAAAAAAAGGCAGGCGACCTCAGCTCTCAAGAAGCTCATCTTTTAATTGAAAGAAATAACGCATATAAGATATTGCATCTGAAGACAAAGGAAATTCCTGGTAGTCTTTAGTGCAGATTGAGGGACTGGGGAAGTCTAAAGAGTATTGTGGCAGGGTGAGTGATCAATCTCTCCCACTCCATCTTATCAGAAGGATTGGAACTGGCAATTCCATTCTCAACTAAGGTTTATGAGCAACTTTATCTGTCCCACAGTGAGGAGGGGAGGGGTTGAAAGAATCTAGCCTATACCCATTGAAAAGGGGAGAGTGACCTGAAGAGGAGAATTTCCTTTCATGGGTATGGGGGTCAGCTTCCAGCTGAATTGGTATTGGCAAGAAAGTTGGAACAGGAGTATCTGCATAGTACATTCTCTAAAATGGGATCAAGAAGTGAGTTAACTGTGGCCAAATATAGGAGACCCTTCCAGCAATAAAACATTAAGTGGAAAAATGTCAGAACCTGAGTCCATGTTATTTACATTGGAGAAGAGGCAAGGTCTGGTTCAGAGTCCCTCAAGCTTCTGCTCAGAGGAGCATCATAACCATCAAGATGAACATGGGCTCACCCAATTTGTTACCCTTCCTAGTCAATGTGACCAGGCTAATGGCTAGCAGTCCCACCTAGTGGTTAAATAGGAGATACTTTCATAAGAGACTCCATATGGAATTTACAACTATCAGTACACTGATCATTGGATTTTAGTTCATAAAATCATAGGTTGAGAACTGGGATATCTAGTCTGACCCCTTTACTTTACAGGTGAGGAAACTGAGGTTCAGAGAGAAGTGACTTGCCCAAAACCATGAGAACTGGTAGAAAAAATATTCTCACTCAGGTCCTTTTAACTCCAAATATAACATTCTTGTCACTGAAGAGATGTTGGTTGCAACTCCCTTTTATTCTTATCCTGTAACAAATTATATTGTTGAGGCTCAGTACCTTCCTCACTGCACTTCAAACTCCTAATCTACCTGGGAAAAACTGTGTAATTCAATTTAATGCAATTCCATTGTTGTTTATTAAGTATTTACTATGCAAGATTTTTATATTACCAACACCTATGCACACCCATGCACACACACACACACACACACACACACACACACACACACAGAGTCCCTACTCTCCAAGATCATAAATGCCAAGGGAATTCAACACATTAAAAAAATGGGGAAATTCAAAGTATATTCAAGTTACAGAAAGTGAACACAAGGGGAAAATATTACCACTTGAGCATGGTAGGGAAGGGAAAAATCAGAAGAGACTTCAATTAGGAGATGGCAGCTGAGATGTTCCCTGAAGACAACCAGAAATTCTTAGATAAAGATAAATAATTGTGTTCCAAGTATGAAGGACCCACTGTGCAAAAATATGAAGGTAGGAGATTGGATTTCATACATAGGAAATAGCTAGCAGACCAATTTGACTAGAAAAGAGATTACATGAAGGAAAGGAATATGAAATAAAATCCCCCAAAAAGGTAGATGGGAATCATATTGTGAAGACTTTTAAATGCCAAGTTATAGAGTTTGCATTTATGCTAAAGATACTAGGTAAATTACTGGACATATAGAAATCCAAAGGTGTGTACAAGGTGATAATAATAACAATGGGAATAGTAAGGAGCATTTATTATAATGCTTTAAGGTTTACAAAGCATTTTAGATATGTTATCCCCGTTGGTCCTCAACAGCTCTGAAAATTCTGAGTTAATTATCCTCATGTTGCAGATGAGGAAATTAAGGCATATCTGAGGGTTACACACTAATGAATATCTGAGGCTTTATTTGAATTTAGGTATTTCAAACTCCAGGTCAAGTACTCTATCCGTTGCATCCCCTAGCTGCTTCAGTGTACCAGAGTAAAGGTATACAGATGGATCCAGGTACACACAATCATATAATCCTGTAACTGTCTCCCTATTACCTCTAGGAGCAAGTATCAACTCTATTGTTTAGCATTTAAAGCCTTTCATAACCTGGCTCCAACCTATATTCCTAGCTTTATTACATACTACTCCCTTTCTTATTATTCTATACTTTAGTTTTAAAAGTCTTCTTGTTTTCTCCCACGCAAGATATTCTATTTCCCATCTCTGGATCTTTGCCCAGGTTGCACTTATGCCTAAAATGCACTTCTTTTCAAGTCCAACTTTGGAATCTTTGTTTTCTTTGAAGACTCACTTAAAATACTACTTTTTACATTAATTTTTTCCAGATGTCACCCAGTTACTAATGTCTCCCTGACAAAATTACCTTGTATATCATATATAAAATATATATAATGTATATATGTACATTATATGTATATAAGTGAATTGGGTCCATGAAATGATTGAGAAAGAAAAGGTTCATGATTCCAAGCATCTCAACTTATTTAGCAATATATGTCAATTGCTCAACAAATGAACCAGACTCTGCCCCCAATTTAGACCTGAAACCCAAATATGGAGGGAGACAGATTTTTATAGATTAAAAATAATTGATGAAATAAGGTCAATTAATTAAAAGGAAATAATACAACATTTTGAATTGGATGAAAGATTAGGGACTTTTGAAGTTAGAAAGGGGAGAATGAAGAGGTATGATTCCTTGAATTCAAAAGCAAAAAAAGTTCCACTTCCCCCAGGTGTCTGTAAACAATGAAAGAAACATGGAAACAATAAATGATTGATCAGTATGGGATCATTATTCAGATAAGACAAATGGGCTGCCTAACATGTGCAATTATGAGAAAACTCCTTGAAATAATCTTAGGCTCTAACCAGATTTCTGGTCAGAATATTGTAGGTCCTTAGTTAAGGGTCTCTAAACAGAAAATAGAAGTGAATAAACTTTTCTCACAAGACAGAATTTGAACAAGATCCATAATTAAATAGAAAGGGAATTGAGCTACGCCAGAATTGAGTCCCAAGATGGAATCAGTGTGATTAACTGAATTCCCACCACCATTTGCTTTTCTAACTCCTTCAATCCCTCAATTTCTTCATACACATCTGATTACATCTTTTATGTATGTACATTACATAATATATACATGAAGAATGTATACATGGATATACATATATGTCTACACACAAAGTCATTAAGGATAAAGACTATCATTTTTTTGATCTTCTTGTTGCTGTTCAGTCATTCAGACATGTTCTGACTCTTTCATGAGACTGGGAACCATATTTTCCAGGGATTTACTTGGCAAAAACACTGGAATAGTTTGCCATTTCTTTCTCCACTGGATTAAGACCAACCTTAGTGATTTACCACACTACTAGTTATTTTTTCAGTGGATAAGAGTGTTAGTATTGGGGTTAAAAAGATCTTAGTTCAAATCTAGCCTCAGGTGTGTGTGAGCTGTGTGAGCTTGAGCAAGTCACTTAACTGCTGTTTCCCTTAAGCCACTGGAGAAGGAAATGGCAAACCATTGCAGCATCTTTGCTAAGAAAACCTAAGGACAGAATGGTTGTTTGATGGATTGGATTGATAGGATGAAAAGTATAAAGCAAGAAGATTATTGCTACTAGCTTAGAATGTCACAGTAAGATGCTGAATAAATGCTCGTGAGTTGAAAAGTATAAAGCAAGAAGGTTATTATAATTATTTGAGAACAGTGATCTTCAAAGTTAGACCAGAGTTGTAGACAAGATTGGAAAATAAGTCACATCTCATCCTCTTCTTGACAGACAATCTCCCACATAATCACATCTACCCTAATTTTCTAACACTTTACTTTCTCCTAATATTTCTATTTCCAAATGTCTCACCTCTCCACTTAGGAATTGGTTCCTCAAGAGAATTTCTAGCCAATTTCTACAGACCCTGCCTTTATCATCCATTTCCCATCAGTTATTGCCAAGTGACTTTGGGGGAAATGTGGCAAATGTCACTTGGACGTAGGTAGACCTATTGCTTGGGGTAGACCTACTGCTCGGGGTAGAAATGGTTGAAAAAGTCTCATGCTTCTTCCTTTGGATTTTGAATAGAACATTGTAAGTTGCACAAATGAGAAGGCTTGGATGAGTTGTAATATCCATCAAAGATCTTATTCCATTATCTTTCTCCAAAAAAAAAAAACCTATCTCTTCCAAATTTCTGTTTTTCTCTCAAAGATTTTATTACACTTCTGGTCAGCTATGTTCACAACTTCAACATTGACCAACCTCTATCCCATACTTGCTCTTATCTGATAAAGTGACGAGTTATAACATTTCTATCTCCATTTCTTGTATCCATATCCTTCTTTCTTTTTTCTTTTTTCTTTAATTTGTTTTTTTTCAATTAAGCTCTATCTTCTTTCCTTACCACCCCTATTAAAAAGAAAAACAAAATCTTTCTTACATATATATATACACAAATACATAATATGCCTATAAAGAAAAAATATATACCAGTGTATACATATACATATATAATATAAATATACATATATGTATATATGTGCATAGTTATATGTGTATTATGATGTGTATACATTTATGTTGATACATATATATTCAAGCAAAATAAATCCCCAAGTTGGTCATGTCCCAAAAATGTCATATTCTATATCCTGAGTTCACTACTTCAATTTCAAAAAGTAGGTAGTATGCTTCATCAATAATCCTCTGGAATTATGTTTGGTCCCTGAGGTTTTCAAAGTTCTTCAGTCTTTCAAAGTTGTTTCAATTTACAGTGTTGTTATTGCATAAATTAGTCTGTTTCTCCTCACTTTTCTTTAGGCACTAGCCTGATCCAGATGCTCATCATTTCTTAAATGTACTTTTGCAAAAGTACAACTCTTTCTCAAGATTCTCCCCACTCCATTCCATCTTTCATAAAGCTGCTAAAATGTAGGTCTGACCATGTAACCCTCCCTAGACATTAAAGTCCAGTGAACCCATATTGACTCAATTTTCAAATATCATTTCATTTTGATCTATCTTTTTAAGATTTCTCTTTTTTGTACAAGCTTTATGATGTATATGATTGTTAGTAAAGAAATAGATAGATAGATAGACAGATAGATAGGGTTTATATATAAGTGTATACATACAGGAATTATATAATAAAATTCTTTACTTATAGGAGTGTGTGATCAAAAAAGTTTAGAAATCTTTGCTCTAGAAAAAGTTTACTGCTTTTGATGTCAATCAATCCTGCCTCCTTCTTCCTTCCCCCATTCACTTTTTAAATTTCCATTTGTCTCCAAAAGAAAAAGTAAACATCTGAAGCCTAGAAGGAGTTAAAGATTCGAAACAAATTCACCATAGCATGGTCCCTACCCTGTGGGAGATGATGGAGATGAGGAAGGAGTAAGAGAGTAGGGATTCCATTGATATCCAAAGAACCAGCAAACATCAAAAGTCACCCCCTCACTGTCACAATGTCTCTATATTATTTAAAAGGAGGTTTAGATTTCACCAGAAATTCTCAGAAGCCCCATTTCCTTCCTGTTTCACTGCAAGGAGCTGCATTAAGTACCTCAGAGCTGCCTACTTAAAGTGCCGCTCCTTCCATAAAACCTTACCTTTATGTCTCTTTGTTTCCCTCCTGGGGAAGATGAGCAGATATTTACCCACTGCTTAGATTAACACATGATGGAGCCATCTCTTTTTCTTAAACAATCTCCCTTCTGAGACTCTGGCAGGTATCTTTTACATTCATCCCAAACCAAGGGGGCAGCTCTAGTCCAGCTATAGGAGGAGGATGTGGAGATCTTGCCACCAGATAGACCCTTATTTCTACTGGTTGGTCACCCCCTCCCCAGGGAAGGAGGTGAGGGAGGGGAGGAAATCATACATTTCCTGTTCCCTAACATCTTCACTACTGACAAACCATTTATCGCTGCAGATTTTGGCTTCTGGGTAGGATTAGGAAATGAGATAGGGGACTATTATCACCCTCATAGAATCTTGACTTGGAAAGGATCTTGGAGGTCACCTGGACAACCCAACATGCAAAGAAGGAACTATTCTAGGATCTGGAGAGACAAAAACCAGAAATGAAAAATAAATCCTGCTCTCCAAGAGTTTATATTCTTCTAGGGGATCCAGCATGCAAAGAGATAAATAGATAGGAAATTATTTTTTTTTAATTTAAGATTAGCATTTAATGGTTTTGCCATGGCTGTTTCAATCATCCACATTTTTGTGGTACCATAACTGTATTTTAGGAAAATGATTTATTTAGCAATCCCAATTATGCCATAAGCTAGGTGAGTTCCCGCACATTCCATCTTTATTTAAAAAAAGGAAGAGAATAACTTTTGTTAAATGCCAGCTGTATGCCAGAAACATCAAAGCAGGAATTTTACAAATATTATATGATTTGAAGCTCAAAACAATCTTGAAAGTTAGGTGCTCTTATCTCCATTTTAAAACTGAGGCAAGTTAAATGTCTGAAATAGAATTTGTACCACCCAGGGCAGCAGGACAAAATACTAATAACCAAAGGGATCTTTGTTATTTAGTGAAAAAAATAATGCTGGGTTTGGAATTGGAAGACCTAAATAGTGTAATAGAGAGGGCACTGGACTTAAAGTAAGGAAGATACAAATCTTTCCTCATAACTGACTTAGTTTAAAATGTAATATTATCTCTTTTAGAGGTATTTTTATTTATCTTGCTAAGCATTTCCCAGTGATGTTTAAGCCACCCAGGAGAGTTGTGGGCTTCAGATGGTGGTGCATTGGACACCTCTGCCTTAAAGGGTACTAGAGATTTTCAGAGGTAGAGGTGAAGGGAGAGTGCATTCCAAATATGGGGAACCACCTGTGTAAAAGCAAAGGAGTCAGTAATGTGATGCTAAATTCAGAGAAGCGAATCACAGGTAAACTGGTTCAGTTCTGTAAAAGGGAACGATATGAAATAAGAATAGACAGGAACCAAATCATAAAAGACTGTACATGCCAACCTAATTATTTTTTTTTATTTTAGCCAAAAAGGAGCCAATGAAGATTCTTGAGTAGGAGAGAGATGGGGTCATAATTGTGGTTTTTGCAGGATTATTTTGGCAAACTTGTGGAGGATGGATTGAAGAGGGAAGAAAGCGGAGTCAGAGAGATTCCTTAATGTACTTCATCAATAATCTAGGCCATAAGTAATGAATGGTAGATAGATGAGTAAGAGAGAGATGCCAGAAATGTTGAGAGGCATAACAGAATAAATAAAACCTGCCAAATGAAATAGCATCACAATTCTTAAAGGAAAATTTAAATTAATTATGGGAGAAAATAGATAATGACCATATACTAGTGAGGGGTCTTAACTTTCCTCTCTCAGTTATATAAATCCATCAATAAAATAAGAAAGAAGTCAAGGAGGTGAGCAGAAACTTGGAAAAGTTAGATACAATAGACTTCTAGAGAAAACTGAATGGAACTAGGAAGGAATATACCTTTTTCTTAGTTATGCATAACAATTTGACAAAATTTGACCATTTATTGGGGCAGAAAAACCTTACAATAAAATGCAGAAGATGAGAAATATTAAATGTACTCTCTTAAGACTGTAATACACTGAAAGTTAAATTTAATAAAGGCCCATAGATTAAAAGCTATTTGGAAACTAAAAATATCCAATCCTAAAGAAGGAGTGGGTCAAAGAACAAATTATATAAAGCAATCAGTAATTTCATTAAATAGAATGACAAGAGAAAGCATTTCAAAAATTGTAAGTTGCAGTCAATATAGTAGTTAGGGGAAATTTTATATCTCTTAATGCATACAATAATAAAAGAGAGAAAGATCAGATCAATGGATTGAGCACACAACTAAAAAAGCTAGAAAAAATTAAAAATCCACAATTAAATACCTAAATGGAAATCCTGAAAGTCAAAGGAGAGATGAACAAAATTTAATGTAAAAATAAAAAACCCAATACTATACTAATAATGAAACTAGGAGCTGGTTTTATTTTTTATAAAAGCAAATAAAATAAACCATTGATTAATTTAATTCAAGAAAAAAAAATCTATTTACTAGTATTAAAAATGAAAAGGATAAACTCATGAGCAATGTAGATGAAATTAAAGTCATTATTTGGAGTTATTTTGCCTGATTATATGTCAGTAAAACTGACAGTCTAAGTTAAAATGGATGAACATCTACAGAAATATAAACTGTCTAGATTAATAGAAAAGTAAATTGAATAGTAAATAACTTTACCTTAGAAAAAAAATTGAACAAACCATAATGTGTTCCTTAATGCTAAATCAAGAATCATATGGAATCACAAGTGAATTCAATCAAATATTTAAAAAAACAATTTAAAACTAATCCCAATATAAAATAAATTATTTTGGGGAAAAAAACTAGGTAAAGAAGGGGTCCAACCAAAATTATTTTATGGCACAAATATGAGTTTTGGCACCTAAACCATGGAGAATAAAAACAGAAAAAGAAAACTATAGACCAATTTCCTTAATGAACATCAGTGCAAAAAATTTTAATGAAATATAATGAACTCAGGTTCCCTGACTCAAAATCAAGTGTTCTTTCTGCAGTGTCTCTTATCTATGAAATATGGATAATAAGAGTTCTATCACCTACCTTATCTGGTTGCTGCATATATCCACTTAGAAAATGTATGAGTTTAGAAAGGAAATCAATCATTCAACATAGTCCCTTGGAGCAGACTTGGAAACAGAAAGGCTTGAGTTCAAGTCCTACTTCAAAAACTACATGGTAGGAGGGGAGGATCACAATTTCAGAAGGCCATAGGAAATTCTAAGATTAAATTAGAGATAAGTTCCCAAGCTCTATCAATGCAGGAAGTTTCCTTATTGTAAATTCCTCACACTAACAAAATCACAATCCTATATCCAAAAGCGTAAGAGAACAAGGAAAAATAGCAAAGGAGAATTTTTATTCCTTTATTTTGGGCCAGAACCTCCTATTCCATTGCTACAAAGGACTATGAATGAAGAAACTTTTTTCTTCAAAGATTGCCACCCACCCTGCAGCTATGGTCTTAAATGAGGGAATATTATTCTGGGATCTATGAATTTAGTTTTTGAAATATTTTTATGACTTCATTTCAACAGGCATTTCCTTTGTAATACTTTTAATTTTATTTTATACATTAAAAAACACATTATTCTAAGAAGGGATCCATAAGGTTTGCCAGACTTCCAAAGGGTTCCATCACACACACACACACACACACACACACACACACACACACACACACACACCTTATAGAGCTTCAAAAGGCATTAAGAAGTTGTGACTAACATGGTATTTTCACTTTTTTGCTGTTGTTTGCTCGAATTTTGTTTTCTTCTCATTTTTTTCCTTTGATCTGATTTTTCTTATGCAACATGATAATTGTGGAAATATGTATAGCAGAATTGCACATACTTAATATATATTGATTACTTGCTGCCTAGGGGAGGAGGTGGGGGAAAGGGAGGGAAAAAATGCAATGCAAGATTTTGCAAGGGTGAATGTTGAAAATTATGTAAGCATGTCTTGAAAATAAAAAGGTTTAATAAAAAAAAGAGATTGTGTGACTTGCCTATGCTCACAGAGTCAATATATGTTAGTTAAAGGACTGGCCCAGAGACCTCAGTGCCAGTGCTACACAATTCTGTCTCTCTGTTATTTATTATAGAATTATTATAGAAGAATTTGTTTTAGTTAACTTGGTTTCCATACTGTGTCTCCCTTCAGATTCTGTCCTCATTATGTCCCTTCAAACTCAAAATTTAAGAAAAATAGAATATATATAGGTTCCATATAAGGTTTTCCCTAACAGACTGCCATTATCAGTAGCCATAATTTTGAAAGTCTGAGCAATTATAAAAAAAGTAAGAGCAATTGAAGAGCTCTGAACTGTGTTTAATTAAATCCTGTTTGCTAAAATAAATGAAATCTGCCCTGGTCAGACCACATCTGAGGAATTGGGTCTAGTTCTGGGACCCACATTTTAGAAGGGGCATTGACAAGCTAGGGGACACCAGAGGAAGCTGGCTAGCTTAGTAAGGGAATTTGAAGCTATGCCATACAAGAATCAATTGATACTGAGGCAGGAAAAAGAAAAAAAAGAATGATAAAAGCATCAATGAAGCATTTTTTAAAAATGCACTGAGCAGAAGAGGAGGTTCTGAGGGAAACAGACAAGCAATACAGTTTAAGAGCTAAAGCACTGAATGTATTATATCCTTTTAAAAAACTGCATATAACAGCTTCGTTGTTTCAAGTACAATACTCTTTTTCTATTCTCTTTGTATATGGATATGTTCATATTTGTGAGTGCCAAGTTCAGAATAAGGGTGGGGGATGGTTTAGAGTTTTTAAAGAATCTGTTGAAAGAACTGGGAATGACTAGCCTAGGGTGGGGGGAGATTTAGGAAGGGCTATGATAACAGTAGAATATAAATGTCTTCAGGGAAAAATATTAATTTTTTTAATCCCAGCACATAACACAATGCTTTGAAGAATAGATGCTGAATTGATGTATCTGAGGAATTGATATTATTAGGATCTTATGACATCTGTCTTTGATGTTCCCACATCCTCTCCCCAATATATAGCTTAAGGAAAGGGTGATGGCTTAGGAGAACTTGTCAGAGAGATACAGCATCATCACTGCCCAAACTCTGTAGATTAAGCTATGACTTAAGACTTGTAGAAATTTGCACAACTCTCAGGATGAACTCTTCCCAGGGATATCTGGCACAAAGAATACAAAGACAGCCTCACAAGGCAATCCACCCAGTAAGCTGGCTCCTCAGAGCTTCACTGCTCTTTCCCATAAAGAAAGCTCACCTGAAGCTCTAGGTGTCTGTCAAGACAACATCATCAGCTCTTCAGTGTAAGAACAGCTTTAAAAACACCAGCCCTGAATGGAGGTGAGAGGTGGGGGGGAAAGGGAATAATTTGGCTCAAAGCAGCCTGAGAATGGGAGAGAGGCTGGTGCCTTAAGGAGATTATTGGCAACAGCTGCTGTCTCCTAGCTTTACAGATCAATTATTTTCTCGAGCGCCAACAGCTATGCATGCGGAAGACAAAATAGATCTTTTTCATTTTTTTTTTTTCAGTTTGGATCCCAAAGGCAAAACTAAAGGTAATGAGTGGAAGTTACAGGGAGGTAGAATTCAGCTCCCTATAAAGAAAAGCTTCCTAATGATAAGAGTTTTCCCCAAGTCTATTGTTGGGTAATGAGCTCTTGTCACTGGAGATCTTCAAGTAAATGTTAAGGCAGATGGGTGGCTCAGTGGATAGACTGGAAAAGCTGGAGTAAGAAAGATGAGATTTTGAATCCTGGCTCAGACACTAGCTTTCTGACTCTGGGCAGCTCACTTAATCTCTGCCTCAGTTTCCTCATCTGGAAAAGTTAATAGCACCATCTTCCAGTTGCAAGGAAAAATAAGATATTTGTAAAGTCTTGTATAAATCTTCCAGAGTTGTCAGAACAAACAGATATTTATAAGGTTTTATATAAATGCTGACAGTTGTTATTACTTCTTGTTGGAGATGAAGGCAGGATTGTGATATGAGTAGGTGTAGGATAAGATGAACTCAGAGAACTCTTCTGTAAGGACCTGAGCCTGACTCAGGCTGGTCCCCTGATGGTTAGAAAATAATTGATCATTCATCGGTTCATATAAGGAGATTTACTTAGCCCTAGCATAGAAAATATATTCAGCAAATGTACATTAGGCTCCACCCAAGATAAATTCATCAGATCTAAACTCATGTATTTCAACTTTTATTAATGCAAGCCTTGGTTGATTCCACCTTCCTCAGCCTCCTTACTTCCCTCTTTGGAAGAGAACTCCTCCTAATGCCTTCCTTTATAGAGAATGGAAACAGGCCACTTTATATCTATTTCCTTTTTACAGCAGCATATCCAGTCAGAAGGGCATCTTGACTTTCAGGGGGAGCAAGAGTTCATTAAGTGTGAGAAACCTTTCTTGAAGTTCTTTATGTCTTAGACAATGGGGAAGTTATACCAACAACATGAGTCTTGGTTTTCTGAACCAATGACTACAGTGAATGACGCCCTAGAAAAGCAGGAAACCCCTCAAACTAACTTTTAGGTATCCTATATGTAACCAGTGTGACTTTCAAGTCATCATATTCTGGAGGAGCTCTGGAGTTCAGGGGACCAGTTCTAGCTCTCTTCCCCCCAGATTCCACAGTAGTAGACTCCCAAAAAATGATAGAAAGAGGAATAGGTCCCTTCCCCATCACTCAGGTAGAAATTTTTATGGCCTACAAGCTGGGGTTACAGAAAAGTCTTCATTATGACAAGCTTAGCTCAACCCTTAGCCTTCTAAATCCTCACCCCTAACCTCCAGTTGTGGAGGGGACAGAAAAATGCATTGTTCACTATAGTCTACTCATGGAATCAATAAGAACATTTCCCAAGCTACGTGAATCAGGCAGAGTAAAGACTAGAGGAGTGCACCCAAGAGCCAATGCTTAGCATGCATGTCCCACAATCAGTAAGGGTCATCAACCATGTTTACCTACCAAGTCACAGACTCAAGATTTGGGGAGGTAATTTAAAGTAAGGGACAATAACTGATCTTACAATTTATATTTCTAAAGAATGGCTGATTCAGGAAGGAATACAACAGACCCAATCCATAAAACTCAGGACAGCCCTGAAGATAAATGCAATCTTCACAAAAAGCCAAAACTTTGGGGGAACAGGTTGAATCTTACAAATGTTCCTCTTCTTTGTATTCTCCTAATCTATCTGCTTTACCTAATATTGATCTCCCCAGGCAAAGATCTCCAGTCTTGCATTCAAGCTATTGCTTTCTTATTAATCTCTTATATTTTGACATTCTGTAAAAATAAAAAGCAAAAATTCTGTACTTATTCAAAGTAGGATATAGTGACTTGATACATTAGAGTAGAACCCTTTATGCTCTTAGATGATCAGGCAATTTCATCAACATAGTCATATGTCACCCAGAAGCTGGTTCTAGGAAAGCATAACTTGAGCCTTACTTGACTCTAAACAAGTTCTGGTTTTGTTGCCTTTTAAGGAAAATTTAACCTAATTAATATTGGAAGGGTGAGGGAAAATTTTTGTCAAATATTTAACCTTTCAAACCTCTATTAAGCTTTTAAAATAAAGTATGCTATTCACCAATACAGAAGAGGAGTAGAGAAGAGAGCAGGGGGAAGGAAGAGGACATAATAATAGTATAATTATGGAAAATATTATAAAAGAACATTGACATTTGAGACAAGAAAATCACCATTTCTATTTCAGAGGAAGAGAAATATTGTATTATAAGCCACCCTATAACATGGCCATTTGCTCCTACCCATATTACCAGGCTTATACCCTATTTCCTACTTACTACCTCCAAATCATCCAGCTATAAGCATAGCTGTCCCTTCAATTTGCTTTCTTGCTCACCTTTGGGTGTTACCTTCCCCAACTAAAAGATAAACTTTGGGGACTTGAGGACTGTCTTCTTTGCTTGTATTTGCATCTCCAGAACTTAGCACAATGCCTGGCATCTAAGGATTTGATAAATGCTTTACCTATTTAATAGAGAATGCAAAAGCTTCAGGTGCAGCCCTGAAGCAATTAAAAAGAAAAAATCATTATGAATTGCATTGATACTGAGATTAAAACTAATATCATATTCTTCTTGAGACCTGAAATTATATTACAGTGTAGACACGTAGAAGGTTTTTAATCAATCAGCAATGGGAAAAATGTCTTACTTCTTTCCTTCCCTTTCCTTTTTTCCTCTCCCCACTTTTTCTCTCCCCCACAATTATTACTTGTGATCCTTTTTTCAGTGACACTAGTGAATTCTGCAAATAGGGTGCAGTAGAAAAGCATGGATTTTGGAGTGGGAAGATGAGTTCAAGTACGGATTCTGTCACTTGCAAGCTGTGTGCCTTTGGGTAAAGCTTTATAACAGGATCTTGACCCCTTCTCAGAAAATATTTTTGAATGCATAAAATGAAATAGATAGGATTACAAAGGAAGCCAATTACATTGAAATGAAGATGTAACATTTTTCCCATCCAAGGCCAAACTTTGAAATCAATCTGCGAACTCTGTGTTAAGGATTTCTGCTCCACATCATTGTTATGTTGGTCCAAGAGTTTGTCTACAGGGAATCTAATTTACCTGGTAGGCTAACCAAGTCTACCCAATATTAAACAGTCTTACCTTAGGTCTAGAACTGAATGAGGTTGTTCAGGGTGATTTACAGGAAATAAATTAGACTGTGTTTGGATAATGTATTCTTTGTTCCCAGATCAAGATGGGAAAGGTCCTTGCCCTCCTTTCTGCTGTAGCATGGATAATTTCTCCTTTCACAAACTGCTGAGAGATGAGTCTCATCAACCCAAAACACTAGTCATGTGAGGTCTTCTCTTTCCCTAATTCCCTCCCTCCCTGCCTCCCTCTCTCTCTCTCTCTCTCTCTCTCTCTCTCTCTCTCTCTCTCTCTCTCTGCCTTCCCCTCCCCCCTCCTTTCTCCCTTCCCCCTCTCCTTGTTCCCCTCCCCCTCTCCTTGTCCTCCCTCTCCCTTTCCTTTTCCTCCTCCGCCTATTCCCCTTCCCCTCCCCTTCCCTCTTCCCTTCCCCTTCCCCTTTCTCCTCTCCTTTCCCTCCTTCTCCCTCTCTCCCCCTCCCTCTCCTTTTTTCCTCCTCATTTCCTCTGCTCTCAAGTCCCCACTAGATTCTTTGTCTGACTTATAGAGCTGAACTATTCAATATCCCTAAAGACCAGCACTTGCCACAGAATGGTCCTCAAGGGACCACATTGAAAAGGTTATAGAAGGGAGTACTCTTTCTACCCCCAAGCTTGTGCTTGCTCCAGCTATGCTAAGGTCTCTTGCTTCTAAAGGGCCTGGGCCTGGGTCTGGGAATCATTTCAGGCTAAATTTTAGTTTTACTTTATGAAAAAAAGCACTAAATTTAGAATCTAAACTACAACAAATTCTCTAGGGAGTCCTTGCCCTTTACATAAAAATTGAGAGAAATATCTCTCCTATTGGGAGAAATCTACCCATGGGAAGGGAAATGAGGAATTGCATCCCATCTTTCTTCCTCAAGAAGGAGCTATCTAGGGGCAGCTAGGTGGGGAAGTGGATAGAGCACCAGCCCTGAAGTCAGGAGGACCTGAGTTCAAATTTGGTCTCAGACACATAACATTCCCTAGCTGTGTGACTCTGGGCAAGTCACTTAACCTCAATTGCCTCAGCAAAAAAAAAAGCAAAAAAAAAAAAAGAAGGAGCTATCTGATACATTAGAGGTCATTAATCTAATAAAACTTCCTTGGCCCTTGTCTTTTTTTATTCCTCCTACCTAGATACCCACTATACACATTAAGGCATAATGTCATTAGCATAATATTCAGTGCTCTATACAATCTAATCCCATCCTTCCCTTCCACTTTTACCTGAGTTTTTTCCTACAAAATGCTCTCCTTTTACTGAACTGTCCCCCAAGCAGGTATTGAACTTTCCTACCTGCTCTTTTGGTCAACATTTATTTTTATACTAGAAATAACCCAATGCTTTCCTCATTGATTACCCAAATCTTGGCCATCTTTCAAGTGAAATTTTAACTGCTTTGTGAAACTTCCCCTGATCAAATTAATCAAAGATAAGAATAGGGTTAGATTCTATCTCCTGCAGCCACTCTGAATCATGGGTGACAAAACTCATGTCTGAATTTCCTTTTCCAATGGAGGGACCTCAGGAGGACACTAAACAGCCTTTCAAAAAGACAAGGTGGAGATTTTGAGAGAATACCCTTTCTTTGATGCCAAGAGGTACCACACTCAAATCACCTTAGGAAAGATAGGATACAACCTCTCTATAAAGTCCTCTGTAGATTACACAGTCCACCCCAAGGCATAATAGCTTTCCCTATATCTAATTTACAACCTATCCTTTAGTTTTAGCTCACTTTTTTTCTATGTCATCATAGGAAATGACAGATGGACAGCCTTCTTTCCTTATGCTTCAGGAAACATGCTCCTCCACAAAGGTCTAAGCTTTCTAGTATTTCACAAGATTGTTATATTTTATGTATCATGATCTCCTTTTTGCTTCTTGTTTCTTTCTCTTGAATGACTACTTTGTTATCAACTCATGTGGTCTTGAGAAAGGCAACCTGTGAATCAGAGTAGGAGAGAAGAAAAAAGCTGTAAAAACTACAGGAAAGCAAAGGACATTAAAATAGCTGGATATAGAATCCTTCCTTCCTACATGCTATGAAGGTATCTCCTACATTAATTTAAGGTTCAAGTGATTGAGTCCCTAAGCCAATAGCTCCATGAGGCTAACTTTTATGAAGAAGAGCCATTGTCATAAGATTTTTTTTTAGAGGATCACTTTGTACTAGCAACAAACAGTTAATCTTTCCTTTAGTAACCTCTCTTCACATTTCCTGTTAAGTTGATTCCAGCTATTCTCTGGATAATTATTTCCCATGGGTCCCACTCTGGAGGAAATGGGAATAATGGAGATGGAAACACAATACAGTAAATAGTTCAGATTCTACTACTCTACCTCAAAATTTGTGATTGCAGGAGAAGATGCTTAAAATAATATTCTGTGAATAAATTGCTTTTAAATATACTGGAGTGTGGTTCTTTTTAAAGGGTCCATTTGCATACCAATAATTTATAAGTGGATTACAGCTAATTCTTATCTAGTCATTAAAGTGGGCCCCCTATTGATCCAGCCTTTCTGGAAAGCAATTTAAAATTATGTTTTAAAAAAAGTGTGAAAATATCCATTTCCTTTGACCAAGCAATATCACTGGTAGGCATAACCCCTAAAGAGATTAAAGACAGAAAGAAGCATCTTTTGTACACCAAAATATTCATAGCAGCACTTTCCAGCAGAACTAGAAACAGGCCAGATGGCCTTTTATTGGGGAATGGCTTAACTAGCTATGGTATGTGACTGTAACAGAATATCACTGTGCCCTAAGAAAGGATAAACATGAAGAATTTAAAGATGCATGGGAAAAAAACTCAAAGGAACTAGTGTAGAGTGAGCTAGTAGATCCTGTGAAATAATATACACTATGATAAAAACAATGTAAATTGGAAGAACAAAAGATAAAGCAAAAGCTATCAATTTATTTTGAAGTGAGCCGCCTCATGGTAACTGATTTGCTTTGCTGTATCTACTTCAATTGGTTTTAAAAACTAAAACCTCATTTCACTTAAAATTCTCTATAATTCATATGTTTAAGGAGTTCACAAAGATCTCCCCTTTTGGACCCAAGTCTGAATTAGTGAAATTTTACTGAACTGCTTTAGCTTCTTTTTCTACCCCACCTAGAAGTTCATTCACTGGAGGATCTCAAAGTTCCTATATGCCTCTTTTCTGTGTTTGTCAGTTAGTGTAGAGATAAATAAAGTATGCAGAGTTACTGATAAGAAGGGGTCAGAGATGCCAGGTAGTAAAAGTCATCAAGCTAAAGCAGCTAGAGGGTCAATAACACAAAGAAGCTTTGCATAACCTCAGCAACTCATTGTGACAAGTCAACCCAGGAGACATTATCATCAGCAATCTTGCTCACTTCAAGGCCAAGGACCAACCAGTCTGAAAGATTGGGAGAGCCTGGGGAAGAGCTGGAGGGCTCAATCTGACCATTCTCATTTTAGGAAGAAGCAACTTTGGTACAGAGAGGATGAGTGAGTTAGAAGAGGAAGCTTTTAAAGCTCTAAGGCAGTCAGTCAACGTCTTTCCTCTGTTGATTATTCCCTATCTAATCTGTATATAACTTGTTTGTGCATATTTGTTTGTATGTTGTCTTCCCCAATAGATTGTAAACTACTGGAGGGCAAGATCACTTGATCTTTGACTCCATACCTTATATGCAGAATAGCAGCCCAAAGAGCCTATTCTAATATCCTACAATACCCCTCTTCTCTCTTGATGCTTTGCACAATTTAGGATCTCATTAAGGAACTGCTTCCAAGAATGTCCCACCCCTAAGAGCTCCAGCCATGGCCACAGCTGTCCCCAGAGAAGGAGAGGCCCCAACATCCACTTGCCAACCCTACCTCCTCCTGAACCCAAGGGGACCTGCCTGGTAGATGCATCTGGGGAATGGATAGGGCAGAGGGACCCATCAGTGCTGTGGATGGGAGAGAGATCATGGGTGCCTTTACCTCCATTCACAGGTCTTTTGCCCCTATTTACATCCTCAGCACAGTTCCTGGCACATAGTAAGCTTACTAATTATTGCTGGATACTACATGCTTATTCAATATTTCTCTGGGACATTGAAAGGATAAATGAGTTTGACTATGGACACACAATCAGATATTTCAGATTAGGATTAGAAATTCTCTTTCCTATGCCAAATCTTATCCTTTGTTCAGTAGACCAGGATTTTCTTTATGTGATTAAAAAAATTACACCACTTAGTGAAAAATAATGCTAGCTCTTGCATCACAACGGTTAAGAGACAGAAGACACAGGGAGAAAAAGAGTAATCAATACAGTGAGAGAGACAAACTGAGAGATGATAACTAAGAAATTAGAGTGAGAGGAAAGATAAAGACAAAATAAGGATAAGAGAGAGAAAGAGGAGATATAAATAGATATATAAAGCAATGAAAAGATCCAAAAACCCATGGACAGGAAGGAAGACTGAGAAATGCAGTCTTGATCAACAGAATGATTTCAGAGAGGCCTGGAGACATACATGAACTGATGGCTAAGTGAAGTGAGTAGAATCAAGAGAACATTGTACATAGCAACAACAAGGCTATAAGATGATCATTTCTGATGGAAGAGGCTCTTTTCAACAGTGAGGTGATTCAGGCCAATTCCAATGGATTTGAGATGGAGAGAGCCATCTGCATCCAGAGAGAGGATAATGGGGATTGAGTATGGATCACAACATAGAATTTTCATGTGTGTTGTTGTTGTTAGCTTGCATTTTGTTTTTTCTCATTTTTGTCTGATTTTTCTTGTGCCCCATGAGAATTATGGAAATACATATGAGTTGCACATGTTTAACATATATTGGATTACTTACCATCTAGGGGAAGGAAGGAGGGAGGGAGAAAAAAAATTAAAACAAGGTTTTTCAAGGGTGAATGTTGAAAACTATGCATGTGTTTTGAAAATAAAAAAGCTTCAAGGGCTGTTAGGTGACACAATGGATAGAACACCAGTCCTCAGGAGAACCTGAGTTCAAATCTTACTTAACACTTAACACTTCCTAGTTGTGTGACCCTGGGCAAATCACTTAATCCCAATTGCCTCAGGAAAAAGAAAGAAAGAAAGAAAGAAAGAAAGAAAGAAAGAAAGAAAGAAAGAAAGAAAGAAAGAAAGAAAGAAAGAAAGAAAGGAAGGAAGGAAGGAAGGAAGGAAGGAAGGAAGGAAGGAAGGAAGGAAGGAAGGAAGAAAGAAAGAAAG
>JAJPUD010001753.1:149525-176888 GCA_023553655.1 Myrmecobius fasciatus
AAGAAAAAGAAAAAGAAAAAGAAAGAGAAAGAAAGAAAGAAAAGTTGAAGGGGCAGCTAGGTGGCACAGTGGATAGAGCACCAGTCCTGAAGTCAGGAGGACCTGAGTTCAAATGTGGCCTCAGACACTTAACACTTCCTAGCTGTGTGACCCTGGGCAAGTCACTTAGTCCCAATTACCTCAGGGGGAAAAATAGAAGGGAAAGAAGCAGGAAAGGGGGGGAATTGAGAAAAGGAAGATGGACAGGTAGAAAAGGGAGAAGAGGGTGAGAGCAAAAGAAGAGAGAAGGGAGAAGTGAGGAGAGAGCAAGAGGATGAAGGAAAGAACAGAAGGAAGAGGGGGAAAAAAGAATGGAGGTTGGAGAAAGACAGCTCAGATGGGAAAAACTAGCAACAACCACCCCAAACCTGAAGCTGTTTAGAAAGCAAGTGAGCCACGCCAGGCTGTGCACTTGCAAGCCATTTGCAAGGAGACATAAATGTCAAGGGTGGAAGAGTCTGATTAAGGTTACTCCCAGGGGTTTAGGCGCCATAGCTTGGCCGGGTACTATTTAGTTTCCAAAGCTTTGTCTGGTGCTATTTAAAAACACAGGCAAAAAAATTGTAACACAAGGTTTTGCAAGGGTGAATGTTGGAAATTATTGATGCATATGTTTTGAAAATAAAAAAGTTTTAATATAATAAAACGTCTCAGGCAGCAGCCAGCGAGCACAGTGAAGACGCCTTAGCCCATGTCTAATTTATTAGAACAGTTCGCTGAATCTGATTCGTCCCATTAGGTCAGCTGCAACCCCTTTGGACTCAACAAATAGGCCCGTTTCCCCAAGATGTATCAGTTGTTACTGCTGAGCCCCCTGCCGCGTCGCCCCTACTCCCATCCCCACCCCGTACTCCCCAAGCTAGGATCTGTGAACGAAAGTAAAGGCACCCGTGATCTCCCTCCCATTCACAGCACTGATGGGTCCCTCTGCCCTATCCTTCCCCAAATGCGTCCATCAGGCAGGTCCCCTTGGGTTCAGGAGGAGGTAGGGTTGGCAGGTGGATGCCCCCGACCTCCCCTTCGCTGGGGGTGACAGCTGCGGCTTCGGTTGGGGGTCTCTGAGGGACATGCTTGGAAGCAGTTCCTTAATGAGACGCTAAGATGCGCAAGGCAGCAGGGGACAGGAGGGGTGTTGTGGGAGATCAGAAAGCGCTCTTTGGGCTGCTATTCTGAATATAAGGCCCCGAGCCAAAGATCAAGAGACTTTAGCCAGCCTAGACCGGGAATAATTACCCCCAAATAGCTGATTGCGTAATTACCAGCTAGAATGTAAACATATAAATATGGAAAACAGTGCACTGAGAGGGGAGAGAGGAGAGGGGAGCGGGGGACCTTTGCCGTATTTCTCTGTGCACCCATAGCCCGGCTGCTTGCGCTGGGGTTCTCATTCAGTAAATCCAGCTTCTAGCAGCCACTCACCGCGGGGCCTGATGAGATGTTTTAACAACGCTAAATTATTCCGAGGTTCCCAGCTCTGGTTTTAGATTGGGGTAATTTATCCCTGGAGGCCAAGAATCTGGGTTTGGCCAGCTGTGGTTGAGTGGTCCTGTGAATAAATGAATGGATTGAGGATGGGAGAGAGACTGAGACAGATAAAAGAAAAGCATTTATTAAGCGCTTACTGTGTGCCAGGCAGTAGCTAGGATGCTGAATTTAAAGGCAAGAAAACTTGGGCTTGAAATTTGCTAATTATGATGGATGAAAAACATGGACAAACCTCACTTTTCTCATCTGTAAATTGAGAGGATGATACTAACCTCACTCAAGGTGGTTGGGAGAACCCATCAGCTAGCATTTATCAAGGCAGGATGGTTCACTGCACACACAATCACAAAATAGAGCAGTCCCTGCTCTCATGAAATTTATATGCTATTGGAAGAAACCATATTTTCACTTACAAGTATATACAAATAATTCAGGATGATTTGGAGGAAGGGGGCACAAATAGCAGAGCTGAGATTTCAAAGAAGCCAGGGATTCTAAGAAGTAGGATGAGGAAGGATACATTCTAGAAGTGGGCTATGGGTATGCAAAGACCGGCATTTTCCAAATCTTAAAATACTATATAAATGTGAGTTGTGGTTGTGGTTGTTATTGTTACTGGAAAAAAATGAAGTTTTAGGAAACTGAAAAACTTGGTTAGGACATTGAACTTGCATTGGTTAGTATTGCCTCTTAGGAGAGAATGTTTCTGGATCCTTTCCAATATAGTACCTATCCTGTGGCATATGGTAGAAGGGGATGGATGAGGTAGGGAAAAGAGGAATATTGCACAGGCACATTAAAAGCAGTTGATGAGAGTATCTTTCCCTATATAAGACACTATTCCCAACATAATAACTAGAAAAGGTTTCTTGGTTTCATAATAAGGACGAGATATAGACCACTAGGTCCTAATTAGGGCAAATAATGGATTCCCCTGAAATGGTTGCAAGGATTCAAATTCACACTAGTCAAGTTATAATTATGTAAAATACAGCCATTTGTTCCATATCAGTGGAAATATGCAGTATGAATACCAATACTTTAACCACTTGAGAGAATTCATTGTTTGAAATATTTGGGAGGCATAACTATGTAACAGATTGGCAGAATGGTGAAGTGGGAGATGGGTCTATTTGAATTGCCATGAGCTCACTCTGGGCTCCTAGTAAGCCAATAAAAGTCCTTACTGAATGTTTATGGAGTTGCCTGATTAACCTTATCACTTTTTTATTCAATTGGAAAAGTTCACAGAACTCTGAGAGGAAGATATTTTCAAATTTCATATTATATAGTCCAAATATCCCATTTTAGAGATGCAGAAATAGAGGCCCAGAGAAATGAAGGCCACATCTATAGAAAACAAGAGACCCAGAATTTGACTAGAAGATGAAAAGAGCATAGATTCAGAGCTTAGGAGTTGATGAGAACACTAATTGTACATTTAGAAAGTTGACTAGGTATTCTAATCATAATGAATTGAAAATTCATAATGTTTAGACCTAAAAGAGACCCTAGAAATTAGACCACATCTCCCATTTAACATATGAGAAAAATGAAAAATATATAAATGAAGTGTCTTATGTGTCTTATAGATGAAGTCACATAGGTGATAAATGTCAGAAGTGGGATGATAACCCAAATTTTCTGACATTGTGCAAGTCACCTACATCTCTGGGCCACAGTTTCATCATTTGTAAAAATAAAAAATAAATGATGGGGTTGGATGTCTTTTGAGGCACTTCCAGCTTTATATCGATCATGCAAATCAGTGCTCTTTCCACTATGTCCTGCTGCCTGACAATGTCTATTCACAACTGCGAGTGCTCATCATGATGTGAGATCAAAAGAAAAACAGAAAGCATAATCCCTGCCTTCAAGAAGTTTACAATAAAACTGAGAAAATAAAACATTCACAAGTAAAACATCAAAATCACAGCAGCAGATGACTAAATGTCAAAATGAGTTCTACACATGTTATGAATGAAACCATAGCTCAGATCCTTGACAATCTCTGAGGTCTATAATTAACTTAGGAAGGATTCGAGTAGGGTCTGAATAGGGGAAGAAAAAAGGACATTTGTTTCTAGGGAATAGCAGCAGCAAAAACTGGGGGAGGTGAGCATGAATATGATTCATTCAGGGGATGGTGTTAGAAACTGGTCAGATTGGAATAATAGCAGAAAGTTCTTCTGGGGAATAATGAGGAAAAAGTTGGGGGTAAGGAAGGAGGGTAGGACATTATTCTTAGGAGCCCTGACACATAGATGATCTATGAAGAGGGAAAGACTTGAAAACTGGCCACAGGAACATGTACTTTTTTTCCTGAAAGGTAATGGGGAGCTGTTGATAACTGAGTAAAAGAATCTTAGAATTATAGCCCATTTAAATTGAAAGGGAACTTAAAAATCATCTAATAATAACCCATCATTGTGCAGATGAAGCAACTAAACTAAGACCCACAGATATTTTTTTACTGGAAAAACTGGGATTACAACTTAGATTTCTTGATAAACAGTACAGAAATTCTCTCACTGTGGACGTTACCAGTCTTCAATTTAAGAAAGGCAATGTGTTAGTTTTATGAATGCTTTTCTAACAATGATGATCTTGATAGCAACAACAACAAAAAAAGAGTCCAAGTAACTCACTTAAGGCCATCATTGTTCAAAATTAATAATTATAATTTTAGAAAGGTCCTCAGGGGGCTTCAAAATGCCAGTCCTTACCTAGAACTCTTGCTGGCACTGAGAAAATTATAACCTGAAGACTTATTAGCCATTTACACTTTAGCATAAGCTCATTGATAATCAGTTCCTCTCCTATGAGCATGTTCTGATGGAAGCTAAAGTTTTGAAGACACCAGCTATCTAGACATGATTAGGAGTTATTGTGGGAAAGGTCAGAGATAGAGGAGCTTGGAAGTGTTAGATTGGAATTTGGCCTATACCACAAATTGAAAGAGAAACAACCAAGCTTTCATCTCAGGGCAGCTTGTGTAACCTTTCTTGCCTCTGACATGTTTCTAGGCTTCTTTGAACTATATTCTAGGTCCCTCTAGTTACTATTAGTATGAATTTCCTAGCCTCATGGGCTTTCATGTGGAAAGCACTATCAGAAAAAAAAATCATATCCAACCCTTCCGTTTTCCAATCTTGGTTTGGTAAAGTGGTTTGTTGGCATTCACCCAGGTAGTAAAAACCAAAGCTAGAATTCAAACCCAAATCCTTGGGCCTCCAATCTGGTTTTCTTTAGACTACCTAGAGCTCTTTAAATGGAGATGTCTGGTTTTTATGTATTTCCTGAATGAATTCTGAGTCTAAAATTTGAATACTTCCAGTAGAGAAAGGAGACTCGATTCCTGCAAGAAGGAATTGCTGCCCCATTAACAATCCCATTCTTGCTAATAGAACAATAGTGACCATTGGCATGGAATGGATCACTTCATTCAGGGATTTATGGGAGGAGGGAGAACCACACCTTTCATCCTCCCCTTCTGCTTAGCTTTCCAAGTTTCTTTCTAACTAGATATCTAGGGAATGGGAAGACGGGAAGGAAGGGGTAGGGCCACTGTTACAGTATATAGAAGTCAAACAGTTAAGAAAATCTAGGGATATTGTATTTGTGAAATCCCAGAGCTGTATAATTTCACAAGGTAATAAATCAAAGAATCAGAGGATGTCAGAGTTGGAAAGGACTCCAGAGACCATCTGGTCCAATCCATTTCTATAAAGATTCTATCTACAACTTCCCCGACAAGTGGCCATCCAGCCATTACTGGAAGATGTGACAGTGACAGGAGACTCAGAAACCACAGGGCAAAACTGCTCAGCAGGAAGCTCTGGACATGCTGAGTCAGAAGATTTCAAAGTGTGTCCCCAGTGCTTATACTTCTCAGCTATGTCACTGTGGTCCCATAGGACAGAATTGGGAGCAGTCAATCAACAAGAATTAATTAAACATCTACTATGTACCTGGAACTGGAAATGCAAAGGTAAAAAGAATAATTCTTGTCCTCAAAAAGCTTATAGTATATCAGAAAAAACAGGTATATACAAAATAAAACATGGCACAGTGGATAGAGTGCCAAAATTGGAGTCTTTTTGACTCATCTCTCTGGGTTCAGATTTGACTTCAAATACTTATTAGCTGTGTGACCCTAGGCAAGTCAGTTAATCCTGTTTACCTCAGTTTCCTCTTCTGTAAAATGAGCTAGATAAAGAAATGGCAAGTCATTTCAGTATCTTTGCCATGTAAACTCCAAATGATATCATGAAGAGTTGGACATGACTGAAAAATGATTAAACAACAACATTATGTAATATATAAGTATATATTATGTATGTGTATATACATTTATGTATATATCTGATCATATTAGCTCGATTGCCTGACACATCACATTGCTGATTCCTATTGACTTTGCCATCCACTAAAACTCCCTCTGTCTTTTTCCCATGAGCTGTTGTTCTCTAGTTTTATGTCCCCTATATGCTCTTCTGGACAAGGTTAAATTTCCCTGCAGAGGAGTTTTAAGGATGTATTTAGCTAGTGACCTGAATTGAGTAAGCCCACTTTTTAGGGGGAGAAATAAACCAGGTACTAAGGGCCAGGAAAAGCTCTAACTGTGCTCTTAGTAACCTTAACAACTTACACGTATGTATGTATCTCTTTTATATACTTATATATACATATGTCTGTGCATTTATATGTGTGTATATGTATGTACACACACACACACACACACACACACACACGTAGCATAATGAATAGAGTGCCAGACCTGCAGTCAGCACAATTCATCTTAGTTCAAATTCAGCCTCAAACACTTGTGAGCTGTGTGATCCTGGGTAAGTCACTTAATCCTATTTGCCTCAATTTCCTTATGTGTAAAATGAGCTGCAAAAGGAAATGGCAAGTCACTCCAGTATCTTTGCCATGAAAACCCTGAATGGGGTTAGAAAAAGAGATGGACATGACTGAAATGACTCAAAATGCTTTTGAGTCTCTGCGTCATTCTAGCTGTTCTTTTCTGGACTCCTTCCAGCTTGTCAATATCTCCCTTCAATTATGGTGCCCAGAATTAAACATAATCCTCTAAATGGTTCTGACTAGGGCAAAGTACAGAGGAACTCATGCCTCCCTTGCTTTGGGCACTATTTTGCCATTAATTCAGGCCTGATCATATTAGCTTGTTTGCCTGCCACATCACACTGATGATTCCTATTGACTTTGCCGTCCACTAAAACCCCCTTGGTCTTTTTCACATGAGCTGTTCTCTAGCCTTATGTCACCTAAATGCTCTTCTGGACAAGGTCAAATTTTCCTGCAGAGGACTGTTAGGGATGTATTTAGCTAGTGACCTGAATTGAGTAAGCCCACTTTTTAGAGGGAGAAATAAACCAGGTACTAAGAGCCAGGAAAAGCTCTAACTACTCTCTTAGTAACCAGTAATTTAGTAATTAGTGACTGTAGTAATCACTATGCTTTTGAGGAATATATCTTCAGGAGAATTATAAGCCAACAAAAAAAGTGGAATAATAAGGTTGAAAATCCACCTTCTCTATGCTTTCTGTTGTCTTGCATATCAGGTCAAACGTGGATGAATAATAACAAAAATTATTATTATCTAAATGATGCTGATAAAAAAAATAACCAACTAGTATTTATGTAGCACTTTAATGTTTGCAAAGTGATTTACAGAGGTCCACTCATTTGATCCTCATAACAACTCTATGAGGCAGAAGCTATTATTATTTCCATTTTGCAGATAAAGAAACTGAGGCACAGAGGATCAAGGACCAAGGGAGTTTCTAGGGAAGGATTTGAACAAGGTCTTCTTGAGTCCTCAATCCTGCACTTTATTCATTATGCCATCTAGCTGCGTAAGCAAGGAGGTATATAGGCAAGAGTTGAATTTTTTATTTCATCCCAAGGAGAAAACTTAGCTATGAGGCTACTAGACATATCATGAGGTATATACCAGGGACAAATGGATACCAGTAACCAGATGTGGGGTGTGTACTGACAGAAACAGTTTCAGGGGTGAGGGAGCCAAATATAATAAACCATTTTTAGAAAATTTAAAAGAACTTTTCTTAAGTTGGGGAAAAGATGAAGAAGAGAAGAAAGAAGAAACATCTAAAGAAAGAATTCAGTCGATGTTAAGGTAGTTTAAGAAACCACCCAGTAGAATTTCCTTTTTCTTTCTTTCTACTAGAATAAGTCCAATGGTTTAGTAAAGTGAATACTGGACTTGGAATCAAGATCTGAGTTCAAGTTGTGCCTCATACACTTGCAAACTGTGTGATACTGAGTTTTGGTCTCTTAACCATTCTCAACTTCTTCACTTTCCTCATTTGTAAAATTAAAAACTCAATAGCCTCTAAGGCTTCTTCCAGTTCTAGATTAAAATTCCTGCAAACCCAATTTTATAAAATTCCTCCATATTACCAATGGCAATACGTGTTATTCTGATGAATAGCTCTAGCTCTGACCAACAGTCCGGAGACCTGGGATGCAGACAGAGCTCTGCAAAACCTAGTTGGACAAGCACATGGAAGAATTTGATTTCTCTATACCTCAAATGTCCCACCTACAACTGTATAATAGCACCTGTCCTGTATTCTTCATAGGATCCATATAAATAATAATGATAGATAATTGATATAAAAATACCAGAGAGAATGTAAAGCATGAAATACACATGCATGAGATTCTCGGTGGTGATAGATTTGGGGTTTCATTTGGTGAGGGGGTTTCATGTATGATTTTATCAGTGTAGAGAATTCCAGGTATGGAAACTCTCCACCAATGCATATCAGCAACCTTCCAGAACTTAACAGTCTAAAAAAGGTGCCTGGGTCACTGATTTATGTGGGTTACCCAGAGTCACATAGTCACTGCATGTTAGAGGAGGGTCTTGAAGCCCAGCCAAAGCAGCCCTCTGTCATCACTGCCTCTCATGTTATTATCAGAGGGAATAGAGAAATCTTGAGCATCAAGGATGGAGGGGAACTGAATAGGGAGGGAGGGCATCAGCCTTCATGCAGAAGAGAACCTGAGGGAGATAAGCAGAGGAGGAAAGTTCTGCAAACTTGAATGAGAGGCTCTGAGGGCTGAGCTCTTGTTCTCTTAACAACCTGGCTGTTCTGCTCATCCACCCACGGGAAAGGATGCTCAGCAAAAGAGAAATGGATGGACTTTGCACAGCTGGAGCTAATCTAAGATTAAAGTCAAATCCCTGCTGGGCTCCTCCTGCCACATACTCCCATCTCCTTCTGTAGTGAAGAAACCAAGATGTTCACAGCAGGTTTAGGGGAGAGGGACACTGCCAGCTAAACTCCCAGCCCCAAGTGAATACAGTCTACCTGGACTAACTCCTTCTGGTCCAAACTGGTTTTCCTCCTTACAGCCCCAGGGAGTCCTGATGACCACAACACAAAATCTGAGGGATCCTTTTTTTTTTTTTTAAATCAAGTGAGGAGCAAAAAGAACATGGAAAGTGAGTTGACTGTGGAATCAAATTGGATTCAAAACTAATCTCTGCTACTTATTGTGTCTGTGTAGTCTGGGCAAAATATTTAACCTTTTTTGGTCTCAGTTTCCTCATCTGTAAAATAAGTGAATGGAATCAGATGTCCTCTGAGGTCTAGAGTTAGGATTAAAGTGATTTTTTTTCATTTAAGTGAGATGGGCATCTAAGAATTTAAGGTGTCCTGAAAAAGAGATAGACAGAGAGAGAAACACACAAAGAGAGACAGAGACAGAGAGACAGAGACAAAGATAGCAGACAGACAGAGAAAGAGAGACAGAGAGATAGGCAGACAGATAGACAAAGAGACAGAGACAGATAGATACAGAAGGGAGGGAAACAGATACAAAGACAGAGACAGAAACTGTATAAAGTCACACTTCCCAAGTGAATATATGTGCATATCAGTCATGAGCTAACCATGTACTGGTGCTATGACAGGTGAAATCTGAAATGACTGAGGAAATAAAGGCTCAAAGTCCCAAGCCTATCCATTTATTAAGCAATACATGGCAATTGCACAACAAATTGGGAGCAGGTCTTGACACTGGATCCCAAATACAGGAAGAGAGAGATTTTTATGCATCGGAAGACAACAGTAAGTGGGAAACACAACAGGTAATCTGATTTCTAATTGAAGGAAAGATTAGGGACTTTTCAAGTTGAAAGGGAAACAGCAAAGAGTTACATTTCCCTGAAATCAGAAAAAGAATTGTTCAATCATCTCTACTACCCAGGTGTCTCTATTCCTCTATTAGAGGAAGAAGGAAACAACTGATTAGACAGGACACCCATAAGAAATATGGTTTGCTTAAGGTAGATAATTGTGAGAAAACTTCTTGCATGAATCTTTGGATCTAACTGAGTATGTGGTCAGCATAACACAAGTCCTTAGTTAAAGGTCTCTAAGCAAAAGGTAGAGATGGTCTAGCTTCCCAATCATTTTAGGGCTAAGTTCAAACAATGCAATAAAAATTTCTCAGAAGATAGAAATTGGGCTAGACCTAAAATTGAATAGAAAGGGAACTGAGCTAGCTCCAGAATTGAGTCACAAAATGGAGTTAGTGTGGTTCATTCCATTCCCTCGGTATTGACTTGATATGTATGATATGGTTTAATTTCCTCTAATTAACAAAAATTAGACACTAAGGGTAAAAATATTTATACAATGGAAAACATCTTGATATAATATCCAGAGGTAGCAAAGCCATAGTTCATAATTGGTACTCACTACTTACAAGATTCAACTTGTGGTGATAATATAACAGAAAACAGCTGTCAACAATAATGTTCATAAAGAACAAATGAACTTTGTAGCTCCTCTTACTTAAGAACCCTCAATAGCTCCCTATTACCTATAGGATAGATATAAATTCTTCACACCTTGTGAATACCTTATTTAAAGCTCTGGGCAATCTGACTCCAGGAAAACTAGCAGACATTTCCTTTTATACTCCTTTACACAATTTGCATTTCAGCCAAACTGGCTTATTAACTGTCCCCTAAACTTGATCTACCTGAAATACCCCACAATGAAAGAGAAAGCTGCTCTTTTGTGCTATAATATCTGTGACCTAACACTAAAGATTAGTCTTCCCCAGAATGTTTGCATTTTTACGAAGCTTTCAGAGAGAAGAATATCTAACTTAAATCAGTCTCTAAAATGGTAAAAATAGAGCCCCTAAACTTAAAAAATTCCATTTATTATATTCATTTCCCATAACCATGCCTTTGTACAGATGTTGTTTATACCCAAAAAACACTTTCTCCTCACCTCTAGTTCTTAAAAATCTTTAACTGCCTTTAAGGTTCAAATCACATGCCATGTACCACAGAAAACCTTTTTTTTTAATCTCCTTTTTAGCATTATCTCCCTCTTCAAATTGTCATGTATACCCCTCTTTATTTACATGTTGAATTCTTCTGGTAGAATTGGCCTTCCTTGTGGAAAGAGACTGCTTTTCATTTTCCCAAACCAAACACAGTATTTTTTTTGTTGTTCAGTCGTTTTCAGCAGCATCCGACTCTTCGTGACCCCATTTGGGGTTTGGGTTTTTTTTTAAGATATTGGAGTTGTTTGCCATTTTCTTCTCTAGCTCATTTTACAGATGAGGAAACAGAGGCAAAAAAGATAAAGTGACTTGCCCAGAGTTACACAGCTAGTCAATGTCTCAGGACAGATTTGAGCTCAGGAAGATGAATTTTCCTGACTGCAGATCTGACACTTTATCCACTGTCCTACCTAGCTGCCCTGCAAATAAGCATTTAATAAATATTTATTAGATCAAATTGGATTCCTTTTTTATAAAGAAAAAAAACAATGGTTTAGAGACTAACAGCACTAATAAATGTGTCATAAATTCCAAACTAACATTAAATTCTGCTGATATCTATGGAAATGTACATATAAACCCCTCTTTAAAAATGGATCGAAATCAATCTTCTTTTCTAAAACGCTCCAGGAAAAGGAAGTCAAGAAACTCTGCAGCCCTGTCCATCCTAACCTGAAAATAACAACTCACAGTTAGATAACACTTTCACATTTCCAAAGCACTTTTCTGATGCCATCTCTCCAGGTATCTAGAATATATATGATTATCCATATTTTAGAGAACTAAGATTCAGAAAGGTATAAAGAATGACTTGCACAAAGTGTCAAGTTGAGTACAGTATTTGAACCCAGGTCTCCTGACCACACATTGTCAAATGCAGACTCTTTAGTGAAAAAGAGGATTTGAGAAAAGAATAGGACTTGAACTCTAGCAGGTGCCCAGGGCAGAATAGAATTATTTGTTCCTGAGTAAGGAATCACAAGGGCATGAGTTTAGGGCAGTAGTGGGACAATTTCAGTGGCTATTTAGCATGGGATTACAGTTAATCCTTCAATTTCTTGATTTTTCCCCATTTCAGTTTCAATATATTGCAGGTTGGCATATGAAATTGGGGATTTTAGGGGGAGTTTCTGGAAACTGCAGACAACACATGGAAACACAACACCTATGACTAAATACTTAAACCAAACTATACAATACAATTGCATAATAAAGGAGGGAGAAAATCAGATTCCTTCTCTGATACTAAGAGAAGGCCAATTTTAAATTTAAAATTTTAAAATTTATTTAAAACTTAAATACAAAAGAAAAAACATTCATATGCATAGCAGAATACAAGAGAAGAATGAAAATATGAAACAATAAATTTCCATTTCAAAGAAGCCTGTATAATAAATACTGCATATTGTGTATAGAGCAGTCCATTTTTTCTTTGCTCCCTTGTAGGTTTTTCTTTTGTTCTGTGCAGAGTCAAAAAACTTTACATGTATTTTCCAGATCATGGGGGTGTTGCACCACTAACCCCTGTGATGTAGAAGCAATAACTATACATTCATTTTCACAGTTTTCTTTAATTGTTGTTCATGGATGTTTCCCAAGCAAGATTGTAAGGCTCTTGAGAGAAGCCATTCAATTATAGTTTTCAAAATTTCTTTGTGAGTAGCACAGTTCTTGGATAAACTAAATTCAGTGAATATTTAATAAAGGATCTCCCCTTTTAGTTAAAAGACTTCCACAACCTAGGAGGAAAAAAGTGAGGGCAAAAAATGGGTTGATTTGTCCCTGCTAGCACCATCACAATAAAGGTATCATATTGACATCATCTAACATGATTCCAAACCAAATCAAACTGTGACAATAGGGAGATTTGTATCTAGTATGGAATTCATCTCCCTTCCCCGTGTAACCCCCGCCTCCCATCCATTCCAAGGTGCCCAATGCCATCTGGACGCCTACCTGGGCATCTTTTTTTCTCAGCAGCCTTGTGTGCTTCCAAACACAATCAAAAATTTATCTGTCCTGTGTCCCATTGATAACACCATTGTACCAAAGTGATAGCCAGCTAATCTGATAAAATAATCTGTATTTATCTGTATCAATGGTTTCTCTTATCTGTCTCTTTTTAAATACTATAAACCAGTTAGGGAGACAGTTAAGTGGTACAATTGATAGAGTGTTACACTTCTAGGCAAGAAGACCTGAGTTTGAATCCTGAGTGAGACACTAGCAGGGTGACCAAGAGCAAATCAATTAATTTTTCTCAGCCTCAGTTTTTTCATCTATAAAATGGGGATAATAATAATTAGTATTTTCAGTGTCTGCTATGTGCTAAGCACTGTACTAAGTGCTTTATAACTATAACTATTTATTTCTTTAAAATTTAAATGCCCAAGAAAGAAAAAATATTGCTGTGTGTATAGCAGAACATAACAGAATATGGAAAATATGAAACAATACATTTCCATTTCAAAAAAAGCCTCACCTGATCTTCATTACATAATAGTGCAGAATTAAAGTAAATTGTAAAGATCAAATGAGAGAACATATGTAAAGTGTTTTGCAAATCTCAAACAAAAGTGTTGTATAAATGTGTATATTAACTGAACTGTATCTTAATTTAACAGAGATGACTCCAAGGATAGCAGTCTCAGGCCTTGTGAAAAGCAGAGGGGAAAATATCTAGAGATAAGCAAATTCCTAGGGGCACTTCCCAGATTATACCCTGTAAACCAAGCTACAGTTCTTCTCTAATCCCTGCTTCTGATGGGGAAGAGGAAGAAGAGGGAGCAAGAGGACCATTGGGGAGGTTGACAAAGCCAGTTCTCTGTGGCAGAGGCAGACCTACTGCAGGGTTTTGTTGTTCACAATCTTCCAGCTCAAATCTTGGACCAACTGATTAAGTACTGAGCAGAAATAGCTATATAAGTGCTGGGATGGCAACAGAATTTTAAATAGCCACTAAATAAAAAGCAGAGCCTCTTACATCATTGTCTCTTCCAGAAAAAATAACAGAGGGGGCTGCAATGACCCACTGGCAAATGGAGAGTTATTTCATAATATGTACACAAGCATAATGTGCCGAGTTCAGTATTAGCACAGGTGAACACCTAGGTCTGCTTTGATGCAGCTCCCAAACCTGAGAAACCTTCTCTGGAGTGCAATATTCTCTCATTCTCTTTCCAGATACACTTAACCCTGACCTTCACCTAGAAAACAAGATCCCAGGATGCACGTTAGCCTATCCATAGCATATCCCCAAAATTGTTAATGTGGGAGAAGATTTTCTAGACACAAAATGCATCAGCCCAGTTTACCTCATTCCTGGTTGTACCTAAAATCATCTGGAACCAAAGCAGTAAATCCCTACCCTATATCAGGTAGCTGATGTGTCTCAGGAAAAGAACCAGTGGCTCTAATTCATCTGGGATTACAGATATTGTAACTCACTTGTATAGATTGCTGTACATTTTGCATAGCACTTTATTCCCAGAAGGCTTGTGCAGCAGGTATAGCGATCATTAATATGTTCATTTTATAGGTAATCAAAAGATGGCTGTGAGAGGTTAAATGATGTGACCAGGATTTGTTCTGAGGTAGGATTTGAATTCATGTGTCCTGATTTCAAATCTAGCATTTATCATTCACTTCTCTCTGCATAATGCTAAAATCATACAGGACATCATCATGTTCAACCCCATGACATCATCTCTCAGCTGGGTGAGTTCCATTTCTTTGGTTATCTGAAGACAAGTTCTTTCCTCTTTTATTTGATCACTGAGGCCCTTATACATTTGTGGATGTCTTTCAAGGCCCATTTTTGATCCCATTGCTCCCTTCTCTGAACTCTCATTTACAATCTGTTGAGCCCTTCATATTCCCTAATTATTTTTTACCTATTCAATGTTATGCTCCCAAAATGTAGATTATATGCTTCCTGAAAGTAAGACTCAAGTCTTATATTTTATATTTGTAATCAGAGCTATCCCTGAGGTTGGTGGGGAAAGAACTCTTGATACTAGACTTATATAGGCAGGGTCATTGGGAATATTGGCAAATCTTTGGGAGACTCAGAACACAAAATGAACGACCTCAGTCTTCTCAGAAAAGGAAGAATTAAGGCCATCTACTAAATAAAAATGAAGAATGGGGGCTGGGGACTCACAGTGAGTAGAAAAGATTTGGAACAACTGCTATAGGGAATTTGAAAAGAATTCAACAAGAGATGAATAAAAAGATTGCTAAGAAAGAGAGACAGTCCTGCTGAGGTTGGATAGCTGGCATTTACAGCGAACCTAATCAGTATAGGTCCTCCAGCAATGTTCAGCAGTCTGGGAAGAGAAGAGATAAAGAAGATAAAGTTAGGGTGTGTTACCTTAGCTTGGGTTTTGTCTTTTTTAAAAAATAGGAAAGTAAGGTAGAAGGTCAGGGGGATGAAGGATCCTGTGGTGCTAGTACAAACACTGTCAAATTGGTTGACTTTAGGGAAAGGAAGGAGATATGGGAGGTTAAAAGGGGGTTGATGGACTGAAAGAAGAAAAAGAGGAAGAGAAAGGAGGACAAAGAGCATGGTGGGAGGATAGGAAAATCTAAGAGAAGTGAGAGAATTGACAGGTTGGTCAAAAGAGGTAATTCCAAGAAAAAATGAGGTCCAAGGACTGACCCTACTTGGCTTTGGGTTGCAAGATAAGTGATGTGGGATAGAAATTAAGATCATTCAAATTGGAGGTTAGGTGGGAAGTAGAAAATCAGGCTATTGGAAGTGGGACAGCATCCATTCTGCTGAGATTACCTAGGGTCTCAGTTTGGAGTGAAGAAGAGAAATGGGCATAGCAGGGACTAAAGTCAAGGACAGAAGTGGGCTACCATCCCAGGAGCCAGGAGATGATAATTGCACATAAGTGGAGAGGGTGATGAATACAAATAGCAGGAGGAAAAGTTGTGGGTGATGCTTCAAGAGCAGAAATCTGGAAGCTATAGTAAAATAGTGCGCATTGATGATGCCCTTTGCAGAACAACCCTATAAAGTCAGTCATTATGACTCTCTCCATTATAGAGATGGGGAAATTAAGTTGGGATAAATAATGAGATTTTCCCAAAGTCCCACACATAATAAGTGGCAGAGCTGAGGACTAGATTCAATTCTTCTGATGCAACATTGCCTACCATAATGAGTATAAATGGATACAAAATATGGCTGTCTCCCACTATCCTAGAGTATAATTTTCAAATGACCTTTTTAGTTTGAATTTCAATGAAGTGTGCCCTTCTTTGGACAATCCATTTCTTCTCTTCATGATTTTCTTTCCTATTCGAGGCAACTAGGAGAGAGCACGGGACCTGGAATCAGGAAGACCTGAGTTCAAATCCAGTCTCAGACACTTACTAGCTGCATGACAATTATGTCACTTAACCCTTCTCTTCCTTAATCTCTTCAATTGTTAAAAGGAGATAATAACATCTATGTCTCATGGTTATTGTGAGGCTAAAGTGTTCTACAACCTCAAAGTACTAAATAAATGCTAGCTATTATTGTATTGTCATTAGGGGGATTAATCCCAATAATTGCAAAGGGACTTTCAGCTGAAAATGTGATGATGACTCTAAGAGACACAATGATATAATGGACAGAGTGCCATTCTCGGAGCCAAGATGATCCAACTTCAAGTTCTGAGTCTAAACACTGATGGCTGTGTGACCTTGGTGAGGTCCTCAACATCTCTATCTTGGACAACTCTCTGAGGGCTCTTAACCTGGGGATGTCTCATATAAAGGGAATTAGAGGGTCCATGAATTTGGATGGGGAATAAAACACATCTTTATTTTACTAATCTTGAGTTTCTTTTGTAATTCTGGGTATTTTATTTAAAAATTTTAATTTAAAATTTTATTCTGAGAAGGTGCCCTTAGATTTCAATAGACTGTCAAAGGATCCATCACACACACACACACACACACACACACACACACACACACACACACACCTCAAGCAGAACAGGTACTGACTTGCATAGAGAAATGAGTTTCATCACCTAGAAGCCCCTCTTCTGATGAAATCCTAGGATCATAAGATCATAAATGTAAAATAAGAAAATATCTTTGATGCCATCAGTCCCCTTGTCTTATATGTGAAAAAAATTGAGGCATATAACAGTGAAGTGACTTGCCTGGGGTCACACTGCCAATAAATGTCTGAAGCAGATTGTGAACTCGAGTGTCCTGACTCCAAACCCAACATTCTATAAGAAAACAAAAATATTCTCTGATTATATTTTCACTTCCATAACCTTCCCCAAAATATGTCAGAAGACACTCTTTAAAATGATTCACTATAGCTAGAATGTGGTACTTTTCACTAAATAGCATTTCAAGAGGCAAGAAATCCAAAATACTTAGAGATCTCTGTGGAAGAGACAAATGAAGAAAAATGGAGGTTTTGCTCCCCCTCTTCTTCTTCTTTTTTTTTACAAATGCTTAAATAAAAGCCTCTAATTTAGATGACATTTTAGGTTATTCCTTACTTCCTACATGCTCTCCAGATACATCAAGAGCATCAGCAAAGTGATTTGTAAGTAAAAGGATGGGAAGATTGAGGAACGCAGATACCCCAGTGATGGAAATGGGTTGACTGGTGTGTCTTTCATGTTACAATCTCATTAGAGAAAAATTCCAATACCGTTACCCTGTTCCTCCACTTTACCAAGCTGAGAAACCACAGGATAAAGAGGAAGGGGACAAAGTGACCCTCAGATGTAGTGACTAGTTCATTTTTTCAATTCAGCAAAGATGTTGGATGAGCCATTGATGCCCTCCAGCAAAGCTTTTTTTTATCTGGAAATAAGAAGAGTTCTCACTGCTGGAATTCCTCCTTGCCATTCACTCCTTCCAAGATTCAATCTGCCAGGGACATGGGCATCATTCAGAATATTTGACATCTGTGTGTATGGAGGAAGCAGGGAAGGATGTTTGATGGGGGTTGTTATAGGTTCTTTGCCTTTATTCTGACTCATAAGGAACAACTCACTTTTCTGCATCTCTGAGTCAGAACCTGTGGGGCACAGTTCTGAAAGTAGAAACAGCAGCAGTGGGAAAGGGGGAGGGAAGCCAAAAGAAAGGAGGGGGAGGAAGGAAGAGAGAAAAAGAGACTCCTGAAAGATCAGTAATTGATGGATCTGATAACATCACCTCGGTTCTCTCAGCCTTGACAGGAAACATTCCTTTGTACATGGAACATCGCAGTCCCTTGGTTGTGTGGAATCCATTTCTGTTTCTGTCCTTACAGGTTTATTTGTCCTAGAAGCCAGGGTGAGGGTGAGGAGGGAGGCAGGGAGAGCTCTGAAAGGGAGAGGACTGGAGGGAGAGCAGCCCCAAGGCAGCTGTGGCAAAGGGACTGCACCATCAGCAGTCCCTCCCCGGAACGTTTCTGAAATAGCACAGATGCTCCAGTCCCCCAATCTGCCACCCCAAGCTCCAGAGGAGCCAGCCATAGTCAATGGCCCCAATGAGATGCAGAGTTACTTAGGTTAAGGAAGAGACAGAAAAGGATTCTCTGTCACAAGGAACTGCCACGGGACCACCAAGAACAAACATATGTCCTTCCCTTTCTCTTCGGCATTATCTTCTCCCTTAAGCTCTGGACAATCCTTTCAGATAGTCTAGTATGTTGTATCACCCTAAATAAATCATTTAGCCTCTCTATTGCTTGTTCCCTTATTTGTAAAATGTAGGGAGATAGACTTGGTGACCTCTAAGGTCCCTTCTGGTTTCAAATGTATGATCTTACAACCTGTGAATGTAAGAAGTCTGCAATTTCAACGAATCATCCTATTTTCTTTCCTCCTTCCTTTTCCTGAGACTCTTATTATAAGGAATTCCAGACTTCCTCTCCTCATAGGTCCCTTGGTCCAAGCAACATGGCGGGCAATAGGGATATGTCAGAGACACATAGATTGATGTACATTCTTCTCCCAAAGCCTTTCAGCCCTACGACCATCCACCTTCCATTTCTTTCTTTTCCTTAAGCTTCTACAAATCTGGCTAGGTCCATATTCCTGCATCCTGGAACACGAGTAAAGTTGTTGCCACATCATCATTTTAAGGGGTCAACCATAGGATGGCCCCGAGCTCAAGAGTAAGGAATTGTGCTGAGAAAATAGATCTGAGTCAGGATGTGGAGAACTATCAGAGGACAGCAGAACCTTAATGATTATGCAGAGATGCCCCCTGAAGCATCCCAGCTCATCAGAGAAAATGAGCAAAGGCAGATTGATGGTGGACAGAACGGAGAAGAAAGGCAACTCATTCAGGATTCCCTTCCCAACTGTGACACTCTATGCTGCCTCCTCCCACTTCTCAGGGATATCAGGGAGCAATTCCAGCTAGTATATTCCAGCTAGCAGCCATAGTATATGCTGTATATACTATACCACATATATGATAGTATATGCATCATATATTGTACCTTATAAACCATAGTTTATACAACATATCCTGTACCATATATACTGTGTGTATATACACACACATATATGTGCATATGTATGTGTGTGTATATATATATATATATATATATATCAGAATATATAGATATACTGGCTTTGCAAGCTGCACAATCACCATTCTGGCCCTTCAAGATTTCTCCAATTTATCTATATAGCTATTCACAAATTATCCTTGAGAGCAAGGCTTGCTTTTTTTGCCTTTCTTTGTATCCTCAGAACTTAGTGCAGCGCCAGAAACATGGTAAATGCTTAGTAAATGCCTGTTGATTTGACTTGACTTCCATTTCCCATTTTTAATACTTATATTATATTATATTCCTCTAAAAATGGCCTCTAAGTTTCTTGCCAGTCCTAAAATCTGTGATCCCATGATTGCCTCATTTGACATCTACAGTTTTCCAGGCAAATGTTTTCCTTCCTTTTTGTAGTTGTGACCTATCTAGGGATACTTGACACATGATACAAGTTATACTCATATGATAAAATAAATTTAGAACAAATTCTTCTTGGAATCAAATTATTCAGAAATGCAGGCGGGTCGATGATAAATTACATGACAAACTAAATATTATCATGAGATTCAAAATCTTAATCCCATCTCAGACTATCTTTTTAACTAATTGTTTGCTTTTCATCTCTTTCCCCTTTTAAATCTTGATTAAAAAAAACAGTGATGGTAATGAAAACACCACCTGTGCCCATAATGTCTTAATTTTCCTGCCTAGGACTTCATAGTCCCTAGAGAAGATTTTCAGGTTCATTGTATCATTTGTTGCCACATGAATCATGACCAGAAGTGGGGAGTACTCATCAGAGTTCACAAGACTCAGGAGATTCTCCACTATGTCCCAGAGAGAAAGTTTATCTTTGAAATGTTCGTGTCAGTCTGAAAAAAAACAAGTCTGTGAAGGGAGCCACAGGCAACCATCTCCTTTTGCCAGGATTACTCATTCTCTTTTGGTCCTTACCTATAGGGGTTATTTAGCATTTCATGGAGCCTGGGAAGCTTTTACTGCTTTAGAGGGCCCTCTTCCACTCTCTGTGTGAATGGCCTTGAACCTGTTACATTCCCCCAAAGTCCAACATTTTTTTCCTACAATAAAATAATGTGTTACAGCTCCTAGAGTAGATACAGCCATCTAATAGTAGTCCCCTAGAGACAATGGCTCAACTTAAAAATATTGTCTGTAATAATAGTGATTTCAGGGTTTGGCAGGTTACTGGAGAGGGGAAAGAGAAGGAAAATACTCATTTATATAGTACCTACTATGTGCCAAGCACTATGTTAAGCACTTTTGACAAATATTATCTCATTTGATTCTTACAATAATCTTGTGAGGTAGCTGCTATTTTCTTCATTTTCTAGTTGAAGAAACTGAGGATGAGAAAAGTAAATTAACTTGACCAGGGTCTCACAGCTAATAAGTATCTGAAACTGGATTTGAAGGTAAGATTTCCTGACTCTATGCCCAGAACTTCATCCACTCCATCACCAGTTGCCTTTACTTGAGGTCTCTGAGTTTATCATCTTGTAACTACTTATTCCTATTTCCCTCGTATAGGTTAATATATTAATATATTTGCATGATTTTAAATATATGTTTTCACATACTATCATTTGTAAATATATTGATGCCCTTATTATAACAACATGTATTGGCATAATCAATAATATGTAAGAATTATATATTAATGTAATTAATGATATGAACATATCTGCTCATATACCACCTTTGCATATATATATATGTATTTATTATATTAATATGTATTGACAGGATTAATTATACATATTAATGTATGACATAACAATATATATCAGTCAGCAAACCATGAAATTTTAGTAATTCAAACCATATCTGACCCATATGCATTGTCACTGTGGTATTTGTTAAAATTACTTTGGAATTTCTGGAACGATCTCTAATGGATGATGGAGATATAAGAGAGAGTCTATATTTGCTAAAGTCATCTGTGGTAAGTATCTGTAGTAAAGGAAGGAGGAATTAGTACAATATTTTATACATTGTAGATTTGGGATGGGGAGAGAAGGGAAGGAAGCTGCCTCCGAGACTTGGGATTTCATTTCATGAAAATGTCTTTCATCCATTTAGATTGGAAACTTTTCTGTAATTTATAGTTTTAGACAGTTACTTGAGACAGCAAGATGATAAATGACAACAAATGTGACTTTCCATGGTCACCAAGCCAGAATGTGTCAGATGTAGAACTGAAATCTGGGTCTTATTGAACCTGAAGGCCAAACACTTCTACCTTTCATCCATAATGCATAAAATTAAAATCCAAAGAAATCTCCTGACTATCTCTTTTATGCATAGTAGCTAATACTTACTTGTTAAGTTTATTTTTTAAAATCTGTTATTTTTACAGAGTGAAATATGAAATGACTAGTTAACAAAAATTAGATGGTTGCACACTTGGGGCTTATTCTGGGAAGCAGAATGGCATATAGATAGAGAGTTGACCTTGGAGTCACAGGACTTGAGTTTAAATCCCAATTCCATTTAGTTCCTTTGTGACCTTAAACCAGTTATTTAATTTCCACAGCCATTGCTTCCTCAACTGTAAAATGAGGGGGCTGAATTAAATGGCTTCTTGGGGGTCCCTTCCAGCTCCAAAACTATGCTCTCATGATCCTATGAATCACTTCCTAAAAATTAGATGTGTACAAAAATAGAAGTTTGTCTCAGGAGGTGGTGAATTTCCCAATGCTAGGATTTATTCAAGCGTACCACATGACTTCCTCACTTATTAGAGATGTTGCAAAGAAAACAGTCATGATATCGGGCCAGATGACCATTAAGACCCCTTTCAACTTTAAGATTCTATAATGTTTTAGCAGTGATTCTTAAATGAGCCTCTGTATATTGCAGTTCACTAATACAAGAAATGAAGAAAGAGTTAGTGGCAAGTTTATCACTATTCAAGGAGAATAGATGGATTTTTCAATAAATCTTGTAGGATGTTACCAATTCCCATTTGTCTAAAGAAAAGATCCTTTTCAATGAGGTGATTCAAGGCAATTCCAATAAACTTGTGATGGAAAGAGCCATCTACATCCAGAGAGAGAACTATGGAGACTGAATGTGGACCAAAGGATATTATTTTTCACTTGTTGTCGTTATTATTTGTTTGCTTTTTTTTCCTCTTTTTTATTTCACCTTTTGATCTGATTTTTCTTGTGGAACATGATGAGTATGGAAATCTGTTTAGAAGAATTGTATTTGTTTAACCTATATTGGATTGCTTGCTATCTATGGGGAGGAGAAGGAAAAATGGAACACAAGGTTTTGTAAAAGTGAATATTGAAATCTATCTTTGTGTGCATTTGGAAAAATAAAAAGCTAGTTAAAAAAAAGAAAAGATCCTTTTGCAAAATGACATGGGTCCTGATCCATTGCACAAAAATGGGATTTTATTAGAGTCTCACTTCCAAAAAAGTATATCCAAAAAACATGTATCATTAAAGCCATATTAAAGACATCCACAATTTTTTTTTCTCTTAGCTACACATCAATAATGGCTAAAAAACCCATGGAGGGTAGAGCTATGCCTGAAGGTATTTGCAAACCATTTGGGCAATCATTTTATTGAATCATATTGGATCATTTTAATCTGTCAGTACTGTATTGATGGCTTAGGCATCAAGTCTGGTAGCACTTTTCAAAATTCACCCCCTCTCCTACATACACACACCTTTTCATAGATGGTTCTTGTCACCAAATCACTGGCTTGCCTCCCTGTCACTATTTCTAACTTCTATAAGATAAATCTAAGAGAAAATTTCCTGAAAAAGATAGATAACAGGTACAAACAACCACACAAAGCCCAAATATCTTGATAGCACTCTTCCAGTTCCCAATGCTGTCACTGCCAAACTCACCAATTGAGCAAGATGCTTTCTTGGAAAAACAAAACAAAACAAGAATGTTTCTGTTTCTCCTGTAGGCCTGTATTGACAAATGACTACTTGAAGTTCATAAGATTCTAGATTTAGAGAATAAAGAAAGCCTTGAATTAAATTCAACATCTCTCTTATTTTATGAGGAAACAAAAGTCCAGAGAAGTTATGAGTTGACTAAGTTCACCTAGTGAGTAAATATCTCAGGGAGGATATGAACTTAGGGTCTTCCTGCCTCCAACTCCAGTACTCTATCACTGCATCAAAACCAGTCTGATTCTCAGTGGTCACCAATAAGTCCTAGGCCAAGCCCCATTTAGTCATTGTTTGGATCTTGATTGTCTCAGGTTGAATGTAAATAGCAGTCATTTCTGCTTGGGCTAGAAACCCTGAGGGTCTTCCCCTCCCAGGTACATTCATTCATTCATTTAGATTTTTTTGGGCTGGGTGAAAGGGCAGATTCTTGGCTTCTATTGCTATCTAGCCTTCAACACTAAGTGGGTGCAGCCTCAGTCAAACTGAAACCTGTTGAAGATCTTAATTTAAAAAGGCCAAAGTTTCCCAATTTATCCATCTCAAGTCATCCTGAGCTATCTCTGGCCACTGGACCCAGATAACTCCGGAGGGAAAAGTGAGGCAGGTGACTTTACACAACCCTGTCTCACTTAAATCCAGTTCATTTGCATGTTATAGCATCATCTCCCTGATGTCATGGCACTCTTTGAGAAGAAAGAACAAATAACAACAACAATCCAATGCATCATGCTGCCTCTCATGAAGGGCTTCTCAAGGAGTTTAGAACTGGATGTTACCCTGAATGATTCCCTCATTTCATCATCTTATTTTACTAAGAAAGAACTGAGATCAAAGTAAGGGAAGTGATTTGCCCAAGCCACACAGGAAATGAATGACAGAACAGAGATGGGGACCCAAAATCTCTGACTTCAAATGTGTTGTATCATTCTACCTTCCAAACCATTGATCACTTTCTTTGAGGTTAGCACTCAAATATACAGACCAACCTATTGTGCTGATCTTACTACTTATCTTACTCTAATCATTTGATTATAATTTAACTTTTTTTTATTTTTATTTTTTGCAAATACCAATTAGAAAAGGAGACATAAGATTTTTTCTATGTACAAAAAGCCAAAATGCTTGGAAGAATCAGAGGTGTGAATATTGTCTTTGGCCAAGTAGAATGTGTGGTATAATGAAAAGAAATGAAAATTCAGTAAACCTGAATTTGAGTCCTGACTACAATACTTTCTACCTGTGTGACTTCATTCAAGTCTCTCCCCCATCTGGGTGTCAGTTTTCTCATCTGTAAAATTAATGCATTAGACTAGATTTGCTCCAAGGTCCCTCAAGCTCTAAGTCATATGGAAAAAATAACAATTCCTAATGGCACAAAAATTTCTTATGGTAGTTTCAGGTATGGAATAGTCTATTCTCAGGTCTAGTGGCACAGTAGATAGAACATTCGACCTGGAGTCAAGAAAGCCTGAATTAAATATGACCTCAGACATTAGTTGGATGGCACAGAGCAAGTCATTTAATCTCTATTTGCCTCATTTTCCTCAATTATAAAATGAAGATTATAATAGCATTTACTTCTGAGGATTGTTATAAGGATCAAATAACATGATATTTATAAAATCCTTCCTTGCTCCCTTTTTTTTATTGCCTTCCTCTCTCCCCCCCTCCTTCTTTCCCTCTCTCCTTCTCTATCTTCCTTTCTTCTTTCCTTCCTCCTTTCTCCTTTCATTTCCTCCTTCCTTTTTTATCTCCCTCTATTTTTTGCCCCTTCCCTCTTCCCTTTGTATATTCCTTTTCAGGTCAGGGGAAAGTATCACAAAATACACTGAGACAAGCAGCAAAAAAATAGGGGCTTTCAAATCCATTAAGATAACGTCAGTTGAAAATGGTAGGCAGAAACTCAGAGAATCTTGCACAAGGTGGAGGGGAAGCTCACCTGGGAGACAGTAGCCAGGGGGAGGAACTGCATGTCACTTGGAAGTTTCAGCTTTAATTATTAATTATTACTAACTCGATGCTCAGTTATTTCTGCATTATTAAAATCGAGTAAAAGCTGTCAGCACTCTACTACAATATAGCCTTGTTCACCCTACCATAGTTATAGTAATGAGTTGATGCATTTCTAATGATCATGTCATACTCATTATATACAAAGATAGATTTCCTGATTCCACTACCAAGTTCTCTTTTTGTAGTGAGAATTGGTTTGCACTGAGTTATCCACATTCACAGAACTCATTCTCCTTATTAACCCTTACAAGTATTTGTAAGACAGGAGAGAAATATGAAGTCATAGACCAGATGAAGTCAATTTTGTCCTACCTGGAGACCAATGACCCCATTATATCATGTTCTAAACAAATAATACTCACCTGATATTTCCCCCAAAAGTTAACCTGAGAAAAATTGTCTAATATATTAAAAAGTCCAACATGAAAGTCAATGGACCAAAATATAGAAAATCAACTAGAGAGAACCATAGATGGAGAGCTACAAGGGAATTGAGAGGCCATCCAGTCCATTTTATAGATGAGAAAACTAAGGCTTAAAGAGATGCAGGGACTTGGCTAAAGGTACACATCAATATTCTTTTCATAGAATCATTCAGATAAGCTTGATATAGGCAATATAGCATGGTGGAAAGATTCCTGGATTTAGAACCAAAGGACCCATGTTCAAATTCTGCTTCTGCTACTTTCTACATCTGTGGTATAGAGAAAGTCAATTTATCATTCTGGACCTTGGTTTTCTCATCTGTGAAAGGGGGCAATTGGGTTGAATCCTAGTGTTGCCCTAGTATCTTTCCCTTACTGTACCAACATACAGTGCTGTTCTTAGTTTGTAGTAAACATTTAGTGATTGTTCACTGACTCATACTTCCTCCTTTTTACCTTGTGTGCTAACAAAACTCCAAAGATCTTTCCTTAAAGATTCCAAGAACTACTTTGGCTTTGACTACTTTTGATTCTTCTGCAAAGCCCCTTTAGTCCCAGTAGGAGATACCAACTCTGAGATACCTGGGTTGGAAAGTATAGTCTGACAGAGGATGTTTTTTTTTCTGATCTGTGAATGAAAAAAATTTAGGTGCCATTTTCTCAGAAAAATCTATAGATGACAATGGAGGACAAACAACACACAGTCCTCTAAGGTTTTAAAAGGAGGTTATTAAGAGTAGGAGAGTTAAAAACACTTCATAACAAAGACACTACTATGGTCCCCAATAGAGTATTTAGTGAAATTTATCTTGTTTAAAGAATCTCCCATTTTTTAATAACCATTTGTGGGAGCCCTCCAGGCCCTCAATTGAGTTGTGAGCATTTTAGCAGTATCCACATGGGGCTATGTATGCTGCAGCAACTCACAAAATCTCTCCAGCCTTTTCCTAGCACAGACTGGACTGGAGCTCAGCTCAAGAGATCAGTCATTCCTTTACTCAAATAAATACAAAGCACCCAGAATCAGACTGGATCAACAAGTCAACCAGCATATATTAATTGCTTACAGTGTGCCAGCCATGGTGCTAAATGCTAAAGATATAAAGAAAGGTAAAAAATGAACTCTGCACTCAAAGAGCTCACATTCTAATGGAGGAGTCACATAAATAATTACTTGTGAAAGTAGGATATATAAAGGATAAAGAAAAGGGATTTTATTGGATAGATGGTCAGATGTCCTCAATCTCTCCAATATTATGTTTTCTTAAAAACTTTTGGATTGTGTGTGAGAGAAACAAGGAAACAGGAGAGAAGAGAGAAAGAGAGGAAGAGGGAAAAGGAAAGGAAGGGAGAGGGGGGGAGGGAGAGAGGGGAGAAAGAGGGGGGAGAAATAGAGAGAGAGAAAAAGAGAGAGACAGAGAGAAAGAGAGAGACAGAGAGAGACAGAGAGAGAAAGAGAGAGACAGAGAGAGAAAGAGAGAGACAGAGAGAGAGAGAGAGAAAGAGAGAGACAGAGAGAGAAAGAGAGAGACAGAGAGAGAGAGAGAGAGAGAGAGAAAGAGAGAGAGAGAGGGAAGGGGAG
>JAJPUD010001753.1:176988-193841 GCA_023553655.1 Myrmecobius fasciatus
TTTTTTTGGGGGGTGTTGTATGGTTTTTCTTACAATATCTGTAAAATAAACATTCCTTTGCAGAGTTCAATTGATACTAAATGAAACAGGAGATGCTAGTCACTATTCTAAAAATGGGGAAGAGAATAGTAATGGGGACTCAAACCAATAGCAAAAAAGATAAATACCCTAGATCCTAATCTCTTGGAATCCCAAGGGTCAGATATAGCTGGCTGAAACTGGAAAGGGATGCTAAAGCATACATACCACCTTAGAAATTCTAGATTCTCTAATAAACAATTGAAGGTAAAAGTCAAAATATAGGAAGTCGGGGCAGCTAGGTGGCACAGTGGATAGAGCACCAGCCCTGAAGTCAGGCGGACCTGAGTTCAAATCTGGTCTCAGACTCTTAATACTTCCTAGCTGTGTGACCCTGGGCAAGTCACTTAACCCCAATTGCCTCAGGGAAAAAAAATACAGGAAGTCAAAGCAGGACAAAGAACAAAACAAACAATTTCGTATCGATCAAAAGCTTCATTACAGAGGCTTGAGAAGTGAATAAATCAGATGTCACAAAGACTTCCAAAAAAAGGAGGATATTGAACACATATGGGCATTATTACACAGCAAGAAATTCAACTCAATGAAGGCTTAAGCTGAGGTCAAGCAAGAAATAGAAAATGAGCACATGCAATGAAGAACTCAATTGTATTAGAAATGACGGCAAAATTGGAAATTTGGAAAATTTGTTCTGGTCTGGGGTGTAGGGCCAGCTATGCAGTAGGCTAGGTAAGCTTGCATTCAGTCCTTAATTAAAATGACTGGAGTACATATCAGAAACTCTGAAAGAAAATATCCAAAACATGAGAGTAAGATGAGAATCAGCAAGATGCAGGGGTAGAGGGTCAGCCTTGGAATAATGATGACCTTCAGGGCCTTCTCTGACTTGTCTAAGCTTGTGGCACTCAGCAAGTCATATAATATCTTCATGCCCCAAGTAACTCTCAAAGACAGTTATTGATAGATTGAATATCACTGGAGGCAGATTCTACAACACAAGGAATGAACAAAATCACACTTACCTGCCCTCCCCTAGAAGAACTTTATTTAATCTTTTAACCAACTCTTGGAGTTGATCATTATATATATTTTCCCCTTTTTTGCAAATGTGGAAACTGGGATGGGGGGCGGGGTGTTAAATAATTTGTCCTGGGTCGTATAGCTATTAAATGTCAGGAAGAAGATTTAAACCCAGGTAACTTAGGTAAACATCCAGCATCCTATATGCTATAAGAAATTCTCTTGGATAGAAAAGCATCAGGGAAAGATAGGCTCAAGACCAAGGGACAGAATAGGGATAAATCAGGTTCTTGGCAAACAGAACCAAGAATGAGGTCACCATTTACTAGATTGGAGAGTATGGTGGGGGAAATCAACTTGTCTTCTCCATGATTTTGTCCAGAAATATCTTGTCTTCCCCTGGAAGGTCACACCTCATGCTCAGAGCAGGTGCAGAGTTGCTCAGGTTTTACTCAGGTGCTAGCCACTTTGCTGAAGTTAGTATAAACACATCGAATTGTAAACAGAGATGTCACTCTAGAGTACCTACTGTTGAGTGCAAGTTAATTAGGGCCTCCTGGGGTGAAAGAACAGAAGCACCACTTGCAACTCAGTTAAGAAAAATTGTAATTAAGAAAAGAAATATAATAAAGTTCAGCTGCCTCTCAAACTGCCTCTTCAAGTCAAATATCCATCTGCTCTTCGGGTCTCAAGTCATGAGCATAGAGAGTTCATCTCCCTACCTTACAGACTAATGTTTTGAAACCTGTGGGCTAACAAATGATCCTATGGGTCTCCAAATCATTTCCTGGATGAAGAGCAGATTTTGGTTAGAGAAGCACTGGGAGAAAATCTATAAATTCTAATCAGATAAGGGGATTTGTGATTCATGAACATGGAACTGGTACATTTATGGGTTTTTATCAACAGTAGGGGCATCTTTGTGTATGGCTGAGGTGGGTGGAAGAGTAGGTCATGAGAAATGAGCAGATCAAAAACTGAGTGGGTTAAAGTGCTTGAGGGTAGGTAAATTTGCATGCTAAAGTCCCTTGTAAAAGGGTAGGAGTTGGAGAGAAGAGAAAAATTATGAACTAGGTACCAATTTCATTGAGGCAAAATGAGTGACTTGAAAAGTTATGCAGAGAATAACAATTTTTTGATAGGATGGTAGAAAGAAATTGCATGAGCCTTAGGAGGAGAGATTACTGAGTGATGGAGATAAAGAATTCTGTAATATTAAGGGGAAGCAAGCCAATGAACAACCTTCCTCAATTATTGGACATTCCCTTAGTTTACAGGGGTTTTTTTGGCTATCACTAAAAGAGCTCCCATAAATACTTTCATATATAAAAGACCTTTTCCTCTTTTCTCTCTTTGGATAAAGATCTAGCAGTAGTATAGATAGTTCAAGAGACATATGATGTTGGTAATTTTTTGTGTTTGACTACAAGTTCCCTTCCAAAATGGTTGAATCCATTCACAGATAATAATGCATCAATGCCCTACATTTCAACACATATCATATTTCTTTTTGTAATATTTGCCAGTTTAATGGGTATAAAATACAATCTCAGAGTTGCTTTAATTGGCATTTCTCTAATAAGTAGTCATTTGAAAGATTTTTTCATGTGGTTATTCCTCCCTTGAGAATTATTCACATCCTTAGATCATTTATAAATTAGAGAATAATTCTTTTTCTTATAAATTTGAATCATTTTCTTATAAATCGTGGAAATGAGACTTTTATCAGAAATTTGCTGCCAAAGAAATCATAAAAGAAGGAAAGGGCCCCACATGTGCAAGAATGTTTGTGGCAGCTCTTTTTGTAGTGGCTAGAAACTGGAAACTGAATGGATGCCCATCAATTGGAGAGTGGTTGAATAAATTATGGTATATGAACGTTATGGACTATTATTGCTCTGTGAGAAACGACCAACAGGAGGATTTCAGAGAGGCCTGGAGAGACTTGCATGAACTGATGCTGAGTGAAATGAGCAGAACCAGGAGATCATTATTCACGGCAACAACAATACTATATGATGATCAATTCTCATGGATGTGACTCTCTTCAACAATGAAATGCTTCAAACCACTTCCAATTGTTCGGTGAAGAGAGCCATATACACCCAGAGAGAGGGATGTGAAATGTGGACCACAACATAACATTTTCATGTTCTCTATTGATGTTTGCTTGCATTGTATTTCCTTTATCGGATTATTCTCTCTTATAGATACGATTTCTCCTGAACAAAAAAAATGTGTGGCAATAACTATACATATATTCGATTTCTTAAGTATTCTAACATAATTATCATGTAGTGTATATCCTGCCATCTAGGGGAGGGGTGGGGAGTAGGGGAGAAAAATTTGTAACAGAAAGCTTTGTAAGGGTTAATGTTTAGGAATTACCCATACATATGTTTTGCAAATAAAATGTATTAATAAATAAAAAAAAGAAATTTGCTGCCAAGATTTTCCCCCAGTTAATTATTTCTCTTTTAATCTAACTTTATTAAATTTGTTTATGCAAAAGCTTTTTTTAAATTTTATGTAATCAAAATTATTCATAACTAGTTCCTGAATCCACTTGATCATACTTGAAATGCTACCTACTGGAGACTATAATGGAAAAACTGCTGGACCTGGAGTTAAATGACATCTAAATTTGAATCCTCCCTCAACTGTGGTCTAACTTTTTCTCAATGTAAAATGGAAATAGTAATATTTAATTCACAGAATTACTGAGAAGATCAAATATAAGTGGAGTGCATCATAGACCTTAAATAATAACTACTATCATTGTTACTATCCAGTCCACTTCTCTCCTGTCTTTGTAGACATTTATAAAGAAACTGTGACAGACAATTTTTTTCTAAAATCCAGGCATTCCCTGAACATGACATTTCCCTGATCTTCCAGTTAAATGATTCCATCAAAAAAAGGGGGGGGGAAATGAGGTTGAACTGCAAGACTTTGTGTTTAATGAAATTGTGCTAGTTTATGGGAAATTGTGTTGGCTTATCACTACTTTTCTTTCTAAATACCTAACAATTATCCTTCTGATAATACTTTCTAGAAAGTTGTGAGGAATCAATATAAGGCTCATTCAGATGTCTACCACCTTTGGAAAATGAAGGAAACATTAACTCATTTCTAGTCCTGCCATCCTTCAGAGGTTCTCCATGATTCTGCCAAGATAACTGACAGTAATTCAACAATCCTATTCACAAGTCATTTGAATGACATGAGATTGAATTCAATCAGGCCAATTGATCTGAATTCTGGGAAGATGAAAGGGTGGATCAGAGAAGTCTTTCTGTAGGACATATCATTTGAACCATGACTTAAAAAACAAATAGGATTGTAAAGTATAAAGATAGAGAAGAAAACCAATTTTAACAGAAGGAGAGAATGTGGTAAGCAATAGCATAGAAGCTTGAAGGTGTTGGACATATCCAGAAAATAAGTAGAAATTTAAAAAAATTAAAACTTAATTTATAATTATAATGGTCAAAGTTGGCCCCAAAATAGAGATGTGAGAAAATGTCCCTGCATCTTTGTAGAACTGTGGGTGTGGAAGATTTTACATTACATCAAGATTTTAAGTATGTTCCTTAGTGTTACTAAACTATTTGCTTCTCTTAAAAAATCTTTATTATAAATGCTAGCTTTTGAGTGGGGGTGGAAGTGGCCATGGTTCCCCAGAGATAGAGTGAGAAATGTAAATGATGTAAAAAAAATTCTAATCAACGAATATTTACTAAGCACTTACTAAGTGTTGAAAACATAAATTCAGAAAAAAATTATAGTCTTTCCCTTCAAGAGCTTATATTCTAATGAAATAAGGCAATACATAAAAAGGAAGCCAAAAAGTCAGGGAAGGGAAGAAGGTATCCATGGAAAGGCATGGTGGAGAAATAAGGATGAGTAGTCAGGAAAAAGAGCTGGTAAATGAGTAAAATAAGAATGACCAGCTTAGGAGCTTCCTTAAAATGGAACTTCTAGGTAGAACTCACCAACATAAGAGAAGGTTACAGAGGCAGAGAGATCTTCCAGGGTGGTAAAGATATAGGAACAGAGGTATCATACAAAGAGAGAAGGCTGCTGGGACATGGCATCAAGAGCATATTTTGGGGGGACAAAGCAAATTCCTTCTATGATTCACATATGGTCTTGATACCCGCAGAGTAAAAAATATCTATTTTCTTTCATACCTCATCCCCTCCATTTATTCCTCAAAAGTATACCAGATATCCCCTTCTAGAAATGTTTTCCTAGAAATGCTTGCTTAACCTTGCAAATCCAGAAGATATAAACCCCAAAATATCTTAAGACAGCCAATATACCAGTTTGACTGCTCAACATGACAGAGAGAAGGGGGAATTAAGGTCATTTCCTAAGTTGTGACTAAGTAATTTGGTAAAGAATTTTTTTTGCCATATTAGAATCAGTAAAAGGAACTAGAGCTGCTTAGCCTAGAGAAGAGAGGACTTAGAGAGACATGATAAATATCTGCAAGTATCTGAAGAACTGCCATAATAGGAAAAAAGCACCAGACTTAGTCTGCTTGACACTCTAAAGCAACATTGGAAGCAATGTGTGACAGCTGGACATGGGTAAATTTAGTACTAGTTAGGAGGCTATAATAATAGTACCAGTTAATGGTAGTGGGGGAACCTGTGTTAGGAGAGAGGAAAGAAAAAATGAGAGAAGTTATGAAAGGCTGAAATATGGTAAAGATACAATCAACAGGACTTGGTAATTTCTTGGATTTCATATCCTTTCCACACAAATGTCCACGGTTCTGGTTCAGCCTTTCAACACCTCTCAGACGCTTACAAAAGCCATCTAGTTGATCATTTTTGGTCCACTCTCTCCTCTCTCCAATCCATTCTCCATTCAGCCACCAAAATCATCTTTATAAAGCACAAGTTTGATCATATGAATCACCTGGTCAAGAACTTTTAGTGGCTCCTTATTGCCTTAGTATAAAAATAGAAAATCCCTCAATATTGTTCCTAAAACCCAGCACAATGTCTCCAACCTGACTTTTCAGATATATTGCCCTAATCTCCTTTGCTGTTATTTATTTGTTTTCTCTCATGTGCAATTGCTTATATTCCAATCTGAGGTTTTCTTGACAAAGATAGTGGACTGGATCATCCTTTTCCACTTATTTTACAGATGAGGAAACTGAGGCAAATTGGATTAAGAGATTTGCTCATATTACATAGTAAGTGTCTGAGACCAGATTTGAATTTAGGAAGATGAGTCTTCCTGGCTACAGGCCTGCCACTCTATCCCCTGTTCAACTTCATGTCCCTCACTCCCCTTTTCCCACTCTATTCCAGATAACTGTCAATTTGCTGTTATGAAAACTCAGTATTCCATTTATTATCATTGTGCCTTTCCATAGATTGTATGGAGATTGTATGCCTAAGGCATACTCCCTTTTCATCTGCATCTCATAGAACCCTTGGAATTTTTGTAGAACCTTGTAGGATCTGCTAAGATGCCATTATTTTCCTAATCTCTTTAGTTGACGATATTCTTTACCTTCTCAAATAATCTTTTAAATCCTTGTAAAATCTAAACTCCCTAACGGGGCAAGGACTGGCTTTTGCTCCCCATATTCTTCATGGTATTTGAACATAGAAGGTATTTAACAATGTTCATTGAATTGAATTGTATGAGGAAGATAAGGGAGGAGGAGGAGGAGGAGTTAATGGTAGAGTTTTGAGACAGCTTGACTAGGTGATACCATTCACAGAAATAAGGGAGTCAGAAAGATAAGTGTTTAGCGCTTTGGGCATAGTGAATTTGGAGATCTGCTAGGACATCCAAGGGGATTTTGATTAATTCCTGGTAGCTATAAATACTGGCATAGAAAGAAATTCAGGAATCATGTGGATGACAGCGGAAGTTGAAAAGGCAATATTTACACATTACAAACAATTTTTTTCATCAAGGAACAGAAATCATTCTATAATTTAACTCTTATTTATTAAATATGAATGAGGTTTTGGACACTGTGTGAAGCATTAGGAATATAAACATACATTCCGGGCAGACCCTGAACCCTAGCAGTTTATTACCAGTTGGGCAGGAGAAGAATCAGGACCTCACTAATATTGATGAATTTGGGACTCCTTCAGGAACTTGTGCTGCTTAGGCTGGAAGATTTCATGCTTGATAATAGTGTGACAAAGGTGAGCTCAGAGAGGAGATGTGGGGCAGGGAAGGAAGAGAAATTTCAAACCTAAATTCTATAGCACCTTATCATCTTCCACTGAAATGATTTCCCAGGGCTTTCATGAGTAGTTCCAAGGGGATCACAAAGGCTAGATTTGTATGGATGAGCTCAGTCAACTGCAAGACCTTTACTCTACAAATGCACTTGTATTTATGGTCATTTTTCATTACACACACACACACACACACACACACACACATATATATATATATATATGTTCAATCTTAAGAGTAACATAGTGAGGAATAACTTTCTCCCTCTGAGTCATAGATTTACCTACACTGGGGAAATTCCTAGGAGCTCCTTTTTGAAGAAACAAAGGAGAAGATATCTATGAAAGACTTTCTGTCTTGTTTGCGTCCAAATCCATATCAATACTCTTAAATTAGGGGATTGCCTAGATCCCCAGCTTGGAAAGCTGGTACAGCAGGTGGAGAAAGAAATAATTCTTGACATACAATGGACTGGAAAGTGATTATTTTCTGTTCTTTTCTATTTATAAGTTGTTTTGTGTTTCAAAGCAGAGAATCACATTATTCAAAAGTGAAATGGAGCTCAGAGCTATCTAGTACCATCTATACTTGAATTATAATCTCCTGCACAACAAACCCAACAAGTTGCTGTCCAGTCTTTTCTTGGAGGACTTGGAGGGAGGGGAAACCCACTATCTCCTAAGGTAAACTTTTCCACTTTGACTGATATAGCTCTAATTATTAAGAAGTTTTTCTTTGCATGAAACATTCAAACTTGCTAAATTGATTTGTTCCTTAATATAAATATACACTCTAACTTTTATTCTATTAAATTTCATCTTATTCCATTTAAGTAAAAGTTCTAGCCTTGTCATTTTTTTCCTGGGGAGGAAGGGAAGGTGAGATTCTATTATTCAAAATGTTAGCTCTCCCTCTTAGCTTTGTGTCATCTAATAAGCAGGCCATCTGGGCCGTTATCCCAGTTATTGATTAAAATGGTAAATAGTACAAGGTCAATGACAGATTTTCAGAACATCATACCAGAGACTTTCTCCTAAGGTGACATTGAACTACTAATAACTTATTCTTTGGGTCTAGTCATTCAATTAATTAGACATTTACTCCATTATACCACTGTTCAGCTCACATCTCTCTAACTTGTCCACAAGAATAGCCTGAGAAACTTGAGCAATTATGTCACTAAAATCTGGCTAAGTTATATGTGTATGTATACAAACTTACATCCATTTATAATATTTGCATATTGTATACATATATATGAAGTATATGTATTTTTGTATATAATGAAGTATATATGTGTATGAACATGCATTTCTAGATAATCTATAGTATACACCAAAGATGAAGACAATATGGTTTTCTTTCTTCTTTTATTTTTTTTTGCCAAAATGATTTTCACCATGCTTTCTTTTAATTGTAATTTCTTTTTAAAATAGTATTTTATTAAAAAAAATTAACAGAGGCTTCTATTAGAAAGCTAATATAGAGCTCAATCTAAGAGATAATACATTGTAATGGATACAAGATTCTTGGAATCAGAATGTGGTTTCAGGTCCCATCTCAGACAAATACTGGTTTTGTGACTCTGGGAAAATCATTTAACCTCCCAGTGCCCCAGGATACTCTCTAAAATTGTGGAGAATGGACCATTTATATTGGTAGCGAGGATTTCCTCATCAAGTGTTCTTTGTGGTAATAAAGCCACAGGTCCAATCCCATTTCACTGTAAACCTGATATTGAACAGTACAAGCAACTAAACTTGCATAGTAATTATTTATAGGATTGGAACTTAGAGGATCTAGAAAGCTATTATATTTTATGCATGTGTAATTCTTGTGTGGTATGCCTGACATGACTACCCTCATAGTTAAACCCCTTTGATGAGGTATGTTCACCTACTCTCTCTGTATTGCCTCAATCACAGTAATTTGCCCTCACCTTGGAAAATTTGGAAAAATTTCCCAGAGTCCTAGGGGAAATTCTACTATAAAGGAAAATACTGGCCATAGTTGCCTTGAGTCTATTTAACTTATGAAGTCTCAGCAGCATATTTCCCATCTATACAAAGTCATTCTTCATGATGATATCACTAACTCTTCAACATAAAGTAATTATTTAATAAACATTGATTAATCACTAACAATGTTCAATATATTACAGTTCTGTAATATAAGATAAACAATAATAATAAAATGATAATAAATAATTAATCCATCAATTCATATCTAAGTCTAGATTTCACTTTTCTACCAATACACATATTATTTATGGGGAAGAGTTAGAGAAACCTAGGAATAAGGAAAACTCATGTGCTGAAAGAAACTCACAAATCTAGGCTAACGGCTTTTATGTCTAGTTCCTTCATGAACCACTTGGACCACACAAAGATGTTGCTCTGCTAATTAACTTTCCTTCTGGTCCTCACCAAGGTAAATTTGCTCTTTTTCTGCTTTAGAACTGATGAAGCTATTTTAGTCACAATCACCCTTAAAAGGCTGCTAAGTTTGTGCTATAAAATTTTGATGAAAAGCACTTCTATTAAGCCAGAGTATTATAAAGATTCAAACTGACTTTCTATTGTCTGTATTAGAGACAATAACTTCACTCAATAGGATGCTGCATCATCCAATCAACTTCATTTAATAAAAGACAAAGCCTATTGGAAAACTCCTTAGCTTGAATCTCTGGGTAATGCTGACAAGCCTAAACTGATGTTCACTCAACAAGATTCCACATTGTCCAAACAGCATCTAGCAGTCTATACTTATAGCACAGCAGCTATAAAACTCTCTTTTCCTACCTACTTTTCCCTTCTCATGTCAGAGGGGAAACAAGAATACATCCAAAGAACTCTAGAGGTTCCCCTTCCCTCAACCTGAAGATGGTGCTAAAAGGCAATTCAGCTGTTTCCCAATAAGTTTCTGGTTTTCTTTAGCCAATTAGCACAACAATGAATCCTTCTAATTAAGGAACTATATTGCTGCCATATTCACACAGCTCCTGATTTCTTAATTCCTCTCCAGCTGGTTTCTTCAACATTCTCAATAACTCAGACCAGAGCCTTCTGATGTTATGGCTCATCTGTTTCTTATGAAGTTAAACTCACAAAATTCATTTTCCTATTAATTATGAAATCAACAGTTCTTAATCATTCCTATGGTCTCCAAAGAATTATTTGATTAATAACATCATGACTTTTAACTTCTCAAATGCTAAAAAAGTTTCATGCAAATGAATTCATGGACCACAATGCCCCATACCCTATTTCTCTTCCTCAAATAAGCCCTTTTGGTTCTCTACTCAGTTCTCCTGTGTCTGTTCTCATATTTAACAGAACAACTATTTCTTTATACTTGGGATTTCATCACTTTTCAGTAAACAAATACTTTTGTTCTTTTCCTTTTCACAACCAAAATTATAAACAAACAAAAGAAGTTTTTCTTTTGTTTGTTTATAAACCTCCAAAAGTTTCATTCTTTTTCATTCTTTTTTCTTTATGCAACAATTCATTTATTGCTCCAAAAGTTCATTTTTTGTTCCTTTCAACAACCAAATTTCTTACATATGAAAGGGGTAGTACATTACCACTCTTAACTGCCTCCAACTTTTACCTATTCTATTCCATTTAAATAAAGTATCTTCCAGAAGTATATTCCTGGAGCCTTGGAAACCTATTTTATTCCTTGCTATATACTCAGCAGGAAGTACTACCTTTTCCTTCTAGAAGAAAAATAAATGACCTGAAAAGGCAGAGAGGAAACTTGACCTGTATTGGGAGATTGGAGGGTCAGGGGAAATGAGGTAAAAGATGAGAAAGGGAAGAAGAACTTCCTATTTGGAGGTTTTTCACAAAAAGGAGAGACTTAACCTATCTGAGCAGGAAACATCTGCTTATCATCCTCGAAATATCAATGTGGATTTACAGGTACTATCAGGTGTGAAATCAGCCATTAAGAGTCAAAGGATGAAAATGAGGGAGGGCAATATTAAATGATCTTCAAGCTCTCTTCCAAATTTAACATTCAGTAATTCAGTACTGTGTTCTTAGATAATAATCAGTGCCATGAACCATTCTTAGAAGAAGAGTTGTGAATGTATTTAGGGGTTGGTTTTCTCTCCAATTTTTTCTCAGGGCCATCTAGATAAATCCAACAACTGAATAATAAATCAATCCTATTGGCTTGATGGATGCTGCCCGATTTGGAGAATACATTTTCCTGGAAATCAAATTAAGTGGCCATTCGTGTTGAGCTCATCTTACATGTCACTGTAGGTCAGATGCATCAGTGCAGAGAGAAGCTACAGCAATGGAAAGAAACAAAAGGCCCAGCTGGGTTTTAAATGCCTAGTTTGGTTTCAATACTTAGAAACTGCTCATCATTAGGAAATGAAATCCTGACAACCAACAGATTTCAGCATATCATCTTCCAGTTTGTATTATTCCCAGACATCAAACAGACTTCTGACAGCTGAAGACCATTGGTCCAAGAGCCTCTGCACAATAACTGTGAACCACTCCCTACGAGACATGAATGGAATCGGAGAAGGGAACTATCAATGGCTGTTACCATTCATTCTTGATTATCTGTGCTAAAGGAGAGATTAATGACATAGATAACCACAAATGGAAGATAATGAACCTAAAATTTATATTTGGTGCTGCATGACATTTTTCCAGTGATCATCCTTCTAATTATTAATCTAATTGTTGATTACACTAATATTTAAATTGACTTTCATTACTTAAGTCATTCAGTAGCCAAGTAGGTTTGAGATGGTGAAATCAGCCTGAGTTTTTAAGTGTTGTGGATGACTCCCTTCATGAAAGTCCCCTTTAACCCCACATCACTGGGTTCTCGAAAGTGATGACAACAGAGCTCAAAATCTGCCTTTTTTTTTTACCAAACTGAAAAGCCTTATCAACAAGTTGCCAATTTGAGGGTTTTAACCTCCATTTTATTGTTCAGTTGTATCTGATTATTTGTGATCCCCATTCTCTGGACCTTAGCTCACCAAATCAGTCCAAGAAGCTTTCTTGGCAAAGACCTTGGAGTGGTTTACCATTTCCTTCTTCAGCAAATTAAGGCAGAGGTAAGGTGACTTGCTGAGGGTTACATAGTGTCTCAGGGCCAGACTGAACTCAGGTGTTCCTGCTTTCAGTCTCAGCACTCTATCCACTGTGTTGTCTAGCTACTTAGCTAGGTTTCATTAACCTCCATAGGATTTCTCAAATACTTCCTTTTCTTTCTGTTCTCACAACCACCATCTCACCAACACCATCCAAATTTAGAGCCTCACCTCCTTGCATATGAACTATTGCAATAATCTTCTAATTGGATTTCTTGCTTCAAGTCTTTCCCCACTACACAAATCCACAAATTATTATCTTGACTAGAAACTGAGTGGATGCTTCTTAGTTGGGGAATGGGTGAATAAATTATGGCATATGAATATAATGGAATATTATTGCTCTATAAGAAATGATCATCAGGCTGATTTCAGAAAAGCCTAGAAAGAATTACATGAACTGGTGTTAACTGAAGTGAGCAGAACCAAGAGAACACTGTACACAGTAAGAAGAAGATTATGTAATGATGAACTGTGATAGGATTGGCTCTTTTCAACAATGAGGCAGTTCTAATAGATGTGATGAAAAGTGCCATCCACATCCAGAGAGAAAACTATGGAGACTGAATATGGATCAAAGCATAGTACTTGCATCTTTTTTGGGTTGCTATTGTTTGCTTATTTTTATCTTTTGTTTTCTTTTCTCTTTTGATCTGATTTTTTTTTTGTGCAGAATCACAAAACTTACATCAGATTGCTTATTGTTTTGGGAAAGGGAAAGAGAAGGAGAGAGGGAGAAAAATTTGGAACACAAGGTTTGCAAAGGTGAATGTTAAAAAACCTATTTTTGCCTATACTTAGAAAAATAAAATAGTATTTAAAAAGAAAGAAAATTATTTTCCTAAAGCACTAGTCTGACCATGTCATTCATGTATACAGCAAACTCCAATGACTCCCTGTTATCATTAGGATAAAATTCCACCATTTGACATTTAAAACACTTCACAATCAATCTTTCTAACCTTGTTATATCCAATTCCACACATATTCTACAATTCAATCAAGCTTTCTTCCTACCCTTCACATATGCATTCCATTCCCATTTACAAGCTTTTGTATTGGGAACCCCATCCCTACCTCATTCAAGCCTAAACTTCCTCATATCACATCTCCATTTCTTAGAATTCTTTGGTTTCTTCAAAACTTAGCTCAAGTACAACCTTTTTTTTAAAAAAATAGCTTTTCATTTTCAAAATATATGCATAATTTTCAATATTAACCCTTGCAAAACTTTGTGTTCCAAATTTTTTTCTTCCTCTCTTCTCCTCACCTCTCTTAGATGGCAAGTAATCCAATATATGTTAAATATGTGCAATTCTTCTATATATTTTTTACATAATTATTATGCTACACAAGAAAATTCAACTCATAAAGGAAAAAAATGAGAAAGAAAACAAAATGCAAGTAAACAACAATAAAAATGTGAAAATACTATGTTGTGATCCACACTAAGTCCCCACAATCCTCTCTCTGGGTGCAGATGGCTCTCTCAATCACAAGTCCATTGGAATGACTTGAATCACCTTGCTGTTGAAAAGAACCACAGAATTAATTATCACATAATCTTGTTGTGCTGTGTACAATGTTCTCTTGATTCTTATTCACTTAGCATCAGTTCATGTAAGTCTTTCAGGTCATTTGAAAATCTAAAATCTAAAATCACACAACTTCTCTATGAAAGCTTTTATTAATCCTTTCCAACTGTTAGCAGTCCTCAAAAGTTCCCTTGTATTTGTTTGGCATGTGTTGTATGTGAGGCTCATCACCAAATCGAAAACGAAATATTAACAGCTGGGAGGATGAAGAATAACTTCAAGTAGAAGAAAGAAATTGAATTGACACTTGAAGAAGTATTCTAAAAAATGGAAATAAGAAGAGAAAGTGCTCCAATCATTGTGAAAAGTGAAGGTACCTGAATAAAAAAAAAAGGAATTTAATGCGAGAAAAATAAAAAGAGATTGTATACTGAGAAGAAATATAAATTACATCTAGAAAACTAGTGGGGAGCCATTTGTGGTTCAACTTTGAATACCAGAATAAGAAGTTTGTATTTGATCCTAAAGGTAATGGAGAATCACTGAAAAAAATTTTTATTGAAGCTTGTTATTATCAAAACATATTCAAGGATAATTTTTTACTATTGACCCTTGCAAAACCTTGTGTTCCAATTTTCCCCCGAACCCCTACCCCCGGCCTAGATGGTAAGTAATCCCAATATATGTTAAACATAGTAAAAATTTATGTAAATCCAATACAGGCATATATATTTATACAATTACCTTGCTGCAGAAAAAAAAATGACATCAAAAAGGAAAAAAAAAGAAATAAAATGAAATTCAAGCAAAAAACAAAAGAAGTGAAAATGCTATGTTATGATCCATACTTAGTTCCTGCAGACCTCTCTCGGTGAAGATAGCTCTCATCATCATAAGATCATTGGAACTGGCCTTGAATCCTCTCATTGTTGAAAAGACCACATCCATCAGAATTGATCATCATGTAATCTTGCTATTTGCTGGGTACAATGATATCCTGGTTCTGCTCATTTCACTCAGCATCAGTTCATGTAAGTATCTCCAATCCTTTCTGAAATCCTCCTGCTGATTGTTTCTTATAGAACAATAATATTCCATAGCATTCCTATACTATAACTTATTTAACCATTCTCCAACTGATGGGCTGCCACAAACATTCTTGAGTCCCTTTCCCTCCTTTAAGATCTCTTAAGAAATACTGCTGGATCAAAAGATATGCACAGTTTGATAGCTTTTTGAACATAGTGTAGTGGTACCTCAGAGTTGTCTTAATTTGCATTTCTCTGATCAATAGTGATTTAGAGCAACTTTTCATATGATTAGAAATGGTTTCAATTTCCTTATTTGAAAATTGTTTATATCCTTTGACCATCTATCAATGGGAGAATGGCTTGAATTCTTATAAAATTGAGTCAATTCTCTATATATTTTAGAAATGAGGCCTTTATCAGAACCCTTGAATATAAAAATGTTTTCCCAATTTATTGCTTTCCTTCTAATCTTGCCTGTATTAATTTAGTTAGTATAAAAACTTTTAAACTTAATATAATCAAAATTATATATTTGGTGTTCAATAATGAGGTCCACTTTTAATTTGGTCACAAATTCCTTCCTTCTCCACAGATCTGAAAGGTAAACTATTCTGTGCTCTTCTAATTCGCTTATAATATCACTCTTTATGTCTAAATTATGAACCCATTTCTATTTATCTTGGTATATAGTGCTAGGTGGGGGGTCAATGCCTAGTTTCTGCCATACTAGTTTCCAATTTTCCCAACAGTTTTTTTCCCTGAGGCAATTGGGGTTAAGTGACTTGCCCAGGGTCACATAGCTAGGAAGTATTAAGTGTCTGAGACCAGATTTGAACTCAGGTCCTCCTGACTTCCGAGCTGGTGCTCTATCCACTGCACCACCTAGCTGCCCTTCCCAACAGTTTTTGTCAAAAAATGAGTTTTTATCACAAAAGCTGGGGGTTTGGGGTTTGTCAAATACTAGATTGCTATAGTCATTTACTATTTTGTCCTGTGAATTGAACCTATTTCATTGATTAACTAGCCAGTACCAAATAGTTTTGATGATCACATTTTACAATACAGTTTTTGATCTGACAAAGCTAGACTACCTCAACTTCCATTTTTTCATTAATTCCCTTAAAATTCTTGACCTCTCGTTCTTCCAGATAAACTTTGTTATTTTTTTTTCTAGATCTGTAAAATAATTTCTTGGGAGTTGATTTGGTTTGATTGGTATGACACTAAATAAAGTAGATTAATTTAGGTAGTATTGTCATTTTTATTATATCCACTCAGCCTAACCATGAGCACTTGATATTTTTCCAATTGATTAAATCTAACTTTATTTGGTGGGGAAAGTGTTTTGTAGTTGTGTTCACATAATTCCTGACTTTTCCTTGGAAGATAGATTCCCAAATATTTTATACTATCAACAGTTATTTTAATTGGAGTTTCTTTTTGTATCTCTTGCTGCTGAACTTTGTTGGTAATATATAAAAATGCTAATGATTTATGTGGATTTATTGTGTATCCTGCAACTTTGCTAAAGTTGTGAATTGTTTTTTTAGTTGTAGTTTTTTAGTTGATTCTCTAGGGTTCTCTATATCATCATATCATCTGCAAAGAGTGATAATTTGCTTTTCTCTTGACCTACTCTAATTCCTTTAATCTCTTTTTCTTCTTATTGCCAAAGCTATTTCTTATACAATATTGAATAGTAATGGTGATAGTGGGCAACCTTGTTTCACTCCTGATCTTATGGAGAATGGTTCTAATTTGTCTCCATTACTTATGATGCTTGCTGATGGTTTTAAATAGATGCTACTGATCATTTTAAGGAAAACTCCATTTATTCCTATACTCCAGTGTTTTTAATTAGAATAGGTGTTGGAT